>BSBK01007131.1:2682500-2793775 GCA_027943335.1 Chamaecyparis obtusa
ATCACACTAACACTCAAATGCTTTTTGATCCAAGAGAACTTATATCCTCCCATCAACAAGGTCAAGAAGGTCTTAACCCAAACATGGAATATACTACCAACGCATCACCAAGTTATGGAATGATCATGTTGGTTGTTTTCACCACCCATTAGCCCACATTCATAAGTGATCTAGGACACCTTTCATGGGATAAACTCTGTATGCCTTCGACACGGAAAGTGCAATGTGTTTTTTGCATTATTTAGGTGGCAAAAATATTGTGTGTTTTTGGCACCTCGCATTCTCATGGAGGATTTTCATAAAAATTAGTTTATATTGGTGGCATGGGCATGTTGGCTGAAAACATTGTGTTTTTTTGCCATCATAGTAACTTGAGTGTTTGCAAGGAATTTTTTGGCCCATCCCGATGGGCAATGTTATGCTGATATTGGGGTAACGTTATTCATGTTTCTCTGATGTGAAAAAATTATGTGTTTTATCCATTAGGGTAACTTGAGGGTTCACAAGGAGATTTTTGGCCCATCCCGATGGGAAATGTTATGTCGATATTGGAGTAATGTTATTCTTGTTTCTTTGATGCAAAAACATTGTGTGTTTTCTGCAATGTGGGTCCTAGTTGCTTTGTTTTCAAAGGTTTTAAATGCTGATCATCTTCTCTGAGATCAACATATTAGATTTTATCGTATTTGCATGATTAAATCCAAGGTGCACAAAATGATAATTACGTAGGGCCGAAAATGTTGTGTTTTCACCATTCTGGCAAAAATATTGTGTGTTTTTGTACCTACATGACTGAGACACAGCCCAAGAATAGAAGATTTAATGTCGAGCCGTAGGTTTTGACTTCTACATGTGATGTAAACACTTTTCCTTCCTTTATTGCCACTTATAGAGGGTATGGGCTTGATTTTTCTTACTACGGGGGCATTTATTAGCCCATTTTATGTCACTTCCATGATTAGATGTATACACAGGATCATATTCTTATCTGATATTTCTTGATCTTTCTTATTTGTAATTTATCTCTAGTGTGGTTGGAGTTCAAACTTCATTTCTAAATATTAGTTATGCATGATCTATAAAGGCAATATTTGTATATATTTTATCCAGATCTTTTTCTTTTTGGTTTGTTATTTTTGTAACTTTTCCTAAGTTCTTGATAGAAGCAAGGATTTTTTGTAACTCAGTTTGAGAAATATTTAGATTTATGACACCTTTTTGTTGTGATATATAGCTTATGCCTTTCCCATTTCTTATGTTATTGTGCACTTAGTGTTGGTGCAGGTTTCTATGATGTTCTTTGTCCTTAGATTTGCACTACATATTGGTGCCTTTATGCAGAGCTTCATACCTCTTTGCAGGTTGTGAGTTGTGTTTAATTAGATTTTCCAAATTGTGAGGAATCCTTTTCTCCTATTAGGGACTATAATTATTGGCATTCTTACAGATTTTTGATGCAAATATTATGATTTAGTGGGTTTGTGCAAGAGAATTGATATTACCATTCTTATTGTATGTTATTTATATGTGTAGGTCTCAAATGTTCATTTGGTGCATCACCTTTTAGCACTTAGATTTTAGTTATTTTTATGCATCCTTATTACTTGTTCCTCTTAAAAAGCCTTAGTTTAGGTAAGTTTAGGTGAGTACCATAAGAACCAACTTTCTCTTGAGGTTAGCTTCCACTATTTAAGCCCACAATCAGGGAAGCTTTCCCATGTTCACTGATAGGTCAATTTTACTCAGCATGGGTTCTCTATTTAGGTGATAATAATGTTTGGCATGCTCGGTGGGACAAGTGACTAATTTTCAGTTCTTTTTTATAATATTTTGTGATGTTTGTGTGTCTAGCAGTATTTTCATCCTAAAAGAGGTTAAATTTACACACTTGGTGACTCTAAGCTTTGAAAAAGTAGAACTAGTGCATTACATCTTATGAGAAGAGTGAAAACAAGGAGTGACTCTTTATTTTTCAAGTATTTACAACTATATCCACCTAGGAGAAGAGGTAGACCTACTGAGAAGCCACAAAAACCCCTTGTTTATACAAGGAGAAATAAGTCTACCCCTCCTGTAGCAAGAGGTAACACCGTTGTTCCTATTATTACTATTTCTCCTCATACAGTTGTGTAGATGCTTAAAATCATCCCTTAAACATTATAATTATTTAATTATTATTTTTATATTCCTCCACCTATTTAATTAAATGTATTTAATTAAATTTGGTTCATTATTTCTATAGTATTTAAATTTTATTTAATACCTTCCCTCCATATAATCCCTCTTTAAATAAATTTTAGTTTATTTAAATCCCCTCACATTCTATTATTCTCCTAAACCATAATTAGTCTAATTTGTAATTATATTAATCCTAAACCTAGATCCTACCCTACTCACATATTTCTCAACAAATAGACCTACTTGCTAATTAACTAAAGTTAATTAGAATAGTTTTTGGATTCCTACACCCAATAGTCCTAATTATTTGCTCACACATGTGTGAGCAAATTTACAAAGACTGCCTTTTTAAAAATTGCTAAAAATTGCCTAAACGAGGCTTTCTTAGAATTTTTTATGACACCTCTTACACCTTCCAAAAGTATGAAAATGGACTTTTTCTCTTACACACACTTACACATTTGTACTTGAAGTACACATTGACCCATCACATCTCAAGTTGCTCACACATGTGTGAGAAAACTTGGACTCTTGCATGACTTATGTGTCCCTCATGTGGTACCTATGTGGATGCCACATGTGATCCACCATACCCTAGCCCTCCAAAATCCTATAAAGAGAAGCCTTGCCAAGAGTAAATGATCCATCATTTGCATTTAGATTTATTATGCTAGTTTGTTGATTCATTTGAATTTAGTGATTTTTATCTAACATGTTTGCATTCATGGTAGATAGTTGCATTTAGTTCAACTCTACTTCTTTCACTCATATTGAATGATTGAGACTAGTTCTTGAGTTCATTTAATACCATCTTCACCTAGCTTGCACATAGTTTCTTTCTTTCATCATTTATTTTCAATCAAAGTGGGATTCAGTTTATTGTGTTGGGAGAGCACACCCACAACCATCTCTAAGAGCTTAAATCAAGAAAGTCTTGGGTGCACTTGCTTCGTGCTCATCGGAGGTTGTGGTGGAGACCTTTGTTTTGGTTTTGCAAGTTCATAAAATATTAGATTAATATTGAATATCTTGTTTATTCCTAATGTTTGCATGCTTGAGCTTGCTCCTAACAGGTAGGTTTTCCATCACATACAAGTTGTTTTAGTTTTTACTACCCCAGGAGGTCAAGCTTTGCATATTCCTATGGCACTACAAAGGAAACAACCTTTTTTTCATCCAACCAATGCATCCCACTGAATCTTTCTTAGCACGATGTTATTCATGTTATTGCATTAAAAAGTTTACCATATTTTACAACTAAGGGTTAGACCACCCCAGTTAAACACATAAAAGATGTAGAAAATTTGTGGGCCTTCCTTCATATTACTGAGGATAATGTTGTAATAAGGTTGTTAGTTGTATCCTTCAAAGGAAAGGCTTCACAATGGTTTAGGAGGCTAGAGATGGGTTCTATCACTAATTGGGACCGAGTGGGTACTGAGCTTTGCAAGTTTCTTTAATATAAATTAGATCATTTATCTTTTGTGGAGCAATCTTCCACCATTAAGAGGGCCCCTCATGAGAAAATAACATATTTTAACTTCCATTTCTAGAGGACGTGGGAGAGAATACCTCAACAGTAAGACCCTATGTTGATCATTCTTTTTTAGATTATCTAAGGGCTTTCAATAGTAACATATCTATGATGATACAATCTATAGGAGGTACCACACTCCTAGGTGCTTATGATGTAGATATTAGGACTAAGAAAAAACTCTTACAAGTTGGTTAGATTGCTCCAAGGCCTCCTATTCCAATTTTTCCAGTAGCACTTGTAGTTCAGTCACTAATACCTTTGCAAGAAGTCCCCATAGTTGTTATTCTAGTTGCACTAGCATTACTAGCACCTAATATGCAAACCAATAGTCATGAAAATGCCCCTCCAGCTCAACCTTTGGATTTGCAAGAGATTAAGGGTATCTTACAAACATTTGGTAGTGAAATTGTGAATTAGAAGAAGTAGAAAAAATCTTACAACAATAAGATCAACAACTAGAAGAAATACTTATTAATTAGTACTGCGAAGATTTTTGTGGTTTAAACCAAGTTGTTCTTTCTCTTGCAGACAATACAAGAAGCCAAAAAAAAAGAGCAATAGATGGTGGGAAACAATTTGTTAATGACTCTATGCTACAAAAGTAGGTTATGTGAATAAAGAAAAGTGGTTTTGGTCCTTCTACTAGTGTTGGTCCTTCAAGTAGTAATGTTAATCAACCTATGGCAAGTAAGGATCAGCTTAAAGTCTTGTTGCAACCAACTTCTATTAATATTGATGTTGCTACCATGAAGGCCCAATCTAAGGTTTATTTAGCTTCTTTCAATATTTTGGATCACATGAAAAAGGAAAACTTATCTATTTCTTTATGGGATTATTTGGGTATTCTAAGTCAAAAGGACCTTTTGTCGTCATCCCTATTTGACTTAAGTGTTTCTAATCAGTCTAATAAACAAAAACCTAAGGTCATCTTGACTAATGTAGATGTAAATAAAAATGAGCAGTACATTTCAGCTATTAAATATCAACCTTTTTATGTGTCTCTAATCATAGGAGACCACCTAGTCCACAATTGCATGATTGACTCAGGTGCAAGTAGCTTGGAAATGCCCAAACAAATTGTGGATAAGTTGAGTATCAAGTATAAGCTACTTGAAAGGGGATTTGTGAAATTAGATGGTACTATTGTTAATAGTATAGGGGTCATTAAGATCTTTCTTTAACCCTTCATGCTTGTCCAAATTTCTCTATTCCATAGGATATCTATGTCATTGAGTTGCCCCCTACTTTTCCATATGCTTTTTAAGATATTTTACTACTAAGATTGGAGGTTATTTTTCTTCAAATTGGTCTCATATGATATTTAGAACTAGGTATGGCACCAAAGTTACCATAAAATCAAAAATCATTGCCAAGGATCATATCAAACCTTACTCCCCAAATCATATCAATGCTAACTTGCTTACAAGTGAACAGGAAGAGAAACTAGTTATTCAAGAGGGTAATACTCAAACAAAGGATATTCCAGATATTATTCTTGATGAGTGGGATTTCAAAATCAAGAAGAGGGTCCATATGAACATATAGGACATGTTGGTTTAGGCATGTACTTGATGCATGAGGCTGATTCATTCATGCCCAACCTAGAAAAAAGTGAGGAACAATAGTTTGGGAAGAAAGGTAATGAGGTATGGGAGTTGTTTTTTGATGGTGCAAGGAACAAAGTTGGGATTGGTGGAGGTTCCATCTCAGTTTCCCCAAGTAATGAAGAATACTATTCAACTTTTTGGTTTTATTTTAATTATTCAAATAACACTTATGAGTATGAGGCCCTCATTCACGAACTGGAGTGGGAAAAAAGAATGGGTATTAGTTGTTTAAAGGTATATTGGGACAAAGAGATGATAGTCAATCAAGTAAGAAATATTAATATTACCAAGAGTGAGTTGCTTAAATCTTACAAGAACGGGGTATGGGATCTTCTTAATGGTTTCTATGAATTTAATATGATTTCCATATGCAGAAATTAGAATAAACATGCTAACAGATTGGCTTCTATTGGTGCTAAATTTGACAGTCCAAAGGAGATTAGCAGTGAAAAAACCAATCAGCATGTCAAACTCATTATCAGACCTGATGTACTTGATAATAAGACACACTGGTAGGTATTCGAGAATGAGAAAAAAATAGTCATTTTTTTAAGAGAGGGGGTTGAGTTCTCGCATGCCAACCAAGAGAATTTTTAGCATCAATATTATTTCCAAATCATTCAGCTGAAAAAAAAATAAGATGTCAAAGGGTTTGGTCAAACTTGAATCCATTTTCAACACTGATGATGAAACTAGAAAATCCAAATCCAACATGCAAGTTCAGCAAGAGCACTATAAAGATGTTGAGGTATTTAAAGGGAAGTTACTCAAGCTTGGTAAGGTATGTACAATAGAGGAATGAAATGCATTTATTCATCTTTTTAAGGAATTTAGTGATATTTTTGCATGGGAGTATGGTGATTTAAAGGGGTTTAATCCCCAAATTTCTCAATACATTATCAAACTTGAACCTAATGCCAAACCTTTTAGGCAAAAATAGAGGCCTTTGAACCTAAAATTAGAGCCACTTATGCAAAAGGAGTTGAATAAGTTGATTGAAAGTTGCATTATCTTCCTTATTAAACACACTTCTTAGGTATCAAACATAGTGTCGATTAGAAAAAAAGAAAAGGGAAATAAGGCTCTATTTTGATTCCAGAGAATTAAATAGAGCCTCTTTGAAAGACCATCACCCTCTACCATCTATGGAGCATATCCTTCAAGTATTTTCAGGATTAGAGAGGTTTGTTGGTTCTTCAATAGATTTTACACTCCAAGAGATAACAGTATGCTTATGACTGATGTTAAGGAGTGGTTACTTCTAAATGTGAGAAATCTATAAGCAACTGGACCAACTATAGGGACAAGACTGCCCGCTTCACTTCTGGCTCTACAAAACCAAGGTGGGTACACCTGATCCAATAGATATAACTTTGTTCTTTATCTAATACTAGATCTTACAAAAAATGACAGTGAGAAAGTACTAAATAACAACCTATTATTCATTGACTCTCCATCACTAGGTAGAACAACATATAAAGTAAATAAAATGTAAAAGACTGGTATTGATTTATGTTTTAGGATCACAAGATATTAATCAATCTACACAAAGCAAAATAGGGAAATACAGGCCAGTGCCCTATCCATTGGGTGAAAGATTAGAGGACAAAGTGAATACAAAAATATTTAGAGAATACCTGGTCTTTAAACATAAATACAAAACATTCCAACTCTTTCCTGATTTTTAGAAAATCCTCAAATGAATTCAGTAAACATGTATCCAACTCTGAGCAGTATTTAATCCAATCCTAGATCAGAACTCAAAGCTAAACACATACATATAAATCTCAGGAAGACTTAAAGATTTATAGAATAAACTCAAAGGAGAGACAAAGATTTGAAATTTGTATTAAGTATAACCTTTGAACGTTGTATACATCATATTCTGAATGATAAGCTTGCAAAATAGCAGTAGCAACTTGTACTTCTTCTATTGCTTGATGAAAAATGATACGATATATCACAATCCCCGACTGAGGGCTAGGGTTTCAAAAATTTTATCTTTTTAACTTCTAAACTCTCAATGCCTATAATGATCATGAAAAATCCTTTCTATACAAGGAGGTGCAACAAGCTACTGATAATTCTAGGGTTTACAAAATTTCTAACCTAAAAACCTTTGCAACAACCTCAAAAAGTTTACAATAAATAAACAAATCAAGCAGGTGAGATATTTGTAGCTCAGCGACCTTGCTTTATGTCTTCAATACTATCCTTGGCTCCCTTCAACAAATTTTATTTGTAGCATCTTGTTGTCCATCCTGTAATGAATGTCCTCCTACATCTCAACAACCTTTATGACTCAAAAAGTAACTGCCTTTACTTGCTCTAGGAGGCTGGCACATTATTAACTTTTTCAACATGAGGTATGTACTGATACCACCATCTACTGTACACCTCCTCGCTTGGGAACTCAAAATTGGCAAACTCAATCCTCTTACTTGATAACTATTCCCATTCATTTTCAATCTGAGTGACCTTATGCTGAATATTATCAAACATTGATTCGACATTTATTAACAACTTGATAACGTTTCTAATAGAAAAAGTGTCATTTAGGACACCAGTCACCCTTTCTAATAAAAGTTCTTCCATCTCTTCTCTCCATAGATATGCTTCTTTGAAGTTTCCCTTATCTATGAAAATGGTGGGCACCAGCTCATAGTTTGAAAGCATTAACTCAGCTTTCAACATACTTGATCTTCTAATAAAGTTATCCAAAATGATGCCATACTATACCATTTTCTTCACAATCTGATGCACTGGCTTAATCAATGGATCAGGATCCTCTTGGCCCTTTGATAGCATTTGAAATAGCTTTATACTAGGAGATCTCTCAATCCATTTCTTCAAAATTGGTGACATTTCAGTCTTCTCCTTATTCAAAGTTTCAAATAAATAATATAACTTACTGACATGACTGTGGAAAATGGAAGGCTTCAAATCATATGCAAACTACATGATTGTATTTTTCATTTTCTCTTCATGCTTTTAGTTTTCCAAAGTTGTGGCCTTCACATTTTCATCTTTTTCCTTCTCTAGTTCTACTCTTATCTCCCTTAATTTATTAGTCTCCTCTATTAATCTTTCTTTTTCCCAAGTAATCCTTGCATCCACACTAGTCTCTGGGAGTGGTGAAGGTGGAAGTTCAACAATTGGGCTAGAGGAAGAAGCAACTGTAGGCCTATCAGAAATTGCTAATTGGGGAGACCTGTGATCCTGAGGCCCTGATAGCTGAGCACTCAATTTATCCTTCTGGATCAACTCCATCTTGAGATCATTATAGGAGTTAAGGAAAATTTCAAATTTGAGATTAAGCTCTTCTTTTTCTTGTGCATCCTTCTCCTCCACTTTAACATTGAATTTGGTAGTCTCCAAAATTAAGTTTGATGCTTCCACACCAGAAGTTTCTCCTACTCTCTGTACCAATAAACTACCTGCATATCCTATACAGAGAGCCTCTTTTCTTCCTTTATCTTCCTCCCTCTTTAGGGACCACATGACCAAGGCTGCATGATCCTCTAAGAAAGAAATGTCCCTAGTAGCTTGTTTGGCCTACTCTGCAGTAGCGAGAGTCTTTACCTTTCTTTTCCTAACTTGATCAAAGACAAATGCATCAGCAATGTCCCACTCTGGAAAAATTAGGACTCCTGCAGTATGAACCATGGCCCTTCCCTCCTTAGGAGTAATTTTTTCAAATTGTTTGACCATCTCTGCCTTGGTCTCATTTTCTATTTCTATGATATCCCTATCAGGGAACTCTTCCTTTTTCTTCTCACAGATCTATTTATATTGGTTTATTTTCATTCTCCATAAAAATTGGGAGAATGCCCTAGTTTTGATAAATTTGTCATCAGCCATGAAAAAATCACTGGCTTGTTTCAGGATAGGGTCCATTTTTTTACCCTCAAACTCCTCAAATGTAAGATCCATGGCCACCTCCTTAGGTGCCTCAGGCATCCCCTCTTGCAACTCATCATTGGAAACAAAAAAAAAATTCCTCATTCCTCATTTGTACCAAATGCTCCGCTACCCCATGTTCATCTAACTGGATGGGGGACTGAGAAGGAGAATAAGCTTCCTCTCTTGGCCTTACCTCTTCTTGTCTTTGCCTCTTAGGAGAGGGTCCTTGCATTGCCAATTCATCCATGGGTCTTTTTCCTTTTGACGTAGAAGAAAGATCTTGACTTCTCTGTTGTGGTGGTAAGAGAATAGTGTAACCACTCTTCTTATGCATTGTATAAACTCCCTTTGGAGTCAATTTCATATATTTTGGCTGGCTCAAAATTTTCCTAGCTCTTTCAGGGTCTGTCTTTCTTACAGCAGCCCTCTTTTCATTTACCGCATGCATGATGCCTTCAAAATGTTCCAAAAGGGCATCTACTTTCCTTCTCCATGTCTCAAAACCCTTTAATGGGTCATATGCTTTGTCAAAATTTCTAATGAAATCTACAAACTTCTTGTAGATGATCCATTTCTCTTTCTTAGTCTCTTGAGTTTGAAGGTCAAACTCATTCCTTATCACATCTTCAGGAAAATTAAATTGATGCTCAATAAGAGCACACCTTACCTTTTCTCTAAACATTCCTGAGAGGAAACCCTCAATATCTGCACACCTAATAGTGGCCATTGTCATCCTCTAGGGCTATAGCACTCTATTCAAATGGACCCAACCTCCCTTACTAATAACATATTGATGTGATATGGTTATGTCTGGGAAGAAAATTCCCCTTCCCTTACCAGTGAGAGTGATCTCTTGCAAGTCACCAATCTGTCTTAATATTTTAGCATACCCTACCTTCAAGGAGACTTGATAAGGTAAACTGTATGGTTCCTTTCTGCAACCATAAACCCTGAAAACTATGGAAACTAGATACAAAATTATATCCCCAAAATTGTGGACAATAGTAATGTCCTGACAGTATTCCTTTGGTCTAATTAATCTTAACAGCTCCCTTGGGATTCTAGGATTGTCAAAAAATAACAAGGTTCTAAGCCTTGAAGAAAAATCCCTATCAAAAGCAATGTAACTGGCATCAATTATATCCCATGACAGAGTTGTGGTCCATAGCTGGACTAGAAGGGTTTCTCCATATCTCTCCTTCACAATGTTGATTGTCGAGCTGAAGAAATTCTCACCTTTGTACGAGAACATATGCATAAGCATAGAATACCATCCAAAAGGCCTATTAACCTTCATGTTCTTGGTTCCCATCAATCCTTCATGAATAAGATCAGCCAAATGAGATGCAAAATCAAAAATTAGTGCCAATTGGGGGTGCAGTGATTGTACCATCATAAACATGTATGGTATTGGCATATGAGTTGCTTCATCATGCCCTAGAATCAGATTTAATGACTTATAGACCTCATGTGCTCTCTTACTAAACAAATCTAGCCTAAAAGGCTCTGGTGTGCTTGGACTAATAACACACATGGATCCAATCTCCTCTAGAAATTCCCTTAGAGGCCCTGCTCTCAAATAATCCCTCTGTGCTTCATATATTTCTATAAATTCTGTGAAATCAATTTTCTCTAACCCCATAGAAGGGTCATTTAGTAAAAAACTTCCCTAATCTCATCCTCTATGATGCTGACTAGGTCCTTCCCATTTACATCCTTGACACATTTTGTCACAGGATCATAACATTTGGCAATTTGGATCAACAACTCTGCATCCATGAAGACTCCAGGAACCACCAACTTCCCTATATCAAGCTGCCAAATATTACTGAGGGGGGCACATGAATTTCTCTATGAGTATGTTGATCTAAATAAAATGATGCCATTATGATCTTTACCCACCTTGGCATCCCTCATCCAATTCCCTCTATCATGGAGTCTGTCTGCAATAGAATCCCCAGGGTTTCTCAGAACTAGCTCTTTTAATCTAGCTGCCCCATTATCTAAATGAGGTAATAATTACATTAAATCCTTGAAGACACCTTTATCTTTGTACTTTGTCTTACCAGACAAATTCCTCTTTGGTCGCATTTTTATACTAGGGCTTCTCAGAACAATTTATAAAAACCCAAGGAAAACCGTAAAAACTTTGAACTGGCAACACAATTTTCCTTGCAACACCTTCATAGACTTCAAGAAATTTTAAACTCAAAAAAGAGACCTACCAGGTGCCTGCAAGTTTTTTGCTTGAAATCACTCCTTGAGGAAAATCCAGTTCACCAAAAAAGCTTATGAGAGCAGTGAAGAGAGACAATGATTCAATTTTAATGTATAGCGTTGCCAACTGCTTACAATCCATCTACACGTAGCACATTACTTTTGCCATTACTAAAAGTTGGTGGCCTTAGGATTCATAGGGCATGAAAAATGTCACAGTGTAGCAAATTTGAATTCAAGCCATTGATTTTATTTTCTTTCAGCACATTGGATGATCAGCACACAAAGCCACACAACCCCTTTTCACTTTTTCCCAAATGAGTTCTCAGCCAATGAGAAAATTTTAATATAGCCATGTGGGGAAATAAAAAACTTACCTCTACTTTGCACGGAGCAGACAGATGTCACCCTGTCACTAAAGCACTAACCCAAAAATGTCAGGAAAACTAAATCAAGATATAACAACAACCGTTGATGCCATTTAATTGGATGATCACCATATTTCAATAAAATCTTAGCCCTGCAACTTGCCTTAGAAACCTCTATCAAATCATAAGATGCCAAGTCATCCAAGTCTACAGGTGGAAGACCCCACCTTCATCCTCAGTGTCAAATAAATTGACAACCTCTCATATCATCATTACCTTCAGCCAATCAGAAGTGATCGCATCATCAAGAGTCAGCAACAAAATCCACCTGGCAGTTCGTATCTTTTAAACAAGATCAACGATCGTCACTATACCGCTAACCCTAAAAAATGTGCATCTTATCCCAATGGTATAACGACAGCCATGAGATCTTGTTGAACTTTAATCATCCAAGAAGGCAGGCCCCATAATTGACACTTCACTCAGCCTTTGTCAAATCAAAAAGTGCCATGCTGCAACAACTAGCAAGTGGACCCCGTCTCCTTCTCTTTCTTGGCACCCAAAACCCTGACAACTGCCACATCATAACTGACTGCAACCAATAGAAAGTGAACATGTCAGTGTGACCTAGCATTTTAGGGCCCACTTCACACTTCATTCCTTAAAGAAGATCAGACGGTCATCACTATACCGCAAGCTTAAAAGGCTATCATCTTGGTCTAATGATATAACGATAGCCGTTGATCAAAATCATTGTTTAGTTGCCAGCATACTCCTTTACCAGATGGGCCTACTCAAACAAGTGGCACTTTGTCGCTGAAGCACATGTCAGAGATTTTGATAATGGGCACTCTTGTAGGTCAATGACAACCATAAGTTTCAAAAGGTCGATACTTAGGAAAATTTACCAGAAACTTAGGCTTTGAATGAAATAATTAAAAAGGTACCCCATCCGACAACCTAATGATATAACATGTAAAGCGATGGGTTAAAAGGGGTTGCAAATTAGCACATGCATATTTTGGAGGATTAGTGAACCAAAAAGTAACACAAAATTATAACAAGACTCAGGACCGGTTAGGGCTTTGATCAAACTTAGGGTTTCTACCATAAAACCCTGCCATTACATTAATAACTTGGATGATTTTCAAAAATATTAGCATAAAGTAGAAAAATTTATTCAGTGATAACAGTGGCTCATGCTTGGGGATGTGTATCTCTTGCAGATATAATGAGAAAACCAGAATCTCCTAGAAAAGTAGACCAGAACAAAACTTTGACTAAAATAGGGAACTGTACACAAAAAATTTAAAACTAAACCTACACAAGGATTCAGGAGATTTTAAGAAAAATAAAATTTTAAGAATTGACCATGAACTGGCAATTCCACAAGCCCTCTTGTTAGATCCTTCAATAGATAATAATTTGCTCCCCTTTTTTCCTCAATAATATATGGGCCTAACTAGATGGGATCAAACTTCCCATGCTTTCCTTTGTCTTCCAGTCTTGTATTCCACATTAGGACCATGTCACCATTCATAAAACTCCTCTGAGTAGTCCTTTTGTCATACAAGACTTTACACTAGGCCTACATCTTTTCATTTTTATCATGTGCATCATTTCTTACTTCATTCAATTGAATCAAATCATTTATTCTGAGAGTCATATCTTCTTCCACATCATCATCATATGCTTGAATGAACTAGTACATCTGTAAAAAATTATTCTAAGGTAATCTTGCATTGATCCCATATACCAAATCAAAAGGGGCACATCCTATTGCTTTCTTGACTGTAACCCTGTTAGCCCATAAGGCTTGTAACAACTTGGAATCCCAGGCCTTCTTATTTTTATCCAGGACTCTTTTCAAAATTTTAATCAAACTCTTGTTGCTAGATTCTACCTGGCCATTGCCTTGTGGATGATAGGGAGATGAATATGAAATCTTTATACCATTGTTTTGACAAAAGTGAGCAAACTCTTTTGACCTAAAACACATTGCATTATCAACCACCACATTTTTTGGGCAACCAAATCTTGTCAGGATATTTTGCATCATAAAATCTGTTACCACTTTGCTAGTTGCTCTTCTTGAGGGGATTGCTTCAACCCACTTGGTAAAATAATTAGTTTCCACTAGGATATAAGCATTTCCACCACTGGACTTATTATGGATTTCACCAATGAAATCCATACCCTACTTCTAGAAAGGAGCCTGAACAGAAATAGGTTTGAGAGGTAGATTTCCATTGAATTTTAATTTCCCTACAAATCTCTAACAAGGATCACATATTTTTACAAACTGATGGGTATCTTTGAAAAGTGATGGCCACCAAAAACCTGACCTAATGATCTTATGGGCTGTAGTCTTTGCCATATAATGTCCTCCACAAACCCCATTATGCATTTCATCCATCAAAAGTTTGGCCCTATCTTGATCAACACACCTAAGCAAGACACCTTCATTACTTCTCCACCACAATTCACCATTTATGATTGCATATCTTATAGAGTGAAGTTTAATGGTTATTTTCTTGTTATCATCTAACTCAGGGGGTAAAACAATCTTTTGCAAGTACTTGATAATGTCCTTGTACCACTCACAATAGTCCATGTTACATACAAAAGGTCTCTGATTTTCTTCCAACATATTTATTTGATTTGCATTTAAGTTGCTTTGAGCCATCAAATTTTCTAGGCCCAACCCTCTTACTAGCTTTGTAATGTGGATGTCAATATTAAACTCTTGAATCATATTGATCCACCTACATCTCCTTCCTGAAACCTCCTATTGGACCAAGATATCCTTAACTGTAGCACTTGGGACATAGGCAACTATTGTGGCTCCAACTAGATAACATCTAAATGTTTTGATAGCCTTTACCAAGGCATAAGCTTGTTTTTCAATAATATCATAATTTAATTCTGCTACCTGCAAAGTCTTACTAAAAAAAGAAATAGGCTGCTCAAAACCATCAGCATTTTTCTATAATAGTACTACTACAATAGTGTGGGCAAATGCAAAGGAAAAGATCTACATAGGTTTGTTGTAATTTGGTGTTTTCAAGACTGGGGCATGCTTGATAGCCTTTTTAATGTCATTAAAAGCATGTATTACTTCCACATTCCACTCAACCTTTTCTCCTTTCTTCAACATCCTTGATATGGGAATGCTAATCTCTGCAAAGTTTGTAATAAACCTTCTTAAGAAATTGACCTGTCCTAAAAGACTGAATCCCCTTGATATTCTTTGGTAATGATAGTTTATCAATAGCTTGCACCCTTTTAGGGTTTATCCTCACCCCATCCTTTGAAACAATATGCCCTAGAAGCTTTCCTTCTACCACACCAAAAGTGCATTTCTTTGGGTTCAAAGAAACCCCATACTCTAATGCTCTAATGAAAATCTTCTCTAGATGTTGGCAATGTTGTTCTTCTTTAGCTGAGAAAGTTGTCAAGTCATCCTGATACACTGCCATAAACCTATCAATAAAATCTACAAAGGCCATATCCATAGCCCTTTGAAAAGTGGCACCAGCATTAGTCAACCCAAAAGGCATCCTCACATAAACATATGTCCTCCATGGGGTTGTAAATGTTGTTTTGAATTGCTTTGTGTCTTTGACCATTACCTAGTTGTAACCAAAAAAACTATCCATCATAGACATTAATTCTGACCCAGTGACCTTTTGTAACATGTTCTTCATATTTGGTAGTCCATAGTTATCCTTCAGAGAGTTTATGTTAAGATTCCTAAAGTCTACACATAACTTGATGTCACCATTTTTCTTTCTAATAGGCACCAAATTTGAAACCCAAGTGGAATGTCTAATGATGCAGGAGCATCCTGGGTGTAAGAGCAATCTTGCATCACCCAAAAATATTTATGTTTTTATTCAATAAGGGTTATTTTGTGCAGAGCTGCTATTTATGAAAAGTTACTATTTTTGGTAATTTTCGTATGTGCTCAGAATGATCTGATTTATTTCTTGGAGGTTCATTTTGGTCATATAAGTCTGCCAGTAAATTTTCATTGCCAGATCAAGTGTATATTGGAAGATATTGAAGATTTTCGGTATTGGCAGCAGGGTACAGAAATTTTGAACTCAGTTTGAAGGCTTTAGAGGCCCCGAATGAGGTCAAAAATTTGGGTGATGAGCACTTGCGTGAGTCAAACCTGTAGAGCACTTCGTGGCATTTCTGAAATGGGGTTATAATAGCCGATCGGGTCAACTGGTGATGACTTATGGTCTTCGGAAGTTGGGCCACCCGAAATGGCGGAAAATAATTTTCTTCAAAATTTCTGTTCGGGTTTCAAAGGTTGTCTTGAGTCGACTATGATGTAATAAAATGTAAAATAAAATAATTCTAAGTTTGGTCAGCCTTATTGGCTAAAATTCTGGAACCTTCCCAGGCGGTGGAAAAATTGCCTATATAAGGAAGGTTGTATTATTGTCTTAGGCAGTTCAGAATAGTTCTGGGTAGTAGATCTGGGTAATAGTTCGAGGCTTTGTCCTACAGAATATTGTAAGGGAATGCCCATGTGGCTTTGCATATTGTAATTCTGAAAGTTTGTAATTCCGCATTTGTGGAGATAATAAGAAGCCAATTTTCTGTTCTTGCATATTGTTGTTGTTTCTCTATTTCTGTTATGTGTTTGTGGTATTAAGGGGAGCACCCTTCATCAAGTGGTATCAGAGCAGGTTTTCTTGAGTGTGTAAATAGATCGCTGACTCTGAGGCAGTTTGCACCAGGACCGTGGTCAGGTTTTTAGCGCGCATCGCGAAAATGCCTCCACGAAGAGAATGTGGTGGAAGAGCTGGTGCTATGACACCTGAGGTTAGAGAGCTGCAGAGACAAGTGCGAGCATTGCAAAAAGAGATTCACAGAGGAATGAATCTTAATGTTACAGATGAAAGCGAGGATGAAGCCGAAGAAGAATATCAAGAAGGAGAAGCTGAAATTGTGAACCAGGAGGAAGAAAGACTTTTTCGGGCAATTTCCAAGATTGGGAAAAGACCTAAGATTGAGGTTCCTACATTTTCTGGAAATCTTAACCCAGAGGAATTGATCGACTGGATCAATGAATGTGAGGAATATTTTGAGTACGAAGATGTTGAGGATTCTAATAGGGTCAAATTTGCGAAGGCCAGATTGAAGGGTCATGCGAAGATCTGGTGGCAAGAAATTCAGTTGGAGCGAAATAGAAGAGGGAAAGATAAAATGACAAGATGGGATCGGATGGTGGAAAAATTGAAGCGACAGTTCATTCCTATTGATTATGAGCTTGACCTACTAAAGAAAATGCAAAGTTTGAAGCAAGTGGGAAAATCTGTTCAGGAGTATATAGAGGAGTTCTATCGACTCCTCATCAGAACAGGCCATGCCGAAGCTGATAAGGAGAAATTTGCCCGATACCTTAATGGGTTAAGGCCAAGCATTCAGGAGGAGCTGAATCTAGTTCGAATGAACAGTATTGAAGAGGCATACCAGTTTGCCCTAAAAGTAGAGGAAAAGCTGAACAAGAAGTTTGAGAGCAGACAAAATAGAAGAGGTCGCGGTGGATGATCTGGTGGATGGTCATATGGTGGCCGAAATGAAGATCCGAAAAAGAAGGATGAGGCCAGTAGCAGTCAGAATCAGCGAGGAAACAATTCCAATCGCTTCCAGGATCTGAATAATAGAGATCAAAGAGGAAGGGGAAGAGGACAAGGATCTGGAAGAGGTGGCTTCCGTGGAACATGTTTTCACTGTGGAGAAGAAGGTCATAGGGCATTTGAATGTCCTCAATGCCAAGGCAGAACAGACAGGAGAAATGAAGGCCAGGCTAGAGTTGCACATGTAGATGAAGATGCCAGATCATCAAATTCTGAAGATGCTGAAAGAGGAGAAACGTTGATTAACAGAAGAGTCCTGTTGAGTGGTGAGAATGAACCTGAGCAAAGGAGGAGCCTGTTTCGCACCAGGTGCAAGTGTGAAGGTAAATGTTGTGATGTGATTATTGATAGAGGAAGCACTGACAATTTGGTGTCAGAAGAGATGGTGATAAAGTTGAAGCTCAAGAGACAGAAACACCCACATCCATATCGGATTGCCTAGGTACGGGATGACCACAAGGTCATGGTCAATGAACAATGCCTAGTGAAGTTCAAGATCGGCGGGTACCAAGATGAGGTACTATGTGATATCATCTCTATGGATGCATGTCATATGTTGTTGGGTAGACCGTGGTAGTTTGACAGATGTGCTGTACATGATGGTCGTGTGAATACCTATTCCCTGACAAAGGATGGAGTGCGACATAAGCTAAAGCCATTGAAGGAGACCGAAGAAAAGGTATGTGGTAATGCAAGAATAACATTTGTTGATGGAAGGAAATTTTTAGATGGTATGAGGCATGAGCATGTGTGTTTTGCTTTAATTCCAAAAGTTGGTAAAGAAGAAGTAGAGGATGTACCTGTAGAGGTTGCAGATTTGTTGAATGAGTTTCAGGATATTGTATCTGATAATGTACCTAATGGATTACCACCGGTAAGGAAGATCAGTCACCAGATGGATTTGATTCCAGGAGCCAGTTTTCCAAACAAGGCAGCACACAGAATGACACCAGCAGAAAGTGAAGAGTTGAACAGACAAGTACATGAGTTATTGCAGAAGGGGTTGATTCGAGAGAGTCTGAGTCCCTGTGCTGTACCAGCGGTATTAGCACCAAAGAAGAATGGAGAGTGGAGGATGTGTATAGATTCCAGAGAAATAAACAAGATCACAATCAAGTATAAGTTTCCATTGCCACGAATGGATGATATTATGGATTGTTTGAGTGGAGCTGTGTATTTCTCAAAGATAGATCTGAAGAGTGGATATCACCAGATTTGGATCAGAGAAGGAGATGAATGGAAGACTGCCTTCAAGATAAAGGAAGGACTGTATGAGTGGTTAGTCATGCCTTTTGGGCTAACCAATGCACCGAGCACTTTCATGCGGCTCATGACTGAGGTTCTGAAAGAATTTCTGGGTAAGTTTGTCATTGTTTACCTAGATGATATTTTGATCTTTAGTAAGACATTGGATGAGCATATGATGCATATTCGTACGGTATTTGAGAAGTTGAGAGATGAGAAATTGTTGATTAATTTGAAGAAGTACAGTTTTATGAAGAAAGAGTTAGTGTATTTGGGGTTTGTAGTTTCAGCAGAAGGTCTAAAAATGGACCCAGAGAAGGTACAGGCTATCCTTGAATGGCCTACTCCAAGGAGTGCTACTGAGGTAAGATCTTTTCATGGTTTGGCTAGCTTTTACAGAAAGTTTATCAAAAATTTTAGCAGTATTTGTGGTCCCTTGACTGAGACAATGAGAGGGGATAGAAAAGAGTTTAAGTGGACTAATGAGGCAGAAAAGAGTTTTCAATTGTTGAAACAAAAAGTTACAGAACAACCTATTTTAGCACTTCCAGATTTTAATAAGGTGTTTCAAGTAGATTGTGATGCTAGTGGTACTGCAATAGGAGCTGTTATGAGCCAAGAAGGTAAACCTGTTGCGTATTTCAGTGAGAAGTTAAATGATGCCAAGAGGAAATATTCTGTTTATGATCAGGAATTTTATGCTATAGTTCAGGCATTAAAGAAGTGGAGACATTATCTACTTCCTAAGGAGTTTGTTTTGTATACCGATCATCAAGCTTTGCAATATTTGAATAGTCAAGGAAAGTTGAATCAGAGGCATTTGAAATGGGTTGAGTTTTTGCAGAGTTATACATTTGTTTTGAAACACAGGAGTGGAAAGTCTAATAGGGTTGCAGATGCTCTTAGCAGAAGGCAACTATTGCTGACAGAAATGCAGATTGAAGTGGTTGGGTTCAAGGAACTCAAGAATTTGTATCCAGAGGATCCCGATTTTGGTGAAGCTTGGAAAGCTTGTACAGAACCTATTGCTCTAGATAGGACGAAATGGTTGGATTTCATCATTCAGGATGATATGCTATTCAGAGGGAGTCAGTTGTGCATTCCCCGAAGCTCTATGAGGGAGAATCTCATCAAGGAGAAGCATAGCGGAGGATTGGCGGGACATTTTGGTCGTGATAAAACCCTTGCTTTGGTTAGTGAAAATTATTATTGGCCACAATTGCAACAAGATGTCAAGAATTTTGTACAAAGTTGCAGAGTATGTCAGATGGCGAAGGGAGTGAAGCAGAATACAGGATTGTATCAGCCATTACCTGTACCAGAGAAGCCTTGGGAGGATATCAGTATGGACTTTGTTCTTGGTTTACCGAGGACTCAGCGGGGACATGATTCAATTTTTGTAGTGGTTGACAGATTTTTAAAGATGGCACATTTCATTCCCTGCAAGAAGACTAATGATGTTGTTCATATAGCAGAATTGTTTTTCAGAGAAGTAGTGAGACTTCATGGTTTGCCAAAGACCATAGTTTCAGATCGGGACACTAAGTTTGTTGGATATTTCTGGCGGACATTGTGGAAGAAGTTGAAGATAGATTTGAAGTTCAGTTCATCACATCATCCACAGACTGATGGACAGACAGAGGTGGTGAATAGAAGTTTGGAAAATCTGCTGAGATGTTTGGTTGGAGATAAGCCAACAGGATGGGATTTGATTTTACCACAGGCAGAATTTGCATACAATAATTCTGTCAACAGGAGCACTGGTAAATCACCATTCCAGATTGTATATGGAAGTAGTCCAAGAAATGCATCTGAATTGAGAAAGATAGATAAAGGAGAAATAAGTAGTGCTGAGGCTGAGGATTTTGCAGAACATTTGAAGAACATCCATGAGGAGGTAAGGAAGCATATTAACAAGATGAATGCGTAGTATAAGGCTAAGGCAGATGAGAAAAGGAAGCATAAGGAATTTCAGGTTGGTGATGAAGTCATGGTTCATTTGCGGAAGGAGCGGTTTCCAGTTGGTACATATAACAAGCTGAAAATGAAGAAGTTTGGACCATGCAGGATATTGAAGAAACATGATTCAGGAAACGCATATGAGGTAGAATTGCCTACCGAGCTAAATATTTCACCAGTGTTTAACATTTCAGATCTGACAGAGTATCATGAGGGAGGTGTTGAAGATGAGATCACAGCGGCACAGTGGAGTATTCCAGCAACTAGTTCAGACACTAAGGAGATTGAAGATATACTGGATAGTCGTGTTGGCAGAAGCACAAGGAACAGGACATATGAAGAATATTTGGTCAAGTGGAAAGGATGACCTATTGAAGATTCATCATGGCTAACAAAGGAGGAGGTTAACCTTCTTGGTTTTCCTTTGCACACCTGAGTTGTGACAGGGTCACTTCTCAAATTACCCCGGGTGTTTGATGCAGGAGCATCCTGGGTGTAAGAGCAATCTTGCATCACCCAAAAATATTTATGTTTTTATTCAATAAGGGTTATTTTGTGCAGAGCTGCTATTTATGGAAAGTTACTATTTTTGGTAATTTTTGTATGTGCTCAGAATGATCTGATTTCTTTCTTGGAGGTTTATTTTGGTCATATAAGTCTGCCAGTAAAGTTTCATTGCCAGATCAAGTGTATATTGGAAGATATTGAAGATTTTCGGTATTGGCAGCAGGGTACAGAAACTTTGAACTCAGTTTTGAAGGCTTTAGAGGCCCCAGATGAGGTCGAAAATTTGGGTGACGGGCACTTGCACAGGTCAAGCTTGTAGAGCGCTTCGTGGCATTTCCGAAATGGGGTTATAATAGCCGATTGGGTCAACTGGTGATGACTTATGGTCTTCGGAAGTTGGGCCACCCGAAATGGCGGAAAATAATTTTCTTCAAAATTTCTGTTCGGGTTTCAAAGGTTGTCTTGAGCCGACTATGATGTAATAAAATGTAAAATAAAATAATTCTAAGTTTGGTCGGCCTTATTGGCTAAAATTCTGGAACCTTCCCAGGCGGTGGAAAAATTGCCTATATAAGGAAGGCTGTATTATTGTCTTAGGCAATTCAGAATAGTTCTGGGTAGTAGATCTGGGTAATAGTTCGAGGCTTTGTCCTACAGAATATTGTAAGGGAATGCCCATGTGGCTTTGCATATTGTAATTTTGAAAGTTTGTAATTCCACATTTGTGGAGATAATAAGAAGCCAATTTTCTGTTCTTGCATATTGTTGTTGTTTCTCTATTTCTATTATGTGTTTGTGGTATTAAGGGGAGCACCCTTCATCATCTAATAGGCTTGATTATCCCAGCATCCATCATCTTTCTAAGTTCACCCTGCATTTTAGGTCCCAGGGTAGGGTTAACAAGTCTCAACTTTTGTCTAAAAGGTTTTGTTCCTTCCTTGAGTGGAATCTCATGTTGAAAGAGATCCTCTCTATAAGCCTTGAGATCTTCATAAGACCAAGCAAAAATGTGTCTGAATTTTCTGAGAAGGTCAATCAATTTTTTTCTAATTCTTGGGGATAGACACTTGCCTATATAAACCTTTTTGGGAACTATTCTTGTTCCCAAGTTTATTTCTTCAAGCTCATTGGTTTTATTAGTATTAGTAGAGAAAACTTTGTCTTTATTGTCAAATGCCCTTTCCGGAGCAACCAATCCTTTGGGAACTCTATTTGATTTTAACTGCAAAACCTCTTTCCCAAAAATGACATCTTTACCATTCACTGTATCAACATAAGTGCTGAAATCCATTTTTTTATTTCCAAAATGGGATTCACATTGGAGGAACCTTAATATGTCTTGGTCATTAGAAAAAACCTACCAATTATCTACATTATCAGGGATGGAAGGCCTGGCTTGTACCTCTATATTAGATATATCTGCAAATGTAACATCCTCGGGTCTAAGGGCCACATTAGCCAATAATTCTGCCATTCTATTTTGACTTCTTTCCTCCCAACAAATATTAAAAGCACTAAAGCTTTCAATCTCATCCCACACTACATTCCTGTACTGGTTTAATTTATAATTTTTTGAAGTATACTTTGACCTAACTTGGGAAACAACTAACTCAAAGTCACCAATTACTTTCAAGCATTTTATACCATGCCTTGATGCCAGCCTTAGGCCTATTAATAGAGCCTCATATTCTGCAACATTATTCATACATGAAAATAACAAAGTAAAGGAGAATTTGAAAGTTTTACCATTCGGAGATATGAGCAATATTCTAGCTCCGGACCCTTCCTTTGAATTTGCTCCATCAAAGTACATGGTCCATAAACTATCAAGATCAATCCATCCCTCCAAGTTTTTTGACTTGTGGACTAGCTCAATATCCCCCTCTACTTCCTTACCTTGAACTTTGAAAGCATTAATGTCAATATCAAGGAAATAATTCATGGTATCTTCTTCTTCATCTTCTTCAATCATATGTGGAGTTCTAGATTCCTTGGTGACCTTGATATTCTATCCTTCCAAATTAAAAGTGGCAAATGGCAAGTCACACTATATACTGCCTCCCATAGAAGCACTCCACTTTCTTGATAGTAGCATCCCATACTGAGGGGGAATATCCACTACCAAAACACTCATGGTCAATTGTGTATTGGGGTATGTAGCTAGTTTGTAAGGTAGGGCCTTGATAGTACCTACAACTGGTACCTCTCTTGAATCCATTGCTTTACACCTAGCATGGGGTGTGTCCACCTTTAATCCCAATGACTTCATAACCTCAGTAGGCATAACAGTATTTGAGGCTCCAGAATCAATCATACAATTTTTTAGCAACTTTCCATTTATCTGCAGAGTCAAGAAAAAAGGATCAACTGTTCCTGTTGTAGTACTAACAACATTTGTATCCAAATAAATTTGGGGAATTTCAAAAACAATCTCCTCACTACAATTTCCATCTTCATCATTCATAGTTTCTATTTGTTTCTCAGTTCCTTCTGTCTTTTGAGAATCCATAGATACTGCATCATTTACCCAATTTAAGGCCTTTTCTTTGTGTTCTTCTATTCTCATCATATCCAGCAATGGAACTTTAATAGTAATCTGAGACAAAAATTTACTCATATCAATTGGGACATATTTTGAATCAGAGATATATGGCTTTGAATTTGCAACTTCTTTATCAATCTCCTGGATGGATATGTCTGTACTTTTTTTTATTATGGGCTTCATTCTCTTTCTACAAAGCTGGAACAACCTCAGCTATGGGTTTGGATTTTATCTTATAAAAAATGTTAGGTTTAGCATTCTTCTTTATTTTGACCTTATCAACAACACTGGCATCTTTAGACTTGTCCTGTGATGTTTTTACATCTTTGTCCATTTTCTTGATGAAAATTCTAGTAGGCTTCTGATTTGGACTACCAATCACTCTATTTCTTAGGTTGTAATTTGTTTTAGCTTGAGTAATCATGTCTATTGTTATTAAGGAAATTTCTTCATTAGAAGGCCTCCTCAAAAAAATTGTTTCCTTACCTTTCAAAATATTGCACTGGATGTTGTCATGCCCACTATCCTCATCTAAAAAAACTTGTTGATGGTAGGATTCAGTCTTGGCCTGAGAATTAAAAAACATCCTGATTTTCATCCTCTTCAGTAGAGTCAACCTCATCCCAAACATGGGAGGAAACCATTCCATATCCCTGATCATCATAAGGGTGTTCCTCATTAGGCTCTTGTTCATCTTGTGGAGAGACACTCTAGGATATGACACAATAATTAGGATCATGTGGTGACTGACAAGCAATACACCATGGGACCTCTTCCACCACATTCATTGAGTTTATTTTCAATGGATCTGAGGTCCTATCATTTGGTTTATCCTTTCTGTCAAGAAGAATAGGCTTCCCATCTTTCCATTGAGTATTATAAGGATAATTCTGCATTCTTGGTAACTTGTTAAAATTATTAAAAGGAGGCTTATCTCCTCCTGTAATTTTATTATTTCTATTTTCACCAGGCTTCAAGTCCTTTATTGCTTTCAATATCTGCTTCAAGCTATCATCATCCTTAGGTTTTACACTCACGGGCTTTCCTGGATCCTTTCTATTTAGTAATGGTGATTTGTTGTCTTCCCTTCTTCCCAACTTTCCTAAAATTCTTTGGTTACTCTCTATGTTCATAGCTAATTTGTAAGCTTCAACAAGACTCCTTGGATTTTTGTCTCTCAAAAGGTAGCCCATCTTAGAGTCAAAAGCATTTAAATATGTGACAAGACATACTCTGTCATCCAGTCTGATGACCTGCAATAACTTATGCATGGCTTTTTGGAATCTGACATTAAACTCAACAACATCCTCATTAAAATTAATTTTTATGTTATTAAATTCATTCAGCATAAAACCCTCATGTGTTTTGTCACCATACTATTCTTTGAAACAATGCTTAAGCTGATCCCATGATCCTATGCTACCATGTGGCAAAGCCCTAAACCAATCCCTAGAATCTTTTGTTAGAGATTGTACAAATAATTTCATTATAACATCATCAGGCACAATGTTATAATCATCAATTACATCAATAAACTTTTTTAGGTGTTCTTCACAAGTAACAACATTACTTCCAGTAAATTTAGGGAGCTTCTTCCTAATTTCTTTAGGGATAGGGTTAGGATACTCAGGGATGCCAATGAAAACCAACTGTTTACATCTTTCATGAATAGGCCTTGTATTGGATATACCAGCACCCTGAGATGTAGATGCATTAGTGTTTGCTATGGTAGAACTTTTGAACCCTCCTGGTGGGGGAACACCAGTTGTGTGACTAGCTATGTTTGCAACATTAGTTCCTTGTGTCATGGTGGAATTAGCAAATTTTTTAGGTCATGTGGACCGTCTTAGAAAATCAATCTTCTTTCTCATTTCTAATGCTGAAGCTTCTAATTCTGCCTTTTCAAGTTCTTTGGCTAACAATTCTTGTTCCCTTTTAGCCTTTCCAAGGTCTACTTCCAATCTTAGAGTTTGATCCATAGGGACTTTAGGGCCTACAAGTTCCTTGATTGAAATACCCACCACCTTTTGCTTTCCCTTATCCTTTGGATCCTTTGTTTCAAAAATCTAGTGGACAACAGGCTGTTCACTTGTTTGTTCAGAGATGGGGACATAATTTATAGCCTCTAAATTTAACAGATGCCTTCTTAATTAGTCACCCCTTATCATGGCATGTCTGACTTTTTCTTCTCTTTCCTTTTCTCTCTTCTACCTAATAGCTGCTTGTTCATGAATTCTCCTTTCCAACTCATACACTTCCTCATATATTTCCTCAGAATCAGGCAAAGTTGTTTCAGATTCAGCTTGTTGTGCTTGGGGCTCTTCTTATTGATCCTGAGATTCATGGAGGCCTTGTGGCAATGATGACCCAAGGGTGAAAGGGGGAAAAAAATCTTGTCCACCCCTACTTTTACTTCTAGACCTTCTCTCCCCCCCATACCATCTATTTGGGACTATTTTCCTATTGTGGGGTAATCTTTCACCCTCTCTCTCTATAGGGGAATAATAATCCTCATACTGGTTTAAACCCAGATCAACCGCCTCCTCATGTTCTAAGGCATTTCCTTCCTGACCAGGAGGAGCAAGACCCTCCTGTCTTGAGTGCCCCTTTTGCTTCTAGGTAAGAGAAATGTCACTGATACTTTTTTCACTCCTAACCTGGCCTCATCTAGATGTGGCAGGAAGCTCACCCTGCAAACTTTCCTCTAGGTGTTCCTTCCTCCAAGACCTTGTATTTTTGTAACTCGTAGCGATATAGTAATATTTTATTTAGCACTAGTACAAAGATGTTTTAGAGTCACCACCCAAGCTATGTGGGATTTTCTATGATTTTAAACAAATAGGGAAGGGTAGGCAGAAATTGGAAAGGAATCAACTCTATGTGTAAGCTAACCAACTAGTTTGAAAAATAAGTAGGCCAGGAGTCTAGCTCAACTTATACTTGTGTTACTTATAATTTTCTTAACAAATCCCCAACAGAGTCACCATTTTGTTGGTTCTTCAAAATATTTTATACTCCAAGAGATACCAGTATGCTTATGACTGATGTTAAGGAGTGGCTACTTCCAAATGTGAGAAATCTATAAGCAACTGGACCAACTATAGGGAAAAGACTGCCCTCTTCACTTCTGGCTTTTCAAAACCAAGGTGGGTACACTTGATCCAATAGATATAACTCTATTCTTTATCTAATATTGGATCTTACAACAGATGACAGTGAGAAAGTACTAAATAACAACCTATTATTCATTGACTCTCCATCACTAGGTAGAACAACATATAAAGTAAATAAAATGTAAAAGATTGGTATTGATTTATGTTTTAGGATCATAAGATATTAATCAATCTACACAAAGCAAAATAGGGAAATACAGGCCAGTGCCCTATCCATTGGGTGAAAGATCAAAGGACAGAATGAATACAAAAATATTTAGAGAATAACTAGTCTTTAAACATAAATACAAAACATTCCAACTCTTTCCTTCTTTTTAGAAAATCCTCAAATGAATTCAGTAAACATGTATCCCACTCTGAGCATTATTTAATCCAATCCTAGATTAGAACTCAAAGCTAAACACATACATATAAATCTCAGGAAGACTTAAAGATTTATAGAATAAACTCAAAGGAGAGACAAAGATTTGAAATTTGTATTAAGTATAATATTTGAACATTGTCTACATCATATTTTGAATGATAAGCTTGCAAAATAGCAGCAGCAACTTGTACTTCTTTCTATTGCTTGATGAAAAATGATACAATATATCACAATCCCCAACTGAGGGCTAGGGTTTTAGAAATTTTATCTTTTTAACTCCTAAACTCTCAATGCCTAGAATGATCATGAAAAATCCTTTATATACAAGGAGATGCAACAAGCTACCGATCATTCTAGGGTTTACAAAATTTCTAACCTAAAAACCTTTGCAACAATCTCAAAAAGTTTACAATAAATAATCAAATCAAGTAGGTAAGATATTTGTAGCTGAGTGACCTTACTTTATGTCTTCAATACTTTCCTTGGCTCCCTTCAACAAATCTGATTTGTAGCATCTTGTTGTCCATCCTACAATGAATGTCCTCCTACTATTATACACTAAGTTTTCACCCTTGTTTCAAGCTCTCGTAGTCTTGATAACCTAGTATAACATGGGAATCATCTCCAAGTTGTGGGACCTATGCTAACTGAGATGAGACCTTCAGGTTCTAAGCTAGTTCCTCTTGGATAATCACCTTAATTTTCTTCTAGACATGAAAGTAAAACTTTTGAGGGAAAGGGATAGAAGGAATGCTTGGAAAGGGAAATGACCTGAAAGCAAACTACCTACTAGGTGATACACTGAAATTAGGGTTTGGATCTCAGTATAAAGGATGAAAATAATGAACAACTCAGGTCTAGGAGATCACAACTCACTATATAGGCTTGCATAAGTATTTCATAGAAGGGTCTGCAATAGAAAGAGGTTATTCAGGGAAAGAAAGGATTTCACAAACAATAGCATTCCTAAGAGATTTAGACACAATTTATGACTTGCAAACAAACATTCACCTCTACAACTCAGTATAGGAATGAGACAGATAGTCAGGGGGTTGAGGTATACCCACAAGAGCATTCAAATCAAATCACCCACAATAATACACAAAATTGCAAAAACAAAGGGATCAAGAACCCTAAGATACCACCAAAAACATCATATACTTTGATTCAATAAGAGATAATTTAGACAAGGAAGCATAGGGACATGAAGGATTGTCACAAAATACCTCTACAATATCTAAATCATCAATGAAAGATTTACAACTGTAGAAGCCAGAGGGCAGAGAAAATGCCACAGACAACTCTCAAGAAAGGTGAATTTCTTTTACAATTGTCCAACTCCGAGCTCTAAAAGCTCTCAAAAAACAATATATACATCTCAACTACACGCAAGCAGGAGTCAAAAACCTGACTAGGGTTATAGATTTTACATAGAATAACAAACCCTAAATTTGTCAAATCTAATCATAAATACCACTTAGCAAAAATCATAGCCGATCAGATATATCTTTGGGTTCCCATCCCTATACTATAATTGCCTACAGACAAGCAACCTGGATTCATCAACCTTCCTGCACAAAGTCTTGCCATGAATGCTCAAGCTGGTACCTTTTTGAGATAAGAATTGACCCATGATGGCCACCCAGACTTCCTCATCATCTTCTTTCAACTGCAAATGTCCTCGAGACATAAATTCTTTGAGCTACCTTGCCGCTTGCGGCCTACAAATCAAATACTGGCAAAAAACCCTCTTAGACACATTTGAATTTGAAAACTAATGGCTAGCCGGTCACTTTAAAAGGTAGTCATTGATGTCTAACATTTCCCAATGGATGAACAGCCCAGATCCTTCTGACAACAATCACAAACCTCCTTGAAAAGTCAAAATCCCCCTTGACATGTTTGGACCAATGAGAATCGATCTTTTCTGCATGTCAGCATGCCTAGACCCACCCTAAGCTTTTCTTCCTTTAAGTCATTTGGTGACTGCATGACCGAAGACCTTTTTCTCATTCATGAAATCCTTCTCTTAACCCTGGTCTGGTCAAGTGATTCAGCAAATAAGGCATTTCGCTGAATCACTAAGTCTTTTAGCTAACACTAGTTCCATTAAGCAAATGCAAGAAATCCTTCAGTCGCCGAGTCACTTAATACTTTACTAACCCTGGGCCCAAGTTGCCACATGTCACCTTTCTATTCATTTTGGCCGCTCCATTAGCAACCACCTCGACAACCTTTCTGACAATGGACCCACTGCAAACAGATTCCAATCTAACGGCGGGTGCATGATCTCATAGCCTCTAAATATTCCTTCAGATCATGTGCCAGCCATTGATCTATTTAAGCCGGAAACCCTTCTAACAAACACACCAACCTGGAAATCTTCGTTAGCACTCGGTAACCAATTATATTCGAGCACATCAGCACACCTAGCAACATGGTCCCATAGATTTTCCTTTTACTTTGACCAATGAGAAACAAGCATGCCACCTTGACCTGGCATTGGACCCACCTGACAAAGTTGAACATTTGGCAAATCAAATGGCGAGTGTAAGATCACATGTGTCAGAAAAAGGCTAAGTGAAGATACGTCAGCCATTGATCTTTGTCCTACTTACATCCCTGCAGACATTCTGACATGGCCCCACCGACATAATCCAACTGTGCACCCAGCGACCAATTGGATGCGAGCATGTCAGAAAGAAAGGACCCACCAAATGAAGCTCTGACAACAAATCAAGATCAACGGTCGGCGCATAATCTCATGTGTCAAAAAAACTCTATGAGATCATGCACCAATCGTTGGATTAAAAGCTACACAATCCTCTGGGCCCGCTCTAACAAACTTCCAAATCATCACCAACTGACCAATGAAAAGCTTCCACATAGGACAACATGGCAGTGGACCCACTTAGCAAATGAATCATTGCACAAAAGGGAAGATCGATGGCTATCACAAGATCACATGTGTCAGAAGAACCCCTTGTGAATTCATGACAACCATCAGATCTTCTTGACTGGGACCCCACTAAAGTGACCGCCAAAGAGACTTAGCAAATACATGACTGAGGAAAGGTTAGTTGTTTCGTTGGGTCGTGGGATGTTAAGACTTAACCACCAAACATTTGGTGACTAAGAGAACCAATGTAGTTCTTGAATTGTTGAATAAAAGGGGTAATCACCAGCGAACTTAGAGAACCTGCAACCGACCAATGAGAATTAAAGTGCACATGGGTTTTTTTTTAAGGACTTAAGTGGCTGAGATAAAGTAACATGAAAATAGAAACTTGCTTAGGGTTACTTAGGGTTTTTGGCACAATGGCTACATTTTCAAATATTTTGACCTACAGACCAGGGAATGAAACAAATTGCAGAGACCGGAAGGAAGGACATGAACCTATGAAATTTTCAAGGATGCCTGGCAGGGTAAAAATAGAGATCTTGGGATAGGTTTTAGCCAAATTTGCATGCACATGAAAATTTGGGTAACACCTACATCTGAACAACCTTTATGACTTAAAAATTAACTACCTTTACTTGCTCTAGGAGGCTGGCATAGTATTAACTTTTTCAACATGAGGATGTACTGATACCACCATTTATTGTACACCTCCTCACTTGGGAACTCAAAATTGGCAAACTCAATCCTCTTACTTGATAATTGTTCCCATTCATTTTCAAGCTGAGTGACCTTATGTTGAATATTATCAAACATTGATTTGGCATTTATTAACAACTTGATAACGCTGCTAATAGAAAAAGTGTCATTTAGGACACCAGTCACCCTTTCTGATAAAAGTGCATCCATCTCTTCTCTCCGTAGATATGTTTCTTTAAATTTTCCCTTATCTATGAAAATGGTGGGCCCCAGCTCATAGTTTGAAAGCATTAATTTAGCTTTCAACATACTTGATCTTCTAATAAAGTTATCCAAAATGATGCCATACTATACAATTTTCTTCACAATCTGATGCACTGGCTTAATCAATGGATCAGGATCCTCTTGGCCCTTTGATAGCATTTGAAATAGCTTTATACTAGGAGATCTCTCAATCCATTTCTTCAAAATTGGTGACATTTCAGTCTTATCCTTATTCAAAATTTCAAATAAAGAATATAACTTACTGACATGACTATGGAAAATGGAAGGCTTCAAATCATATGCAAACTACATGATTGCATTTGTCATTTTCTCTTCATACTTCTGGTTTGACAAAGCTATGGCCTTCACATTTTCTTCTTTTTCCTTCTCCAGTTCTACTTTTATCTCCCTTAGTTTATTAGTCTCCTCTATTAATCTTTGTTTTTCCCAAGTAATCCTTGCATCCACACTAGTCTCTAGGAGTGGTGAAGGTGGAAGTTCAACAATTGGGCTAGAGGAAGAAGCAACTATAGGCCTATCAAAAATTGCCAATTGGGGAGACCTGTGATCCTAGGACCCTGATAGCTGAGCAATTTATTTATCCTTCTGGATCAACTCCATCTTGAGATAATTATAGGACTTAAGGATAATTTCAAATTTGAGCCTAAGCTCTTCTTTTTCTTGTGCATCCTTCTCTACCACTTTAACATTGAATTTGGCAGTCTCCAAAATTAAGTTTGATGCTTCCACACCAGAAGTTTCTCCTACTCTTTGTACCAATAAACTACCTGCATATCCTGTACAGAGAGCCTCTTTTCTTCCTTTATCTTCCTCCCTCTTTAGGGACCACATGACCAAGGCTACATGATCCTCTGAGAAAGAAATGCCCCTAGCAGCTTGTTTGGCCTACTCTGCAGTAGCAAGAGTCTTTACCTTGCTTTTCCTAACTTGATCAAAGAAAACTACATCAGCAATGTCCCACTCTGAAAAACATAGCACTCCTGTAGTATGAACCATGGCCCTTCCCTCCTTAGGAGTAATTTTTTCAAATTGTTTGACCATCTTTACCTTGGTCTCATTTTCTATTTCTATGATATCCCTATCAGGGAACTCTTCCTTTTTCTTCTCACAGATCTCTTTATATTGGTTTATTTTCATTCTCCATAAAAATTGGGAGAATGCCCTAGTTTTGATAAATTTGTCATCAGCCATGAAAGAATCACTCACTTGTTTAAGATAGGGTCCATTTTTTTACCCTCAAACTCCTCAACTGTAAGATCCATGGCCACCTCCTTAGGTGCCTCAGGCCCTCTTGCAGCTCATCATTGGAAACAAAAATGTTTCCCTCATTCCTCATTTATACCAATTGCTTCGCTACCCCATGTTCATCTAACTAGATGGGGGACTAAGAAGGAGAATAAGCTTCCTCTCCTAGCCTTACCTCTTCTTGTCTCTGCCTCTTAGGAGAGGATCCTTGCATTATTGATTCATCCATGGCTCCTTTTCCTTTTGAGGTAGAAGAAAGATCTTGACTTCTCTGTTGTGGTGGTAAGAGAATAGTGTAACCACTCTTCTTCTGCATTGTATAAACTCCCTTCGGAGTCAATTTCATATATTTTGGCTAGCTCAAAATCTGCCTAGCTCTTTCAGGGTCTGTCTTGCTTACAATAGCCCTCTTTTCATTTACTGCATGCATGATGCCTTCAAAATGTTCCAAAAGGGCATCTACTTTCCTTTCCCATGGCTCAAAACCCTTTAATGGGTCATATGCTTTGTCAAAATTTCTAATGAAATCTACAGACTTCTTGTAGATGATCCATTTATCTTTCTTAGTCTCTTGAGTTTGAAGGTCAAACTCATTCCTTATCAAATCTTCAGGAAAATTAAATTGATGCTCAATAAGAGCACACCTTACCTTTTCTCTAAACATTCCTGAGAGGAAACCCTCTATATCTACACATTTGATGGTGGTCATTGTCATTCTATAGGGCTGTAGCACTTTATTCAAATGGACCCAACCTCCCTTAGTAATAACATACTGATGTGCTATGGTTATGTCTGGGAAGAAAGTTCCCCTTCCCTTACCAGTGAGAGTGGTCTCCTACAAGTCACCAATCTGTCTTAATATTTTAGCATACCCTACCTTCAAGGGGACCTGATAAGGTAAAATGTATGGTGCATTTCTACAACCATAAACCCTGAAAACTATGGAAACTAGATACAAAATTATATCCCCAAAATTGTGGACAATAGTAATGTCTTGACAGTATTCCTTTGGTCTAATTAATCTTAACAGCTCCCTTGGGATTCTAGGATTGTCAAAAAATAACAAGGTTCTAATCCTTGAAGAAAAATCCCTATCAAAAGCAATGTAACTGGCATCAATTCTATCCCATGACAAAGTTGTGGTCCATAGCTGGACTGGAAGGGTTTCTCCATATCTCTCCTTCACAATGTTGACTATCGAGCTGAAGAAATTCTCACCTTTGTACAAGAACATATGCATAAGCATAGAATACTATCCAAAAGGCCTATTAACCTTCATTTTTTTCATTCCCATCAATCCTTCATGAATAAGATCAGCCAAATGGGATGCAAAATCAAAAATTAGTGCCAATTGGGGGTGCAACGATTGTACCATCATAAACATGTATGGTATTGGCATATGAGTTGCTTCATCATGCCCTAGAATCAAAGTTAATGACTTATAGACCTCATGTGCTCTCTTACTGAACAAATCTAGCCTAAAAGGCTCTGGTGTGCTTGGATTGATGACACACACAAATCCAATCTCCTCTAGAAATTCCCTTAGAGGCCCTGCTCTCAAATAATCCCTTTGTGCTTCATATATTTCTGTAAATTCTGTGAAATCAATTTTTTCTAACCCCACAGAAGGGTCATTCAGTGAAACAAATTCCCTAATCTCATCCTCTGAGATGGTGATTAAAGTTCCTTCCCATTTACATCCTTGACACATTTTGTCACGGGATCGTAACATTTGGCAATTTGGATCAACAACTCTGCATCCATGAAGACTCCAGGAACCACCAACTTCCCTATATCAAATTGCCAAATATTACTGAGGGGGGCATAGGAATTTCACTATGAGTATGTTGATCTAAATAAAATCAGTCCATTATTATCTTTACCCACCCTGGCATCCCTCATCCAATTCGCTCTATCATGGAGTCTATCTGCAACAGAATCCCTATAGTTTCTCAGAACTAGCTCTTTTAATCTAGCTACCCCATTATCTGAATGAGGTAATAATTGCATTAAATCCTTGAAGACACCTCTATCTTTATACTCTATCTTACCAGAGAAATTCCTCTTTGGTGACATTTTTATACTAGGGCTTCTCAGAACAATTTATAAAAACTTGAGGAAAACCCAAAAAACTTTGAACTAGCGACACAATTTTCCTTGCAACACCTTCACAGACTTCAAGCAATTTTAAACTCAAAAAAGAGACCTACCAGGTGCCTGTAAGTTTTTTGCTTGAAATCACTCCTTGAGGAAAATCCAGTTCACCAGAAAAGCTTATGAGAGCGGTGAAGAGAGACAATGATTCAATTTTGATGTATAGCATTGCCAACTGCTTACAATTCATCTGCACATAGCACATTAATTTTGCCATTATTGAAAGTTGGCAGCCTTAGCATTCACAGGGCATGAACAATGTCATAGAGTAGCAAATTTGAATTCAAGCCATTGATTTTATTTTCTTTCAGCACATCGGACAATTAGCACACAAAGCCACACAACCCCTTTTCACTTTTTCCCAAATGAGTTCTCAGCCACTGAGAAAATTTCAATATAGCCATGTGGGGAAATAAAAAACTTACCTCTACTTTGCACGGAGCAGACAGATGTCACCCTATCACTAAAGCGCTAACCCAAAACTATCAGGAAAACCAAATCAAGATATAATGACAATTGTCAATGCCATTTAATCGGACGATGGCCATATTTCAATAAAATCTTGGCCCCACAGCTTGCCTTAGTAACCTCTATTGAATCATAAGATGCCAAGTCAGCGAGGTTTGCAGGCAGAAGACCCCACCTTCATCCTTGGTGTCAAATAAACTGACAACCTCTCATGTCATCATTGCCTTCAGCCAATCAGAAGTGACTGCATCATCAAGAGTCAGCAACAAAAATCCACCTGGCAATTCATATCTTTTAAACAAGATCAACGATCATCGCTATACCACTAACCCTAAAAAATGTGCATCTTATCCCAGTGGTATAATGACAGCTGCTAGATCTTGTTGAACTTTAATCATCTAAGAAGGCAGGCCCCACAGTTGACACTTCACTCAACCTTTGTCAAATCAAAAAGTGCCACGCTGCAATAATTGGCAAGTGGACCCCATCTCCTTCTCTTTCTCAGCACCCAAAACCCTGACAACTACCACATCATAACTGACTACAACCAATAGAAAGTGAACATGTCGGTGTGACCTAGCCTTTTAGGGCCCACTTCATGCTTCATTCCTTAAAGAAGATCAGACAGTCATCACTATACCGCAAGCTTAAAAGGCTATCATCTTGGTCCAACGGTATAATGACAGTCATTGATCAAAATCATTTTTTAGTTGCCAGCACACTCCTTTACTAGATGGGCCCACTCAGATAGGTGACGCTTCATTGCTAAAGTGCATGTCAGAGATTCTGACAATGGGAAGTCTTGTGGTTCAATGATAGCCACAAGTTTCAAAAGATCGATACTTAGGAAAATTTACTGGAAACTTAGGATTTGAATGAAATAATTAAAAAGGTACCCCATCTTACAACCTAATGATATAACATGTAAAGCGATGGGTTAAAAGGGGTTGTAAATTAGCACATGCATATTTTGGAGGATTAGTGAGCCAAAAAGTAACACAAAATTATAACAAGACTCAAGACCAGTTAGGGCTTTGATCAAACCTAGGGTTTCTACCATAAAACCCTGCCATTAGGTTAATAATTTGGATGATTTTCAAAAATATTAGCATAAAGCTGGAAAAATTTATTCAGTGATAACAAGGTTTTCCTTGCTAGATGGGTATTCTGGATACAATCAGATTTTGGTTAGAGAGGAAGATCATTTCAAGATAGCTTTTACCACCAAGTGGGGTACCATGGCATACAAAAATATTCCCTTTGGTTTGTCTAATACTAGAGCAACCTTTTAGAAGGTGATGGACATGGATTTTCATCATTTAATGTATAAAATTGTCTTATTATACCTGGATGACATCACTATTTTTTCAATGGTGGAAAAAGACCACTTAAAACACCTAAACTAGATTTTTGAGAGATGTAGAGAATTTGGGATATCCCTTAATCCCAAAAAGTGTGTATTTGTCATACATGGAGATATATTTCTTGGTTATGTTGTCTCAAAATAGGGTATCACCATTGACCCTAAAAGAATAAAAGTAATTATGGATCTTCCTTTGCTAGCACACAAGAAGGGTTTGCAAAGCTTCATTGGTTGAATAAACTTTGTTAGAAGGTTTATTCTGGTTTTTGTTGATTTATTGGTTCCACTAGCTACTATGTAAAGGAAAAATGTATCTTTTAGCTGGACTAGAGATGGAAAGAGAAGTTTTAAGTTGATTAAAGAGGCACTTGCAACAACACCTACACTTATAAATCTTGATTTTTCTAAGGATTTTATTTTATATGTCTATGGAGATATTGATTCTATCTCAGCTATTTTAGTGTAGTGTAATGATGAAGGCATGTAATAGCTTGTGGCATTCTTCAGTCATTGGCTTAAAGACTACAAGCTCAACTATTCATTTGTAGAGAAACATGTGCTTGTTGTTGTAAGAAGCTTAATAAAAATCAAGCACATGTTATGTAATAACATAATTATTCTAATGGTTTCTCATCCAAACTTGAAGGAATTTCTTTTGAGTAAGTACCGCAGTAATAAAAGGGTCAGATGGGTAACTAAAGTTATGGAATATGATGTGAGGTCACCAAGCTAATCAGGTGAAAAGGGTTGTGTGAATATCTTGTCAATGTTATGGGTAGAAAAGAAAAGAGTGATCAAGAAGTTGTTCTAGTTTTACAAGATAGGGGCAAGCATTTTCAGCTCCCATCATTGATTAGGTGTAGAAAATGATTCATATTTTACATATTGGTGAATGTCCATAGGACTTGGATAAAGCAAAAATAAGGTATTTTCGACTACAATCCATACCCTACATCCTTTTGAATAACATTTTGTTTAGAAAGGACTTTAATGGCCTTCTCTTGAGATGCATTGAAGTTGACCAAGTATACAAGGTCCTACATGAATTCCTGTTACTATAAATGATGGTGATGATGATGAAGATCAACTAAGATCATAGGTATACAAGATTGTAGAATGATTAGAGTAGTTATTATCTTGTCATTCATGTCAAATAATTGATTTATGATTTATATTGAGTTGCCATACCATTCGGAGTATGATATAAGTTAAAGAGAGTTAAGAAGAAGAGGAAGTGAGATGTTGTGAAGTTGAAGAACTTAATTGGGTAGCTAATACATATCAGACAATATTAAGGTTATGTTGATATAATTTTTTTCTACTAAACATGTGATTATATCAAGTCAATAAAGAAGATTATTTAAGTCGGTAAACAAAACAATTTATTTATCGAGCCGAAAAAGTCATTCAGTAAAAGGAAAGTAAGTTTCAGTAAAGTGAAAGAAAGTCAAGACACCGAATAGAAGGTTTTAGTTATCGAGAAAAGTCAACGGAAATTTAGTTGATGAAAAAGAATTCAATCACTAAGCAAGGAACAAAAATTAAATACAAGGATCAGAATGATATTTAATGATGAGCTAGAAGATTATAATGGTGAGGAAGATTTAGTTAAAGAGATCCACGATTAGGAAAATTCAAGGTGATGATATATGGTATAGATCTAAGTGGAAAAAAGTGAAGGTATAAGTTCCAAGAAAGTTCAAGTTTTGAGGTGACGATATAACATTTTACCAAGCTCTAAATTCATTGAATAAGTTTGTGAGGATGATTGGATGGTTGAGATTAACCAAAGGAAAATGTAATAAAGAATATTAAGAGGCAAAACATAGTCTATATCAAGGATGAAATTGTATGAAGAAAAGGTTGGCAAGTTGAAGGGTTGACGAGTCACCGACTATTGTAGTGAAGAAGGAAGAGATTGAATTGTGGGTCAGAAAGATGAGATTGATGAAGTATTGAAGCCAATGGATAGTGAATAAATGAAGTGAAGACAAAGAGCACACAAGGGATCTGATTAAGAAAAAGGTAGTTGCATATTTACAGATCAATTTATATGTTATTGCTTATTAACATTAGTATCAAAAAAATCTCTTAACCAAGTGGACCTAACAATCTTATTGTAAATCCTTGCAAGAGGTAACATTCTAGAAGAGTGTTTGAAGACCTTTAACCAGGCCACTTCTAACAGAGTGAAGATCCTAACAGATCTAAGGCAAATCTCCTAAAAAGGTCACATTTAACAATGTGTATTGTAATCTTTAACCAGATTAGTTTTTAATGTAACATACTTAAAAAGAGTATTTCTTTAGTGGGTGACAATTCCCATAGTGGTTTTTCCCAAATTGGGTTTCCACGTTAAATACTAGTAATTTATGTGTTGTATGTTTAATGTGAATGATATTGTTGATTGATAAAGTTAATTTGTTGTTATTAGTAAATGTTCAAGTGTCTCTGACCGAGTTGACACCAAGATGAATCAAAGAAAATTTTTAAGGTACAGAAAATCAAGGATTATTGATTCACCCCCCTCTCCATAATCCAACAATTGGTATCAAATCTATGTATTCTAAAGGGATAAGTTTGAAAGACTTGAGTAAAAGATCCGAAGATGTATAGGAGAGAAGTACCTAAGATGAACAAGGAGAGTTTCTCTAGATGGAAAAGAAAGATGGGGTTATACATATCTAGAATTGGAGAATATGCACTCAACCATTTGGATAATGACTACACTCCACTGCCTCCTAGACCTATGACACTTGATCAATTGAGAGAAAAGAAAGAACATAACTCAGTAATGATTGAAATTGCTTCCTCCCTGACTAATGCTAAGTTAAATGACATAAAGGACTGTCTTACTACAAAAGAGATGTGGGATAAGCTTGCACTTGTTTATGGAGTAGATCTACATGTAAAAAAAGAAAAGGTTGATAGTCTCAGAGGAAAATTTGATGAAATGAGAATGAAAGATGAAGAGAACATTGCACAATATAGTTTTTGAATTAAGGAAGTTGTTAGTGCTATCAAAGGTGTTGGTGGAACATTAACTAGAGAAGAAGTGGTAAGAAAAATTCTTAGAACTCTTTCATCCAATTATTCTATTTAAGTCTCTGCTATTCAGGAACTAAGATCCATACCAAATAACATTGTTACACTTGATGCTTTGATTGGTAAGATGATTGAATTTGAGCTTAATAATTATGATAATAATATACCAAATATTGAAATAGCTTTTAAATCATCTTTAAGCATTGGAAGTTCAAGAAGAGAAAGAGAGAATCACTGTAGTTCAGGTGGAAGTGATTATGATAGTATCCTAACCGAAGAGAAAGAACAAGAAGAATTGGAAGCACTTCTAACAAAGAGGCTACCAAGAGGAAAAGGAAAGTATAAAGGTAAACTGCCTCTAAAATATTTTTATTGCAACAATATTGACCACATTGCATCTAGGTGTCCTGATGATGATGAGAATGAAAAAAGTGAAAAGAAGGAGAATCGATACCAAAGGTGTAGAGATTTCAAGGACAAAGGAAAGAAATCATGCTACCTAGCTAAGGAATGAATAAATGATAATGAATCTAATGACATAGAGGAAAGTGTCAAAGTTGTCTATGTCGCTATGAAGGATGATTTAGAAGAAGAGAGGTATGCAGATGAAAAAGCCCTTATTTCTCATGTTATAAAAATTGATCCATGGATAATTGATAGTGGTTGTTCACATCATATGACTTGTGATATTGATAAGTTTGAGAACTTAGAAGAATATGATGGAGGATTTGTTAGATTTAGGAATGATGCTCCATGTTATATAAGAGGAAAAGGATCCACTATGATGAATGAAAAGATCAAATGTGATAATGCTTATTGGGTTCAAGGACTAAAGTATAACTTGTTGAGTGTTGCACAATTGAACAACACTAGTCACCGACTAGAGTTTCAAAACAGAAAAGTGAATATCTATGGTGTTGATAGATATTTGATTGGAACCAATGAATAATCTAAAGGTAATATAGTCTACCTTGATATTGCTACAAAGAGTTTCTTGTTTGTTAAAGTTAAGGATGTATGGCTATGGCACAAAATATTTTTTCATGTGAATTTTGACAACTTAATTAAGGTGAGCAAAAAGAATAGAGTCGAAGGTCTACCGAGATTGGACAATCCTGATAAAGTGATGTGTAAGGAATGTCATATTGGCAAGATGACAAAATCAAGTTTCTCAAGAAATTCTTACTCATCTAATGGTATTTTGGAATTAGTTCATACTGATCTTTGTGGTCCCATAAGAATAAAAAGCTATTATGGTGATCAATATTTCATTTTTTTGTTGATGACTACTCAAGAATGATGTTGATAATGTTTCTAAAAGAAAATTTTGATGCATTCCAAATGTTTAAATGGTATAAGGAAAGAGTTGATAAGGAAACAGGTAAGAAACTAAAATGTTTAAGATTAGATAGAGGAGGTGATTTTATCTCTGATGAATTTACTATATTCTGCAATGATAATGGAATCAAAAGAAAAAAATTTGCACTAAGGACTCCACAACAAAATGGCATAGCTAAAAGAAGGAACAGATCAATAGTTGATTGTGCTAGAACATTGTTGATTGAAAAAGAGGTTACACAAACATTCTGGAGAGAAACCATTAGTATTGGTGTCTACACTCTTAACCAAGTACAATTGAAGAAAGGTACAAATAAAACTCCTTATGAACTCTAGTATAGGCATACACCGAATGTTAACTATTTCAAAAAAATTGGAAGTAGGTGTTACATACTAAAAATTACTAGGAATTGAAAGTTTGATTTTAAAGGAGATGAAGGTATATTCCTAGGATACTCCACAAAGAGAAAAGCTTATAAATGTTTGAATAAGGCTACTAACAAATTTTTGGAAAGTGCAACTCTGAAGATTGATGAATTTGTAGAAAGAAATGAAGAAGATAGCAAAAAGAAACCAAAAGATTATCAAAGATTTGTATATGTACAGGAAGGAATTTATGGTACTGTACTCGAGCTATAGGAATAAACCAAGGAACTAGTTGAGCCTCCACCGAGAGATGAAAATACTAAAAATGAAGGACTAACACAGTCTACCAAGTTTGTTTTAGAAAAATATGTGAGAAGACACTACTCACCAAGCAAAATAATTGGAAACAAGAATGTAGGAGTCATGAAAAGAAGTTGAAAGATAATGCATGTTTGATTTCTGAATTCGAGCCAAGACTAGTCAAGAATGCAATTGGAAATGAAGATTGGGTTAATGCATTGAAAGAAGAGATTGGTCATATTGAAAAGAATAATACTTGGCCACTGGTACCAAGACCCAAGGATAAGAATGTTATTGGTACAAAGTGGATTTTTAGGAATAAACTAAATGAAAATGGAGATGTGATCAGAAATAAAGCAAGAGTTGTCTACAAAGGGTATGCACAAGTAGAAGGTATTGACTATGGTGAGACATTTGCCCCTATTGCTAGATTAGAAGGTGTAAGAATTTTACTTGCATATGTTGCTTATAAAAGATTCAAAGTTTATAAAATGGATGTAAAGTTTATAAAATGGATTTTAAGTCTGCATTTCTAAATGGAATTCTTGAAGAAGAATTTTACATTGAACTACATAAAGGATTTGTTGAGAATTCTAATAAAGACAAGGTTTTCAAATTATACAAGGTACTATATGGTTTGAAGCAAGCACCCTAAGCATGGTATGAAAGATTACACTCATTTAATCAAGATTGGATTTCAAAGGACAAGTGACAACAACAATTTCAATTTGTATCTAAAATGTGATAGTACTGATAAGATTTGATTGCTGAAATATTTATTGATGATACCATATTTGGAGGACATGAATCAATGAGTAAATCATTTTTTGAAGAGATGAGAAAGGAATTTGAGATGTCCATGATAGGAGAGATAAAATTATTTATTGGATTAAAAAGTCAACAAGTCAGAGATGGGATCTACATAACACAATCAAAATATATCAAGGACATCCTAAAGACATTTGGCATGGAAGAGTCAAAATCGGTTGGTACACCAATGGATACTGGTTGTAAATTATCAAATGAAGATGAGACAAAGGAATTAAATGAAACACTCTATTGATCAATGATTGGTAAGCTTTTGTATGTTGTACACAATAGGCCTGATATTGCTCATGTTGTTGGTATTGCTGCAAGATTTTCTGCCAATCCAAAGGAAACACACATGTCTGAAGTCAAAACAATATTTAGATATCTGAAAGGGACTGAAGATTTCGGTCTACTATACAAGAAAGGAGGAGATTTTGATCTTAAGGTATACACTAATGTTGATTGGGATGGAAATATTGATGATAGGAAAATTACAAGCGGATGATATTTCTTTTTAGGAGAAAGGTTAGTGACATAGCTAAGCAAGAAATAAAGTTGTATTTCACAGTCTACTACCAAAACTGAGTATGTTGCTACAACTATGAATTGTTCAAACATTGTGTGGATCAAGTAATTACTTGAAGGTATGCAAGAGGATATTACTGATCCAGTTATGATTTATTGTGATAATAATAGTATTATTAACATATCAAAGAATTTGGTGATGCATTCAAAGACAAAGCACATTTCTACCAAGTATCATTACTTGAGAGAACAAGTTCAATACAAGCATGTGATGTTGGAGTATGTGAATTTAAAGGAGCAGATAACATATATATTTACCAAACCACTACCAAAGGATGCTTATGAGTATCTTAGAGGTAAATTATGGGTTTTTCCCCTATCAAATATTCACTAAGGCAAGATGTATGTTGCATCAATTCAGATTTTCATTAGAATATATATTTTGTGAGTTGATGCTAGTGTTCACTCTTTGGGTGATGCCTAAAGTTGTGAAAGATGTTTATGTATGAAATGATAAATTAGTACATTTGAGGTATGATTCACTGCCTGAACAAAGTTTTTAGGAGCATGTGTCTTTTTCATTGTTGTCAAAGAGGGAGATTATACTATTGAGAGAAAATATGCAATTGATTATAGAAGGAGATCACACAAAGAAGAGAGAAGAAAATAAAGCTCAAAGGGAGTAAAGGATAAAGATAAGTAAGTAAGTGTCTCCATCATCAATTGATAGTGAAGTGTTGCCATCAATTCCAAAGAGGGAGATCGTTACTATAATTGATGGTGATGATGATGAAGAGCGACTAAGATCAGAGGTATACAATATTGTAGAATGATTAGATTAGTTATTATCTTGTCATTGATTTAAAGCAATTGATTTCTAATTTATATTGAGATTCCATACCATTCAGAGTATGATATAAGTTAAAGAGAGTTAAGAAGAAGAGGAAGTGAGATGTTGTGAAGTTGAAGAACTTAATCGGGCAGCCAATACAGATCAGACAATATTAAGGTTATGTTAATATTTATTTTTTTTCTACTAAACAAGTGATTATATCAAGTCAGTAAAGAAGATTAGTTAAGTTGGTAAAAAAAATAATTTGGTTACTGAGCAAAAAAAGTCATTCGATAAAAGGAAAGTAAGTTTTGATAAAGTGAAAGAAAGTCAAGACACCGAGTAGGAGGTTTTAATTATTGAGCAAAGTCAACCGAAATTCAGCTAAAGAAAAAGAAGTCAGCAACTGAGCAAGGAACAAAAATTAAATACAAGGATCAGAATGACATTTAATGATGAGCTATGATGAGCTAGAAGATTTTAATGATGAGGAAGAGTTAGTTAAAGAGATCTACGATTAGGAAAATTCAAGGCAATGATCTATGGTATAGATCTAAGTGACAAAAAGTGAAGGTATAAGTTCCAAGAAAGTTTAAGTTCTGAGGTGATGATAAAACATTTTATTGAGCTCTAAATTCATTGAATAAGTTTGTGAGGATGATCGGACGGCTGAGATTAACCAAAGGAAAATGTAATAAAGAAGATTAAGAAGTAAATAGAGTCTATATAAAGGATGAAATTATATGAAGAAAAGGTTGGTGAGTCACTGATTGTTGCAGTGAAGAAGAAAAAGGTTGAATTTCGAGTCAGAAAACTGAGATTGATGAAGTGTTGAAGCCAATGGATAGTGAAGAAATGAAGTGAAGACAAAGAGCGCACAAGGGATCTGATTAAGAAAAAGGTAGTTGCAAATTTATAGATCAATTTATACGTTGTTACTTATTAACATTTATATTAAAAAATACTCTTAACCGAGTGGACCTAATAGTCTTATTATAAATCCTTGCAAGAGGTAACATTCTAGAAGAGTGTTTGAAGACCTTTAACTAGGCCACTCCTAATAGGGTCAAGATCCTAACAGATCTAAGGCAAATCCGCTAATAGGGTCACATTTAACAATGTGTATTGTAATAATTAACCAAATTGACTTTTAACTAAGCATACTTCATAAGAGTATTTCTTTAGTGGGTGACAATTCCCATAGTGGTTTTTCCCAAATTTGGTTTCCATGTTAAATACTAGTATTTTATGTGTCGTATATTTTAAATGTGAATGATATTACTAATTGATAAATTTAATTTGTTTTTATTAGTAAATTGTGTAGTGTCTATGATCAAGTTGACACCGAGTTGAATTAGAGAAATTTTTTAAGGTACGAAGAATCAAGGATTACTGATTCACCCCCCCCCCCCCCCCCACTCTGTAATCCAGCAATTCCATGAGAGGTCAGTTGGATGTCACTTTTCACCTAGAGAAACAACTCTCAAGATAATGAAAGGATGGATATTATTGGCCCAACCTATTCAGGAATGCACATTTATGGGTTAAAAAATATAGGGAGTGTGCATTATTTGTTAGGAAAGAGAAATTGGTAGCTTTTCCCTTGCAGCCTATTTGGGTTGAACAACCCTTCATGAGGTGGGGGATAAATTTTATTGGATTTATAAACCCCCCTTCTAGTGTTGGCTACAAGTGGGTCCTAACAGCTACAAACTATTTCACTAAGTGGACCAAGGTGGTGGCACTTAAAGAAACTAATGAAGGTGTTGTCTTGAGTTTCTATGAAGAGCTGGTTTTCAAGTTTCGAGTTCCTAAATCCATTATTTTTTATAATGCTTTAGATTTTTTTGGTTTTAAAATTTCTAATTAGGTTGCAAGAAATGAGATCTATCTGAACACATCTTCTAATTATTATCCATAAGGCAATGTCTAGGTGGAATCCACTAATAAAAATTTGATCAAAATTATCTAGAAGACTATGGAAGGCAAATAAAGAGCATGGCATATCCAACTGAGATCAGCCTTGTGGGATGATTGAATCACTCAAAAAAGGTCAACTAGACAGTCACCATTCAGACATGTTTATGGAAAATAATTTAGGCTACATATTTCATTAGAGCTTCCATCTCTTGACTTGGCCAATCAAATTGATATGTTGGATGAAGAACCAATGACTATGAGGTTGGCTCATCTTTTTGAGTTGGAAGAGACTAGGTCTAAGGCCTTGAAGAAGATATAACACCATTAAGAATATATGAAGAGGTATTTTGACAAAAGATCATATCCAAGAGATTTATTATAGGGTGACATAGTGTTGAAATGGGACGTACTCAAAAGAAGATTTGGAAAGAAGTACTCCAAATTTGATACATTTTGGAGTGGGCCCTATATCATCTCAGAGTGTAAATAGCATAATGCTTTTTAGGTTTCAAGGTTGGATGGAAACATGGAGTGAGTCCCAGTGAATGGGATTAATCTCAAGCATTATTTTTTAGGTAAGATTTGTCATTGTACATACTAGACTAGTTTGTAGTTAGTAAATAAGTGTTTTGGCACAATAGATTAGTTGCAGTTTTGTTTTCCCTAAGTGCTAGTTGCACATTTTAGTTAGTTTTTTTTGAAAAGGAGATTCAAACTGTTGTAAGGAGTTACATTTTCATGAGGAAAGTATCCATCATATGAGGCATTGAATACATGTATTCATTGTTGCACATCATACAACCCCCCCCCCCCCCCCCCTCCCATAGAAATCTAATTAGCTATAACAGTTTACTAAGGGGGTGTACATTTTTTTTTTCTTCTTCTAATCCATTTGGTAAACATTTATCATTCATACTAGTGAATCTATTGATGATCTACAACTGATTGAATATCTAGATGAACTGAAGGAACAATGATTAGAGATCACCGAGCTACTTAAGTGATATGTAAGATGATTAAATTAGTCAATATGTTGTCATTGATGTCAAATAGTTTTGATAGTACTTATCATGATAGTTACAAACATCTAAACATCTGAAGAAGGAAGAAAAGATGAAGAACTGAGATATCTACATAAGGAAAAGATGGATATGACATTTAAGGATAAGGTAAATATTGGGTAACTTATTGATGAGTCTATGGATTTATATTGTTGACTTGAGCATATTACATTAATCTATTATGAAGAAGAGATTTGAATTGAAGAAGTCAATGTGATCAATAATTGAAGACTTTTGTATACACCAAGCCAGTGCAGTGTATACTGAGTGACAGTAATAACCAAGTTAGTTATGACCGACACATTTTAGTATTAATTGAGTATGGATAAAAACATTAAATGCTAAGAATAGCCAATTAAAATTAATGAGCTGGATAATGTTATGATTTCGAAGTAAAGGATGAAGTTTTTTATGAGATCCATGACTGACATAATTTAGAGATGATCTAAAGGATGTGATTGAAATGTGTTAAGGACACATCTACCGAGGAAGGTTTAAGCAACAAAATGGAGGAAGGAGATTAAGAGGCAAAATCTGATGATTGATATGAAAAAGGTTTACTTGTCTATTTAAGAGATATGAGTTTCATTATTGAAACATGCTAGACAAAAAGGAGACTGTAGAGATTTTGCATGAAGATTTTATTCATGCATTCTTGATCAAACTGGTTATAGAAAGAATCAAGATGCAGACATTACCGAGCGTCAGAGAACTATTTACTGAGTGAAGTAAGTTGAGAAATATTGAGGAAGTGAATTGATTAATGATCAGAGGATTTTATGAGCATAGCATAGATCTAAATATTTTCAATTAAGTTGTATTTGAATCAAATCAAAATTATATCATTTTAACCATTGATTCAAAAAATCTCTTAACCGAGTGGACTTAACAGTCTTATTATATTACCCTATGACATTCCTTGAATGTAAATTGTTATCTTGTTGACCTCATAGTGAATGTTGGTCAAAATTTAACTGTTAGTGATAAATCCTCTAACCAAGTCACACCTAACAGTGTGCATTGTAACATTTAACAAGGTTGGCTCCTAACTGAGCTCACTTTAGAAGAGTGAATTATTTTGGGTTATCGGTCCCAGGTGGTTTTTCCCTTAGCACGGTTTCCATGTTAAATTATTTTGTTATGTGTTGTTTATAATGATTGTTTTGCTATCATAATTTATATACTACATAGTCAATTTAAATAGTAATCACAGTTTGGATAATTACTGGTATTCGATAAAGTGAACAAATGAATTGATATTTTATGTTACCGAGATGCAAAAATTGTTGAAATTTTTTTGTAAGGTACATCTTGGAGTTTGGGACTGTAGGATAACTGATTTAACTAATTCACCCCCCCTCTCAGTTATTCTAACAATTGGTATCAGAGCATATTGGTTGCTTGGAGGAAAGTTTTAAGGACTTGAGCAAAAAGATCGCAAGATGTATAAGAGGGAAGTGTCGAAGCTAAACAAAGATAACTTCTCCACATGGAAAAGTAGGATGAGGCTTCACATATCTAGAATCAGAGAATCTACTATACATTTACAATGGCTACTTACAACCGAATGTTGGACCGTTGACACTTGATCAATTGAGAGATAGACATGAACATAATATTACTATGATAGAGATTGTTGCTGCTCTATCTGATGTTGAGTTTGAAGATGTCAAGGATTGAACTACAGCAAAGAAAATGTGGGATAAACTTGGTCTAGTTTATGGTGGTGATGTGAATGTAATGAGAGTTGGAGCTGAAAGCTTGAGAGGCATATTTGATGACATGAAGATGAAGGAAGGTGAGAACATCATATAATAGTCAAATCGAATAAAAGAGGTAGTCAATGCTATTTGAGGAGTAGGAGGTACTATTTCTAAAGATACTGTGGTAAGTAAGATACTGAGAAACTTGTTGCCTATCTATGCAATCAGAATATGTGTTATTCATGAAATGAGGTATGCACCTAATAACACTCTTACCCTTGATAGTTTGATTGGAAAGTTAACTACTTTTGAGCTAAATAATTATGACAATAGTGTTGTACCAAGTGTTGAGTCTTCTTTTATGTCATATCTTAAGATTGGTAAATCTAGCAGTAAGCATAATATAAAAAATGAAAGTGACAGTGACATTGAAGATGAGCTTGATGAGCTTGAAGCACTTATGGCTTGGAGACTTCAAAAAGGTAAAGGAAGGTATAAGGGAAAGTTACCTTTAGCTTGTTTTAACTATAAAGAGATTGGCCATATTGTTTCTAGATGTCCTAACAGGAAAGAGGAAGATAAAGATAATGACCAATCTAGTGATGGAAAGTTTAGTAGAAGAAATAATAGAGGAAATTGACACTACAATAGAGACAATCGAGATTACAAAGACAAAGGAAAGAAGGCATGTTACCTTGTTGGGGAAAATGAAGATGACACTGACACTGACACTGATGATGAAATTGAAGTGGTATTTGTTGCAATGAAAGATGATTCAGAAGAAGAGGAAAGGTATGTAGAAATAACCCTTATTTATAAATTTTGTAAGAATGATACTTGGATCATTAATAGTGGTTGTACACATCACATAATTGGTGATGAAGATAAGTTTGAACATCTTGAGCACTATAATGGAGGATTAGTGAAAACGGGAAATGATACACCTTGTCAAGTGAAAGGAAAAGGGTCTATCTTATTGAATGATAAAATTAGATGTGATAATGCATAGTGGGTAAAAGGACTTAACTACAATTTTTTGAGTGTAGCACAACTGAATAACTCAGGTCACTGAGTTGCATTTGAAAGCAAGAAGGTGAAAATATATGATGAAAATGGAAAGCTTGTCAGTACTGGAGGACAATCAAAAGGTAATTTATTATATCTTGACAATGTTGAAACTTCTTGTTTATTGGTGAAGAATGAAGATGTGTGGTTATGGAATAAGAGGCTATGTCATGTAAACTTTGATAACATGATTAAGATTAGTAGAAAGAGAAAATTTATAGGATTACCGAGTCTAACCAAACCTGATCATGTTATGTGCAATCAATGTCAGAAAGGAAAGATGACCAAATCTAGTTTTAAAAGTAAAGACTACTCATCTAAAGGTATTTTGGAGTTGGTACACACCGAATTATATGGTCCTATGAGAACTCAAAGCTACTATGGTGACAAATATTTTATTTTATTTTTTGATGACTACTCTAGGATGATGACAGTCATGTTCTTAAAAGAAAAATCTAAGCCATTCAAATTGTTTAAATGGTATAAAGCTAAAATTGAAAAAGAAACAGGGAAAGAATTGAAATGCTTAAGATCTGATAGAGGAGGTGAGTTTATTTTTGGTGAATTCGCTAATTTATATAATGATCATAGAATCAAAAGATAGGTTTCTACACCTAGGTGATGCAGGAGCATCTTGGGTCTTTGGCAATCTTGCATCAACCAAAAACATTTTTTGATTTCTGTACCTGTTTGCTATAGTTTTCTTTATAATATTTGCATTTGATATTTTCATGGTGTGTGAAGATTACATTATGTTGAGGACCTATCTGGGAACCTTCTCCTATGAGCACATAAAGTTTGGATGGACTGTTTCAAAGTTACAGCTATTTTCCTTACCGTCGGAATAGTGTTTTCCTATAGTTTTGGTGTTGATTGTTCATGTTGGTTCTCTTGATCCATAATGAATCTTATTTTGAAAACTTAAGGGCTTCAAGGGGACATAAATTAATATCATTCCCAAAGAGCACAGCTTTCAATTCATTATGAGTCAAAATTTATGGCCTTTTTGGCACAGGACCTATTTTCTGCCAGTTTCACGTCCAAGCGGTTCCTACAGTTTTGGTGCTGATTGTTCATGTTGGCGACCTTGATCTATAAGGAATTTTATTTTTTGCACTTAAGGAATTAAATTGGACCTAAATTACTATCATTTCCCAAGAGTGCAAACTCCAATTCATTATGTAAAAAGTTATGCCTATTTTGCCTCAGGACCTATTTCCTGCCAGTTTTTGGGTGAAACGTGTGGTGTTTCTTCTTGCGATGTTCCGTGTGCTCATATGGGACCTTTAACACTTAAAGGAATGTTATTGGGTCAAGTTATGACCTAAATCCAAAGGTGCATCAATTTATATTCATTCTAGCATTATTTTTGGTTTAAATCTTGAGACTGGACCTATATTGTAATTAAATGCCTGACTGGCCGACTTGTGGCTTAGCTGGCTATATAAGGAGTCTAGATTGATGTAGTAGAGGATCAGGGGAGATCATGGGTAAGATATAGGAAGGATTATCAAGATACATCATTAGAGAAAAAGATAGGATGTAAGCTATAATTCTAAATTCACAATTCTCATTGTATAAGGCCGAAACCCGAAAGGCCTCACAGTCGGGCATGTTGAAAGAAATAATATAATTCTCTATTGTTGCTGCCAGTTGATTGTCTCATATCCATTGTGTTTCCATTGGTTTCATGTGATATTATATTGCTTCCATTGTGTAATTTTGAGCAAGGGCTTGTTGTGGATTCAAGTGGACTCAATTATGCTTGATTCTGCTTGTATCTACCCTGCCCCTGCGTCAAGTGGTATCAGAGCGAGGTTCTTTCTTGTGGATTGGATCATGGAGAACCTTATTGGATTTGGTTGTAGGGTGGTAGATCTAAGATCTAACCTATAACTTGCAGAAGGTTACGATCTTGCTAGAACCTGATTGTCAAGATGGTTCGTGGTAGAGGAAATGATAATGCTATCATGGATATGTTGAGGCAAATTGCAACTAGGCTTGAAGCTGTAGAGACAGCCTAGAGAAGAGGAGCACATCTTGAAGATGTTAGTGATGAAGAAGAAGAAGTAGCACCTAATGCTGAACCTGAAGTTGAACAAGATGAGGAAAGACTTTTGAGAGTTTTGTCTAAGGCTAACTCCAGACCTGCAGTTGAAGTTGCTTGCTATAATGGAAGACTTGAGACTGATACACTTTTGGATTGGATCTCTGAGATGGATAAATACTTTGAGTATGAAGGTACTCTTGATAATAAGAAGGTTAAGATAGCAGTCACAAAGCTGAAAGGGTATGCATCTCTTTGGTGGGATCATTTGCAAACTGAGAGACAGAAGAGTGGAAAAGAAAAGATCAAAACATGGATGAAGATGCTTGGAAAGATGAAGAAGAAGTTTCTTCTAGCTGACTACCAAGTTAGTCTGATGAGAAAGATGCAAAATCTGAGATAAAAGGACATGAGTGTGAAAGAATATACTGAGGAATTTTACAAATTGGATATCAAATCTAGACATGTGGATGATGAAGTTGAGAAGGTGGCTAGTTATCTGAATGGCCTAAGGACATCTATTCAAGATGAGATTAGTTATGTGAAGATTGATAGTGTGGAAGAAGCATACCTATTTTCTTTGAAGGCTGAAGAGAGATTGACAAAAAGACATGATCAAAGACAAAGAGGAAGAGGTGGTAGATTTTAGAGAAGTAGAGGTAGATTTGATGGAGAAAGTAGCAGATCTGAAAATTTAGTACAAGATAAAGGATGGGAAGATGACCCTGCTAGTAAAAGAGGTAATTACTCTAGAGGTAGTTATACTAGTTACTCTAGGAATAACAATAATGGTAAAAGAGAAGAGAGATCTTGGTTTAAAGGTACTTGTTACAAATGCGGTGAAGGACATAGAGCTTTTGAATGTACTAACTCTGGAAAGAAGACTGGAGGTAATGGTAGAAATAATTTGGCTTGTGAAGAAGTTGAGGAAATGTCTAATGAACCTGAACATGGTGAGAACTTGATGCTAAGAAGGATCTTGTGGAATGAAGAAGCTGATGAGGAACCTGTTTTGAGGAAAAGTTTGTTCAGAACCAAATGTAAGATTGCTGATAAATGTTGCAAGGTAATCATTGATAGTGGAAGTTCTAATAATTTGGCATCGGAAGAGCTGGTTAACAAATTGCAGTTGCAAAGATTGAAACATCCTAAGCCTTACCGTATTGCTTGGATCCAGAAGGAGCATAAACTACTTGTAAGTGAACAATGCCTTGTTAAATTCAAAATTGGGAATTATCATGATGAAGTCTTGTGTGATATTATGCCTAGGGATTGTTGTCATATTCTTTTGGGTAGACCTTGGTAGTATGATAGGAAAGCTTTGCATGATGGTAGATTGAATCAATATACTATTTGGATGGATGGAAAGAAACAAGTGTTATTGCCTTTGGTAGAGAAGTTTGATGAAGGTCATTGTACTACAGTCAGACTATGCTTGTTTGATGATAAAACATTTACAAGTGAAATGAAAGAACAAAATATTTGCCTGAAGCATAAAAGTGGACAGTCAAATAAGGTTGCTGACGCCTTGAGCAGAAGAAGAAATTTGCTGACAGAAATGAGAGTTGAAGTACTTGGTTTTGATGATTTGAAGTATTTGTATGAGGCTGACATTGATTTTTTAGAGCCTTGGAAAGCTTGTAAAGAACACATAGTGAGTGATAAGTGGTCTGATTATTTCATTCAAGAAGACATGTTGTTTAAAGGAGTTTAGTTGTGCATACCTAGAGGATCTATGAGAGAGAACATAATGAAGGAGAAACATAGTGGTGGACTTGCTGGACATTTTGGGATTGATAAGATAGTGAATTTGATTTCAGAAAGATACTTTTGGCCATAGATTTACAGAGATGTATAGAGAATGGTTAGAGGTTGTAGAATTTGTCAAGTAGCAAAAGGAACTAGTTAGAATTCAGGATTGTATACACCTTTGCCTGTACCTGATAGACCTTGGGAAGATGTGAGTATGGACTTTGTTCTTGGATTGCCTAGAACTCAAAGAGGTAATGATTCTATTTTGGTAGTGGTTGATAGATTTTCTAAGATGGCTCATTTCATACCTTGTAAGAAGACATCTGATGCATTGCATGTAGCTGAATTATTCTTCAAGGAAGTGGTAAGATTGCATGGTTTGCCTAAATCTATTATTTCAGACAGAGATACTAAGTTTACTGGTTATTTTTGGAGTTTAGTTCTACATTTCACCCTCAGACAGATGGACAGACTGAAGTTGTGAATAGAAGTTTGGGAAACTTGTTGAGATGTTTAGTTGGAGAGAAACCTGCTAATTGGGATTTGATTTTGGCACAAGCAGAGTTTGCATATAATAATTCAGTGAATAGAAGCACTAAGAAGACACCATTTAAGATTGTTAATGGATTTCATCCTAAGGGAACCATAGAGCTGAGAGATTTACCTACTGAGACTAGAAGAAGTGTTGAAGTTGATCATTTTGTAGAATACATGAGAACTTTACTTGATGAAGTTAAAAAGAATTTGGAGGATAGTAATCTGAAATATAAACAAAGAGTAGACAAGAGAAGGAGACATAAATCATTTGAAGTTGGAGATGAGGTTATGATTCATTTGAATAAGAATAGATTTCTAGTTGGTACCTACAACAAGCTGAAAATGAAGAAGTTTGGACCTTGTAAGATTCTGATGAAGTTTGACAGTGGAAATGCTTATGAAGTAGAATTGCTAGAGGACATGGATATATCACCTATATTTAACATTGTTGATATATTTGAGTACTTTGAATCAAGTGAAGAGATAGAAGATGATCCATATTATCCTAAGAAAAATAAGGATAGCATTGAGAAGATCTTGAATAGCAGAGTTGGCAAGAGTACAAGAGGAAAAGACTACATGGAATATCTAGTTCAGTGGAAATACAACCCAGTTGAGGACAGTTCATGGATTACACAAGATGATTTGGATCTTTATGATTCAGGTCAAAATATGAGTAGTGCCTGATGTGGACATCAATTCTTTATTTACCCTAGGTGTCTGATGCAAGAGCATCTTGGGTCTTTGCAATCTTGCATCAACCAAAAACATTTTCTGATTTCTGTACCTGTTTGCTGTAGTTTTCTTTATAATATTTGCATTTGATAGTTTCATGGTGTGTGAAGCTTACATTATGTTGAGGACCTATTTTGGAACCTTCTCCTATGAGCACATAAATTTTGGATGGACTGTTTCAAAGTTACAGCTATTTTCCTTTCCGTCGGAATAGTGTTTTCCTACAGTTTTGGTGCTGATTGTTCATGTTGGTTCTCTTGATCCATAATGAATATTATTTTTCACACTTAAGGGCTTCAAGGGGACCTAAATTAATATCATTCCCCAAGATTTCAGCTTCCAATTCATTATGAGTCAAAAGTTATGGCCTTTTTGGCACAAGACCTATTTTCTACCAATTTCACGTCCGAGCGGTTCCTGCAGTTTTGGTGCTGATTGTTCATGTTGGAGACCTTGATATATAATGAATTTTCTTTTGCACACTTAAGGAATTAAATTGGACCTAAATTAATATCATTTCCCAAGAGTGAAAACTCCAATTCATTATGAGTAAAAAGTTATGCCTATTTTGCCTCAGGACCTATTTCCTGCCAATTTTTGGGTGAACGTGTGGTGTTTCTTCTTGCGATGTTCCATGTGCTCATATGGGACCTTGAACACTTAAAGGAATATTATTGGGTCAAGTTAGGACCTAAATCCAAAGGAGCGTCAATTTATATTCATTCTAGCATTAGTTTTGGTTTAAATCTTGAGACTGGACCTATATTGTAATTAAATGCCTGACTGGTTGACTTGTGGCTTAGCTAGCTATATAAGGAGTCTAGATTGATGTAGTAGAGGATCAGGGGAGATCATGGGAAAGATATAGGAAGGAGTATCAAGATAAATCATTGGAAAAAAAGATAGGATGCAAGCTGTAATTCTGAATTCACAATTCTCATTGTATAAGGCCGAAACCCGAAAGGCCTCACAGTCGAGCATGTTGAAAGAAATAATATAATTCTCTATTGTTGCTGCCAGTTGATTGTCTCATATCCATTGTGTTTCCATTGATTTCAAGTGATATTATATTGCTTCCATTTTGTAACTTTGAGCAAGGGCTTATTGTGGATTCAAGTGGACTCAATTCTGCTTGATTCTGCTTGTATCTACCCTGCCCCTACGTCACTAGGACACCGTAGCAAAATGGGATTACTAAAAGGAGGAACTGATCTATTGTTGATTGTGCTAGAACATTGATGATTGAGAAATTTTTTATACAAATGTACTAGAGAGAAGCATTTAGCACTATAGTATACACCATGAACCGAGTTCAACTAAAGAAAGACACAAACAAGACACCTTATGAGTTATGATTTGGCTATACACCGAATGTAAGTTATTTTAGAATCTTTAGTAGTAGATTTTATATTCTAAAAGATGATAGGAATGGTAAATTTGACTGTAAAGGTGATGAAGAAATATTTTTAGGATTCTACTAAGAGTAAAGCTTATAAATGTTTGAACAAGGCTACTAATAAAATGATAGAAAGTGCTAATGTAAAAGTTGATGAGTTTTCTAAAAAGAAATATGAAGAAAGCATGAAGGAACTAGAAGACTATGGTAGGTTTACATATGTTGAAGATCTAGGTTATCTACTGAAGCCACAGGTTGAGTCTACTAAGCATCAATAAAATGCTACCGAGAATCAACAAATGCAAACTGAGAACTAGGAAGAAGCTACTGAGAAAGAAAATGAACCTGAACCGAATGATGAGCAAAGAAGAGAACAAGTGCTAGCAAGATTTGTTAGAAGACACCATCTGCAGAATCAAATCATTGGAGATAAGCAAGCTGGCATGATGACTTGAAGTAAGTTAAGACATAACACATACTTAGTTTGTGAGCTTGAACCTAAGAATGTTAGGGATGCACTTGAAAATGAGGAATAAATTAAGGCTATGAATGAGGAAATTGAAAAGATTGAGAAGAATAAGACATGGACATTAACACCTAGACCGAAAGATAAAAATGTAATTGGTACTAAGTGGATTTTCAGAAATAAGTTAAATGAAAATGGTGAGGTCACTAGGAATAAGGCAAGACTTGTATGCAAGGGATATGAAAAAGAAGAAGGTATAGATTATGGTGAAACCTTTGCACCAGTTGCTAGACTTGAAGGAGTCTTTATACTACTTGCATATGCTGCACATAAGGGATTCAAAGTATATCAAATGGATGTGAAATCGGCTTTTCTAAATAGAATTCTTGAGGAGGAGGTCTACATAGAACAACCAGAAGGTCTTGTTGATCCAAATCAGAAGAACATGGTATGTAGACTACACAAAGCTCTGTATGGGCTAAAGCAAGTACCGAGAGCATGGTGTGAAAGACTACATGCTTATCTTATCAATATTAGCTTTGTAAGGACTAGTGAAAATAGTAATTTGTACATGAAAGGAGAATCTAATGATAATATTTTGATTGCTGAAATATTTATTGATGATATAATCTTTGGTGGACATGATCTGATTTGTAAATATTTTGTTGATGAAATGAGAAAGGAATTTGAGATGTCAATGTTTGGAGAGATTAAATTATTTATAGGTTTGCAAATTATACAATAGAATGATGGGATTTTCAACAAGATGTAAGTTGACAAAGGACGATGAATATACAAAAGTAAATCAGACAATGTGCAGATCACTGATTGGAAAATTAATGTATGTGGTACACAGTAGGCCTAATATAGCACATGCAGTTGGGATTTTGGCAATATTTTATGTCAATCCTAAAGACTCACATATGGTTGTTGTTAAAAGAATTTTGAGATACTTGAAGAATATAGAAGACTATGGTTTATGGTACAAAATGGAAGGAAAATTTGAACTCCAAGTTTATACTGATGCAGATTGGGCTAGAAATATTGATGACCAGAAGAGCACAACTGGTGGAGCATTCTTTTTAGGAGAAAGGCTTGTCACTTGGATAAGAAAGAAACAAGAATGAATTTCTTAGTCTACTACTGAAGCAGAGTATGTTGATGTTGCTGCAAATTTTTCAAATATTGCTTGGATAAAACAAGTGTTGGAAGGAATGAATGAGGTAATCACTGACCCAATAATTATATATTATGACAACACTAGTGCTATAAATATTTCTAAGAATCTTGTGATGCATTTAAAAATAAAGCATATATCTATTATTTTCACTACTTAAGGGAACAAGTTCAAGAGAAGCAGGTGAAACTAGAATTTGTAACATCTAAAAAACAACTTGCTGATATTTTTACCAAACCCTTACCGAAGGACACATTTGAGTATTTGAGGACTAGACTAGGGGTTTGTCCCATGTCTATTGGTCACTAAGGTGATCAGGAGGTTACATCAACCTATACTTTATCATAAAATAATTTATGTTGATGCACATAGCTCACACTTTAGTTTTTCTAAGGTTGTGAAAGATTGTAGAAGCTAGAATAGGAAATTGTTTATTAGTAAATGAAGGTACTTGATCTGGACCAAACAATAGAGGTTAATTTGGTTGCTGAAGAGCCTTTTTTTTTTTGGCATTGTTGTCAAAGGGAGAGAGACTGAATATGAAACATCAGTTTATGAGAACATATATGGGAGAAAGAATCTGAGAACTGAAAAGATTAAATCCCTAGGGAGAGTCAGCATGGAATGCTATTTGTTTTGTAGTGATTAAACATATTAAATATCAAGCTAGGGAGAGCTTACTGAGCTATATCATTTACCTAGATAGTTGTAGAAAATATGTTTGGTATGTGTATGGCATATTTTCATATTGCTTGTGTTTCCATCAATGCCAAAGGGAGAGATTGATGATCTACAACTGATTGAATATATAGATGAACTGAAGGAATAGTGATTAGAGATCACCAAGCTACTTAAGTGATATGTAAGATGATTAAATCAGTCAATATGTTGTCATTAATATCAACTAGTTTTGACAGTACTTATCACAATAGTTACAAACATCTGAACATCTGTAGAAGGAAGAAAAGATGAAGAACTAAGATATCTACATAAGGAAAAGATGGATATGACAGATAAGGATAAGGTAAACATTGGGTAACTTATTGATGATTCTATGGCTTTATATTGTTGAATTGAGCATGTTACATTAATCTATTATGAAGAAGAGATTTGAATTGAACAAGTCAATGTGGTTGGTAATTGGAGACTTTTGTATACACCGAGCTAGTGCAGTGTATACTAAGTGACAGTAATAACCAAGTTAGTTATCACTAATGCATTTCATTATTAACTGAGTATGGATGAAAACATTAAATACTAAGAATAGCCGACTGAAATTGATGAGCTACATATTGCCATGATTTCGAGGTAAAGGATGAAGTTAGTTATGAGATCCACAGCTAACATAATTCAAAGATGATCTAAAAGATGAGATTGAAACATGTTAAGGACACATCTACCGAGGAAGGTTTAAGCGGCAAAATGGACAAAGGAGATTAATAGGCAAAATCTGATGGCTGATATGAAAATAGTTTACTTGTCTATTTAAGAGATATGAGTTTCACTGTTGAAACATGCCAGACAAAAAGGAGACTACAAAGATTTTGCGTGAAGATTTTATTCATGCATTCTTGATCAAACTAGTTACAAAAATAACCAAGCTACAAACATTACCGAGTGTCAGAGAACTATTTACCTAGTGAAGTAAGTTGAGAAATATTGAGGAAGTGAATTGATTAATGATCAGAGGATTTTATGAGCATATCATAGATCTAAATATTTTTAATTGAGTTGTATTTGAATCAGATTAGAATTGTATCAATTTAACCATTGATTTAGAAAATCTCTTAACCGAGTGGACTTAATAGTCTTATTGTATTACCCTATGATATTCATTAAATGTAAATTTTTATTTTGTTGACCCCATAGTGAATGCTGGTCAAAAGTTAACTGTTAGTGATAAATCCTCTAACTAGGTCACACCTAGCAGTGTGCATTGTAACCTTTAATAGGGTTGGCTCCTAACTGAGCTCACTTCAGAAGAGTAAATTATTTTGGGTTACCAATCCCAGGTGTTTTTTCCCTTAGCAGGGTTTCCTCGTTAAATCATTGTGTTGTGTGTTGTTTTTTATGATTGTTTTGCTATCATACTTTACATACTACATAGTTGATTTAATCAGTAATCACATATTAGATAATTATTGGTATTCGGTAAAGGGAACAGATAGATTGATATTTTATGTTACTGAGCTGTAGAAATTGTTGAAATTATTTTGTAAGGTACATCTGGGAGTTTGGGACTATAGGATAACTGATTTAACTAGTTCACCCCCCTCTCAGTTATTCAAACATTTTTTATTTCACTACCATAAACCATACATATGTACCAAAAGGATTAGAAGAGCTTGTCATCTGGAGGTGAGTTTCAGTAAAAGAGAGTACGTTTTTCAAAGGTTTTGTCATATAAGTGACTATGTATCCAATGGATTTCTTTAAGGCCATTGATCATATCCTTAGCAGGCAAGAATCCCCTTTGAGTCACTAGAAATGTTGGCTATTTTCACCACCCATTAGTCCACATTGATAACTGATTTGAGACACCTTTCATGGGATAAGTTTTGTATGTCTTCGATACATCAAGTGTACTATATTTTTTGCATTATTCAAACCAGTGAAAACATTGTGTGTTTTATGCGCCTCATATTCTCACTAAGGAGTTTCCTTACATTTCCATGTTGGCCAAAAATATTATGTGTTTTTGCCATCGTGTAACTTGAGCTTTTTCAAGGAGTTTTTTGGCCCATCCCGATGGGCAATGTTATGTTGATATTGGGGTAACGTTATTCTTGTTTCTCTAATGCAAAAACATTGTGTGTTTTTTCCATTAGGGTAACTTGAGTGTTCGCAAGGTGTTTTCTAGCCTATTCCAATAGGAAATGGTATGCCAATATCGAGGTAACATTATTCTTATTTCTCTAATACAAAAATATTGTGTATTTTCTGCAATGTGGGTCCTAGTTGCTTTGTTTTCAAAGGTTTTAAATACAACTCATCTTCTTTAAGATCAACAGATCATATTTTATTATATTTGTGTGATTAAATCCAAGGTGCTCAAAATGATAAGTGTGTAGGTGCGCGGGGCTGAAAACGGTGTGTGTTTCCACCATTATGAAAAAAATGTTGTGTGTTTTTACACCTATGTTAATTTTATTATGACTGAGACACATTTTGAGAAAAGAAGATCTAATGTTGAGTTGCATGTTTTGACTTCTACATGCGACGTAAACACTTTTCTTTTCTTTTTTGCCACTTTCACAGGGTATGGGCTTGATTTTCTTGACTACAAGAGCATTTATTGGACCATTTTCTATAACTTCCATGATCAGATGTATACACAGGATCACATTTTTGTCTAATATTTATTGACCCTATTTCTCTGTAACTTAGCTCCAGTGTGGTTGGAGTTCAAACTTAATTGCTAAATATCAGTTATACCTAATCTATAAGGGAAAACTTTGTATATATTTTACCCAATTCTTCTTCCTTTTGGCTTGCTATTTTTATAAATTTTCCTAAGTTCTTGACAAAAGAAAGGAGTTTTTGTAACTCAGTTTGAGAAATAGACATATTTATGACTCCTTTTTGCTATGATATATAGATTATGCCTTTCCACTTCTTGTGTTATTGTGTACTTAGTGTTGGTGTAGGTTTTTGTGATGTTCTTTGTCCTTGATGCCTTTATGTAGGGTTTCATACCTCTTTGCAGGTTGTGAGTTGTGTTTAATTAGTTTTTCCAAATTGTGGGGAATCCTTTTCTCCTATTAGGGACTGTTATTATTGGCCTGCTTATAGATTGTTGATGAAAATATTGTTATTTAGTGGGTTTGTGCAAGAAATTTTATATTACCATTCTTATTATGTGTTAATTATATGTGTAGATCTCATATTTTCATTTGGTGCATCACCTTTTAGAAGTTAGATTTTAGTTATTTTTATGCATCCTTATAACCCTTTCCTCTACAAAAATCCTTAGTTTAAGTAAGTCTAGGTGAGTAACATAAGAACCAGCTTTCTCTAGAGGTTAGCTTCCACTATCTGAGCCCACAATTAGGGAATCTTTCTCATGTTCACCGATAGGTTGAGTTTACTCACCAAGAGTGCTCTATTTAGGTGTTAAAGATCTAATGGGGGGCCCCACTATTGGAAACTACAATTGAAGCAATTGTTGTATTTTCATTGATGTCAAACCTTAACTGGTAAGACTATTGCTATCTAAGAAAGTACTATATCTATTGATTGATGAGAAGGATTAGGGCAAGGGTGATAACAATAGAACCTAGAGAAAGGTTGAGTTATTTGATACTTCAATGAGTACTTGATTATGTGGCACAATGATAAAATAATGTATTGTTTATCTAAGTAAGAAGTAAGACTGAACAAGTAGGCTTAACCGAGCAAAAGTGAAGAAATCTAGTTTAAGCCAAGTGATGTTAGTGTCGACTGAGAGCTAGTATATGCTGAGTAAATTCAGTGTTGACCGAACATCAGTTTATTGTCGAGTGACAACATTAGCTGAGGGAGACAATTTGAAGAGATGATTGAGTTACGCAGTGATGACCAAGGAGATGAACATAGTATTGACCGAGCATCAGTAATTTATATTTGAGGAAGAATTCAGATTCCTAGCTGACATAGTTGAATTCTTGGATTATGTAAATTGTGTTGACTTTATTAATTGATTGTATGGAGCATTTAATGCATAGTAAACCATTTTATTGTGATTTCAATAAAGAGATTGAAGATCTTTCTAGAAGGATGGATGAAGAACATGAATGTTGGAAGGATTCGATGAATCTGACCTAAACCTAAGATCTACAAAGGAGATTAAGCGGCAAAAGATGGATCTACCTATCAAAGAGGTCTTAAGGAAAACCTAAGTATCAGGTTGACGAGGATGCTGGAGTTGTTGATGTTATTGATTGATAAAGCAGAAAGGCTAAAGGTGAAGGAGTTGATCAAAGTTGTGATTGCTTGAAGGGATTTTCAAGAAGATCAGTGATGGAGATGGAAATGGAACTTAGTTAGTAAGCCAACATATATGTGAGAATTGGATCTGTTATTTGCAAAGTGAGTTGTATGTTTTCAGATCAAATACTATTGTTACTTTCTAACCATTATATCAGTCTAAATCCTTTAATCAAGGTTGACCTAATAGTCATTGTTTAAATCCTTTAATCAAGGTTGCATTCTAATGGAATGTACTTAAGTCCTCTAACAAGGCTCACTCCTAATAGAGTGGTTGAAATCCTTTAACAAGGTCACACCTAGCAGTGTGTTTGTAAACCTTTGACGGGGTTGGATTTTCACAGAGCTCACTTTAGAAGATTGAAAATATCAGTAACATGTTTTTGATTAAGGTAAAAGTAGGTTTTACATGGACCCAAAACCAGTTACAAAAAAGCATAAAGATAGAGCATTAAAGTTTTCAAAATGAAACACCTACTGGAAAACAAAAGCAGGGACCAAGAACCACATAGTTTAATAGTAGATACTAAAAGAAAGACAAACTAAAGAACAACTACCAGAAAGAACTAGCTAATTATCTGTTATCATTTCTTCAGCCTTCTTCTGGAGGTCTTCCATCTTTTGGATAGTCTCTTGCAGCTCCTTCACTTCTTTCAATTTTTCAAGGACTTTCCTCTGGATGCGTCCTCTAGTTCTTGTCCCCAAACCAATATTGCCAGCATCCTCATCGATGGTGATTGTTTTTCTTTCTAGCAGGTTCCTTTCTAGATAGTTATGCAACATATTCAGATTCATAATAGTCACCTTTAGACCCTCATTTTTGTGGCTCAGAACACCATTAATCATACTGTCATGGTTGCTAATTTTGGCTTCTAAGTCTTTCATCTTGTCATTAACTATCTTGCTCATCTCAACAGTACCATCCTCATTTTTATTTTTATTTTTGTTGTTCACCTTATCAAGAACCTTATTTTCCATCTTCCCCAGCTTAGTAGTCATATTTTTCATGGTATTCTCCATTTCCTAGATCTGGAATTTCATTTCCTACATTTCCTTTTTCCATTCCATATTCTTATCCTGACTCTCAGCATTATTCTCCTCCTCCTATAAAATTTGCTTCCCTCGAGAGGATTAAAGATTCCTCTTTGTTGTTGTTGTTCTCCACCATGGTCGTCTTCTCCATACTTTCCTTATTTTCTTTCCAGTTGTCTTCTTCTATTTCATTTGAAGAGGGGGTCTTACCAGTCTCCTTACCTTCATTCTCTTGGCTAGCCGTAATTCCCACAAGAAGCCCCTCATCATCATTACCATCCTCATCTCTATTCTTACCATCCCCAAAATCTAGTTTAACATTGTTCATGTTTTCTTCCACAGGGGCACCCTAGAAAGTGATTTTAGCCTCCATAGAAGACACCTGAGTGTCATCTTCCTCTTTGTTGGCACCCCCATTAAGATCAAGGGTATCTTTCATGGCGTCTTCAGTTGAATTTTCTTGGGCCTCTTCTTCTTCCTCATCCACTTCCTCCTCTTCATCTCCATCTTCTTGACTATTCTCCTCCTTATCATTCTCCTCTACCATCCATTCATTCATTTCCCCTTCCTAATCTTTTTTGTTTCCTTCCTCTTTCTCATTGTTTATCTCTTCTTCACTAGAATCCTCCTCATTTCCTTCCTCAATGATACCCTTTCCCCAGGAGTGAGGCCTTTTCACTAATTCCTTAGTGCTAGTAGTATCTTTGCCATTGGTACCAACAGAGGCCTTATCCTTCTTATTCTTTCTCTTCTTACTAGTCTCAGCCTTTGTATCCCCCTCATTCTTCTCCTTTCTTTTACCAGTGATCCTTTTAGGGATAGGGTCTGGAATATTGTCCCTGATGTGGTCAGAAATAAGAAGGATCAAGCCCTCATGCAGCATGGGGTTACTAGCCTTTTTCCTATGTCCCGTAATGTTGTTGTTCAGGGAACTCATAAGATATTAAGGGAAATAAATCCTCCTTTTATGCCTGAAGTGGTTAGCAAAAACAAAATGGAAGTTGTAAATTTTGGAATACCACCCATCAAGCGTAAAATATTCTATCATAGCCTTCAATATTTTGGCCCAGAATTCATCAATATTGGTAATGTCCACATAGTCACCATTTCCCTTGGTCATAAGGGCTTTCTCATCATCAGTTTTAGGGAAAATGGTAAAAGCTTCAGTTCCTAGTCTATGATTTCCTCTATGGAAATGGGTACCTTCCACAGGTAAACCAGTAATTTTTTCTATACTAGAAATAGTAAGAGTGAAGGACTTGCCCCATAAATGAACCTTACCATTAGCCCAGCCAATTGCGAACAAAGTGATCTTTTTTTCATGCCCATGAAGCTTCTTCAGGAACTACGTAACCCCCCCTTTCTTTAGCTTCTTCCAAAATTTTATGTCTTCTCTCCATTTGTCACAATCAGAAGGTTCCTCCCTCTTCAAACCAACTTCCATTTTTTGCTTGTTTCTCTTGTACTGGTTCGGCTCCTTACCAGTGATTTCCTCCTTACTTCTCTGATTTTCTTTGCTATTTTGGTTATCAAGATTAACCCATTGTTCGTGCTTTATTAACTATAGAGTAATGATCCCACACTTTGCCTTACATGCAGACCTCCTCGGTAAATGATTTGTCCTTGTCATCATTAGATTAAGTGATTTTTCCTTCAATATCAGTAACATGTTACAAAGTGGTTTTTCCCAAATTGGGTTTCCACTATAAATCCTGGTGTCAATACTTGTGTGAATGTTTTGGTTTGAACAATTCTATGTTTTGCAAGTTAAATACTATTGGATAGTGGACTGCATTGTTATATGTTTCTGGCATATATTTGGTAATGACTGAGTAGTGTTGGTTATTAGATCTGCATTGTTGAAGTGTTTAAAAGTTTAATTGATACATCTAGACCTAAGAACAATTGATTCACCCCCCTCTCTATTATTCTAAATCATATTAACAATTGGTACCAAAGTTGTTGGTGCTTACACAGAACAAGTTTAAAGGTACTTGAAGCAAATGATCAAGATGTATAAAAAGGAGGTATCAAAGTTGAATAAGGAGAACTTCCCTGCATGACAGAGTCTGATGAAACTGCATCTAGCTAGTATTGGTGACTCAGCAAAATATTATGTTGAACATGACTATGTTGCACCTGCTACACCTTTGACTGTCGAGGAGATGAGAGCTAAACAGGAACACAACCAAGAAATGTTGGAGATTGCATCTGCCTTAAGCTATCCTAAATTTGAAGACACTAAATATTGCACAAATGCAAAGCAAATGTGGGACACTCTTGCAAATATCTATGGTGGTGACATAAATGTACTAAGGGCAAAAGTTGAAAGCCTGAGAGGTAAGTTTTATGAAATGAAAATGCAAGAAGGTGAAAATATTGCTCAATATTGTGGTAGAATCAAGGAGGTAGTAAATGCTATTAGAGGAGCTAATGGAACTATTGAAGATGAAATTGTTATTGGAAAGGTATTAAGAACTTGTCTTCCTATATATGCCATCAGAATTTCAGCAATTCAAGAATCTAGATGTAACCCTGGTAATGTTCTAACACTGGAAAGTCTTGTTGGTAAGCTTACTACTTTTGAGATTTCTAACTATGATAACTACATTGTTGATAATGTTGAATCTGCATTCAAGTCACAGATGGTTTTGCATAAGTCTAAGAGGGAAAAATAAAAATGTATAAGTGATAGTGACACTTCTCATGACGAACTAGAGGATCTTGAAGCTCTTATGGCCAGAAGATTGAAAAGAGGAAAAGGCAAATATAAAGGTAAACTTCCTATCATATGTTTTTCATGTAAAAAAGTTGGTCATATAGCTACAAGATGTCCTAACAAGAATGACAAGGATGAGGAAAGAGAAAGCAAGTACAAGGATAAGAGAGAAAATAGAGGTTACTGAAGGTACAAGGACTACAAGGATAAAGGTAAGAAATCTTGTTATATTATTGAAGAAGAAACTGACACTGATAATGATGATTTTGAAATTGAAGTAGTTTATGTTGCTATGAAAGATGAGTTTGATGAAGATGAGAAAATTGCACTTGTTTCTTATGTGATCAAAGGTGATAAATGGATTATTGATATTGGTTGCTCACACCACATGACTGGTGACAAAAGTAAATTTGAAACCCTAGATCATTACAAGGGTAGAAGTGTTAAGTTTGGTAATGATGCACTGTGTCCTATAAAAGGTAAAGGATTAATTAAGTTGACTGATAAGATCACTTGTGAAAATGCTTATTGGGTTGAAGGTCTTAACTATAATTTGCTAAGTGTTGCACAACTTAATAGCACTGGTTACCGAGTGGAGTTTCATCACAAAAAGGCTAAAATATTTGATGCCACTAGTGAACTGATTGGAAGTGGAGAACAGATAAGAGGTAATTTGTTCTATCTAGATCTATCTAAAGAGACATGCTTGATTGCACAATTTGATGGTGTATGGTTATGGCATAAGAGGCTATGTCATGTTAACTTTGACAATATGGTAAATATTAGTAAAAATAAGAAAGTTAGAGGTTTGCTGAGATTGAAGAAACCTAATAATGTGATGTGTAAACAATGCTAGTTGGGTAAAATGACAAAGTCTAGTTTCAAGAGCAAGACTTTTTCTTCTGAAAATGCTTTAGATCTGGTTCATACTGACCTTTGTAGACCTATGGGTGTACAAAGCTATTGTGGTGCTAAATACTTTATTATGTTTGTTGATGATTACACTAGGATGATGACTATAATGTTTTTAAAAGAAAAATCTGATGCATTTCAGTTGTTTAAGTGGTATTTGGCCAAGGTTGACAAAGAAATAGGTAGAAACCTAAAATGTCTGAGATCTAACCGAGGTGGAGAGTTTATATCAAATGAGTTCAATCTATTTTGCAATGATAGAGGAATCAAGAGATAGATGTCTGCACCTAGAACACCTCCACAAAATGGTATAGCTGAGGGAAGAAATAGATATATCATGGATAGTGCAAGGACACTAATGATTGAGAAGAATGTTGCACAAAAATATTGGAAAGAAGCTGTAAGTATAGCTATTTATACCTTAAACCGAGTACAAATAAAAAAAGGTACAAATGTTACACCTTATGAATTATGGCACGGTTATGCACCTAATGTAAAATACTTTGGAATCTTTGGGAGCAAATTCTATATATTAAAAGATAATAGGAATGGAAAGTTTGATGCAAAAATTGATGAGGGCATATTCCTAGGTTATTCCACAAAGAGTAAAGCTTACAAGTGTTTGAAATCTAACACTAACAAAATTGTGAAAAGTGTAAATGTGAAGGTTGATGAATATGCAGAGAAAAATGAATAGGAAAGAAAAAGAGAACCTAAAGATTATAGATCATTTGTCTATATAGAAGAAGGAGAGGCAAGTAACACACTTGCACCTAATGCAAAGTCACTGATAAGTAATGCCAAGCATTAGGAAGATACTACCAAGCATCAAGAAGATAATGTCAAGCATCAAGACAATGCTATCGAGCATCAGGAGGATGTTGTCGAACATCAGGGAGAGGCTACCGAGCAATCAGAGGCTAAATCTGATAATCTTGATGATGAACCTGAAGAGCAAGGAGAAAAGAAATCTGAACCTACTTTGGCATAGTATGTAAGAAGACATCACAAGCCAAAACAAATCATTGGAGATAAAGAAACTAGAGTTCTGGCTAGAAGCAAGTTGAAAGATCCTACATGTTTATTGTGTGAGTTTGAGCCTAAGACAACAAGGGAGGTATTAGAAAATGAAGATTGGATTCAAGCTATGAATGAGGAGATAGACCAAATAGAAAAGAATGATACTTGGACTCTGGTGCCAAGACCAGAAAATAAAAATGTCATTGGAACAAAATGGGTATTTAGAAACAAGCTTAATGAACATGGACAAATCACAAGGAACAAAGCAAGGCTAGTATGCAAGGGTTATGCACAAGAATAAGGAATAGACTATGGGGAGACATTTTCCTTTGTAGCAAGATTAGGAGTAAGAAATCTACTTGCATATGCTTATTACAGAGATTTCAAGGTATACCAAGTAGATGTCAAGTCTGCATTTTTTAATGGTATATTAGAAGAGATGTACATTGAGAAACCTGAAGGATTTGTTGATCCAAACAAGAGAAATATGGTTTGCAAGCTGAACAAGGTGTTGTATGGATTAAAGCAAGCCCCCAGAGCATGGTATGAGAGGTTGCACAATTACTTGATACAAATTGGATTTTCAAGGACAAATGACAACAACAATCTATACATGAAAGATGAAGAAGGTAAAGGGATTTTGTTAGCTAAGATTTTTGTAGATGATATCATATTTGGAGGACAAGATGCCTTGTGTAATAAATTTTCAAATGAGATGCAAACTGAGTTTGAAATGTCTATGTTTAGTGAGATAAAATTCTTTGTTGGTTTGCAAGTCTATCAGATGGAGAAAGGTATTTTTATCACATAGTCTAAATATGTCAAAGAGATACTGAAAACCTTTGGTATGGAGGATTCAAGGCCAGTAAGTACTCCCATGGCTACTGGATAGAAACTATCTAAAAATAATGATACTGCTAAAGTGAACCAAACTCTATATAAATCCATGATTGGAAAGCTGCAATATGATGTCCACAGCAGACCAGATATAGCTCTAGCAGTTGGGATTGTGGCAAGATTCTCTGCCAATCCTAAGGAAAGTCATATGATGGCTATGAAGAGAATAATGAGATATTTGAAAGGGACAGAAGACTATGGATTGTATTACAAGAAGCATGAGAAATTTGACCTTAGAGTCTATACTGATGCAGATTGGGCAGGAAATGTTGATGATAGAAATAGTAATAGTGGTGGAGCTTTCTTTCTTGGACAAAGATTAGTTTCCTGGACAAGCAAGAAACAAAATTGCATTTCCCAATCTATAGCTGAAGCTGAGTATGTAGCAGCTGCAATGAACTATTCAAATCTAGTATGGATTAAGCAATTGTTAAAAGGCATGAAAGAGGAGATCATTGAACCAGTTGTCATATACTGTGACAACACAAGTGCTATCAACATGTCAAAGAACCCAGTGATGCACACAAAGACCAAAAATATTGCCATCAAGTATCATTACTTGAGGGAATTGGTACAAGATAAAGACGTGAGAATGGAATATGTGAATACAAAGGAACAACTAGTAGACATATTCACAAAAGCTTTACCTAAGGATGCTCATGTATATCTTACAAGTAAATTAGGGGTGCTTCCCCTAACTAAGACTGCCTATTCAAGCTAGGAGAACTGCATCAAATGTGTTGCACAAATTATCTGACAAAGTGATACAGAAAAGGTCACACTTTAGGAGTGGCCTAGAGTTGTGAAAAAGTACAACAAAGTTATAATTAGTCATAAGCAAGATGACAGAGGGAGAAATATTGTTACTGAACTAACAAGATGACATCTACATCTGAAAGATGCAAGTTCTAGATATTGCTTTGGCATTATTGTCAAAGAGGGAGAGATTCAAATGATAACACATAAAAGAGGAAATCATTCAAAGAATCAGAGGAAAAGAGACACAAAAAAGATTCAAAGGAGTAATTGTGTGGACAGTCAAGCAAGCTAGGCTAAGTGATTCAGAATCAGAATGAAGCTAAGGATATTACAAATATTTCTAATTAAATGACAAATTTTTGGATTGGTTGGTGAATCGTGTGTTATTCATATGGTGTTGCCATCAATGCCAAAGAGGGAGATTGTTGGAAACTGCAATTGAAGCAATTGTTGTATTGTCATTGATGTCAAACCTTAATTGGTAAGACTATTACTATCTAAGAAAGTACTATATCTATTTATTGATGAGAAGGATTAGGGAAAGGGTGATAACAATAGAACCTAGAGAAAGGTTGAGTTATTTGATACTTCAATAAGTACTTGATTATGTGGCACATTGATAAGATAATGTATTGTTTATCTAAGTAAGAAGCAAGACTGAATAAGTAGGCTTAACCGAGCAAAAGTGAAGAAATCTAGTTTAAGTTGAGTGATGTTAGTGTCGATCGAGAGCTAGTATATGCTGAGTAAATTTAGTGTTGACCAAACATCAGTTTATTATCGAGTGACAGCATTAGTCGAGGGAGATAGTTTGAAGAGATGACCGAGTTACGTAGTAATGATAGAGGAGATGAACACAATATTGACCGAGCGTTAGTAATTTACATTTGAGGAAGAATTCAGATTCCTAGCCGACATTGTTGATTTCTTAGATTATGTAAATCATGTTGACTTTATTAATTAATTGTATGGAGTATTTAATGCACAGTAAACCATTTTATTGTGATTTCAATAAAGAGATTGAAGATGTTTCTAGAAGGATGGATGAAGAACATAAATGTTGGATGGATTTAATGAATCTGACCTAAACCTAAGATCTACGGAGGAGATTAAGCAAAAAAAGATGGATCTACCTATTCGAAGAGGTATTAAGGAAAACCTAAGTATCAGGTTAACGAGGATGTTGGAGTTGTTGATGTTATTGACTGATAAAGCAGAAAGGCTGAAGGTGAAGGAGTTGATTAGAGTTGTAATTTCTTGAAGGGATTTCCAAGCATATCAGTGATGGAGATGGAAATGGAACTCAATCAATAATCCAACATATATGTGAGAATTGGATCTGTTATTTGGAAAGTGAGTTGTATGTTTTCAGATCAAATACTACTATTAATTTCTAACCATTGTATCAGTCTAAATCCTTTAATCAAGGTTGACCTAATAGTCATTGTTTAAATCCTTTAATCAAGGTTGTATTCTAATGGAATGTACTTAAGTCCTCTAACAAGGCTCACTCCTAACAGGGTGGTTGAAATCCTTTAACAAGGTCACACCTAGCAGTGTGTTTGTAAACCTTTGACAGGGTTGTCTTTTCATAGAGCTCACTTCAGAAGAGTGAAAATATCAGTAACATGTTACAAAGTGGTTTTTCCCAAATTGGGTTTCCACTATAAATACTGGTGTCAATACTTGTGTGAATGTTTTGGTGTGAACATTTCTATGTTTTGCAAGTTAAATACTGTTGGATAGTGTACTACATTGTTATATGTTTCTGACATACACTATGTAATGACCGAGTAGTGTGTTTTATTAGATCTGAGTTGTTGAAGTGTTTAAAAGTTTAATTGATACATCTAGACCTGAGAACAACTAATTCACCACCCCCCCCCCCCCCTCTTTATTGTTCTAAATCATATTAACACCCACCACACTTTGAACCAATCTTTACACCCGTGCAACCAAGATGTGGTAGTGTTCCACCAACACCTCAAGAAGAAAATAAAGTGACATTTGAACTTAATCAACCAAGTCAATATTCTTTCCAACAAGAATCTTCCTAAAATAATGGAACTGATATATCATCCTAGATTTGGTTATGTTAGACCCAATTCATCATCATTATTTGAAAATAAACCAAATTTCTCATTGGATACCTCTTTGTATTCAAACACATCACACGAAAGTCATCTTTCCTTTAAGGATTTACCCAAAGAAAAAATTCACAATGTACTTATAGACAAACATCTTAGAAAAACCTTAGAATATATCACGACTCAAGATGTAAAGTGATACTTTAAGATTTTAAAGAAATAAAATCCAGAACTATTATTGGAATATCCAGATTTGTGAGATCAAGTGAAATCTACTTTGGAAGAAAACCAACAAAACTTGACTTTGGAACAAGATAAGGAGAAATAAATTTTGGATCAACCAACTACAAAGGTAATACCCAAAAGATCATGAAAATAATTGACAATTTAAATTCCTCAAAAGGCTACCTTTGGATAAATTGATAACCTCTTATTTAATACAAAATATCCATTCCCTCAAGGATTAATTGATGTTAATAATATTTCCAATGTTAATCCTAAAAGTACATTAGGGATTGGTTTAAAAGAGTGTATATCAACAAATCAACAAGAAGCATCATTCTAACCTTTTATATGGGAACACCAAATATAACTTCATTGGAAGAAAATAATAATACATAAAAAAGTGGCTCATTATTGTTAACTTATCTAAAAATGCAAGAAAATTCTTCAACTGATATATCACCAAAAGGACCACATGGAAACATGTCAGGGATATCTTTTTCTCAACTAACATATGCATTACATGTGGTTGCAATAGATGGGCCAAGTACATTTACTAAACCAAATAAGAAGAGCATCATTGATATTTCACCAATACCACCAAGAGTTACACAACAAACACATGTGAATATGATATCCCAAGAGAAACAATCTAAATTATGAAAGCATAAGATTCTAAATCTTGGTGTCATACTTGCACCATTAGGATATCAACAAGAATCAAAATATGAGCACTAATTTTAAAGAATGCAACAAAATCAAGTGAGACATAGAACACAACTAGTTTTTCAGCATGTTTAATACCCACCAAAAGTGCAATAGAGATATCAACAACAACCACCACAACAACAATTCTCATAATATCAACATGTGCCATAATATTATGAACAAGTGCCTTCACCACGTCAATAATTTTCTTATCCAAGAATTAAACAAGTGGTACAACCTCAACAATATTCTAGACAACAAATGGCACAATTCCAACCATTTCAAACACAACAACAATTTCCAAGATCTCAGAAACAATAATCCAATTAATGTCCAGATGTCACTGACGCAACCTAAAGATCCTTCTTTATAAACATCAAAGATAGATACTCCTATATTGTCACATTCAAATCGATATGATCGCTATCTCGCAAAATGAATAGTTTACAAACAAAAAGGACATATTGGTATGAATGATACATTTATAAAGTCATCACCTAATGATGAGATGGCTCAACAAATTGGACAATCAAGAAAAAATATTGAAGCATTGGAATTTGAAGGAAAGAAGACAAAATATATAGAATGAGATTTATGTCCTAATCCATTTGATGAGAGTTTATATATGCCTCCTTTTCCAAGAAAATTTGAAGTATAAAATTTGAGAAACATAGAGGGAAAGGCAACCCAATAGATCACATCAAAGAGTGTTATAATTCTTACCTTGAAGATTAATATGACGATACATATATTATGCGTCTTTTCCCTCAAAGTCTTAGTGGACAAGAAATGGAGTGGTACTCAAAATTACCAGGGAATATAAAGTCTTGGAGAGAGCTTTCTGACAAATGCATCTCTCATTTAGCTTTCAACATATCAAATGAGGTTACATTGAGTAATTTATGTACAAAAAAATAAAAGATAGGAGAACCATTCATGACATTCTTATTAAGATAGAGAAATTTTGTTAGTCAATGTCCATTTGACATTTCAAAAGAACAACAAGTGAATTTTTTCATTAAAAATATTGTACTAAAAATGATGTATGATCTTAAAATCAAAAGTCCAAGTACAATTAAAAAGCTCAACAAAAAGGGAACAAACATTAAAGAGGCTCTTATTTGGAAATGTATACTCAAAATAAATAAATAAAGCAACAACATGAGCACTTCAAATGAGAAAGAAAAATTTTGGTCTCAAAATAAAAATGTTACAAATAATGGTGTCATTGATACACAAATGATTAACACAATGCAAGAAAAAATTAGTCTCAAAGGACCGAGTTCTTCAAATATGAAAACAATAACTCAACCACCACCTCAAGTTCAATCAAAAAAATTTACACAATAAACTCATCAACATCGACCTCCAAGAGGTAAATATGGACCCCCTAAAAAATTCACACCATTGAGAGAACCAATTGAACTTGTTTTACAATAATTGCTTCAATCTAGCTTTATTCATATACCAAATATTATACAAGAACTAGTAGTCAAACCCCCATGGTGAGATGACACCAAATATTGTGACTATCATCATACCAAAGGTCACAAGACTGCCTCATGCTATCAGCTGAAACATTTGGTGCAAGACCTAATTGATCAAGGAATGATTGAATTAGAGCCTCATGTAGGTTCTTCCAATACCCATCACACTATTTTTAAAACTCCCTTAATGTATAATGGGAAGGGGAAGGCTTCTAGTTCAAATTCAAATTCAAAAGGCAATGTAAATTATACCCGAAATTCCCTCGATTATACCATAAATTATTTCCAAGAGTCATATGTACATTTATCCACTATAACCATAAAAGAGAAAAATCCCCAATGTGCAGTCAATGCCTACTACACCAAGATTACTATGCAAGGAGCTCCTCCTCGACCCAAGGTCTCTATGGAGTATAAGCTTGTTGACCAACTTGGGAAAACACCAGCATAGATCTCAATACTTGAGCTATTGTGTGTGTCCCCCCAGAATAGAGAAGACCTTGGAAAAGCTTTAAAAGATTCTACCATGCCTAATGACATTAATGTTGACCAGTTTTAAGCCATGATAGAGCATTTTTTGTATTACAACATGTTACCTTTTCACAAAATGATGTCCCTCAAGATAGAACTAATCATAAGGACCCTTTACATCTTGAAGTCTTTGTCCACAATTGTAAAATCAAAAAAGTCTTGATAGATGGTGGAGTAGGACTTAATATTTGCACTTTGAGAGTTATTATAGCTCTTGGATATATTGAAGATGATATTTATCCATCAAATAAGATCACAGTCAAATCTTATGATGATGTTGAATGTCTTTCCAAAGGAGTCATCATACTACCTCTTAGAGTTGGTCCAGTAATTTAAAACATATTGTTACAAGTCTTGGACTTGGATCTACCTTTTTAATATGATTATGGGATGCCCTTGGATCCATAAAATGAAATAAATCCCATCAAATTATCACTAGTGTTTGCAATATTCCTAAAATGGAGTAGAAATCACTATTTCAAGAGACCCTAATCCTTTTCAATTGTGTGCCAATCTAAAAGAGATACTCTTGCACAATAAGTGCCAGCTAATTGTGAAGCAAAAACAACCAATTCCTCTAAATATGTTGATGCATCTACACTCATCAAAATAACCAAAGGAAAACTAAAAAATTGAAGACCAAGGTTGCAGAGAGTATTCCATGTCTCAAGCCTTTCATATTGGAAAATTACTCTTTCCCCAAAATCTTATGGAAAACTACAACTACTACATAAATAAAAACTAAAGATGACTATACAAATCAACCCCTCTACCACATTGACAAGATAGGGGAGATTACATGAGGAACACATTGATGAATATATCTAAATGGATATACAAAGACCAAGAAGAATAAGAACCTGTATAATTATTTGTTGATAAATATGGACCAGGATTCACAATCATCTAGAAAAAAGGTTATGATGGTTGTAGTAGCCTTGGAATACACAAAAAAGGAAGTATAGAGCCTATTTCTACAAAAGGGTGACCACCTAATAGAGGACATGGATTTAATCCATTGTGAATTATCTCCTCGAGTACTAAGTTACTCTCATGTGAAAATGGGAATGCCTTGAACGATGATAAGACATCTGATGACACCCACCCTGAAACTACCAATTCCAACTAGTGTGAATGGAATTCATATTCCTTTATATCTCATAAACTTGGCCATATCTTTATCGACCCCAATGACTTACCCATCAAAGACAAACATGTAGACAATACCCTCCTATCAAAACTTGTCCTCAAGCCTAGATTGAAACTTTTTGGGATCTGAGCACCACTTTTAAGGATAATGCAAGTGATTCAGACATGACTAAAATTTATATCATTTCCTTCACACATAACACCCAAAACATATAAAGTGTTGATGATGTCATGCCCTTAGTGTACCCCAAACTGATAGATTGGGACCAACAAGGACCATCGAGCTTAGATCACTTCAAAAATGATGAAGCCATAACATAATTCTTTGAGATCTAACAAGGCATGCCACAAAGTGATCATAAAGTAGAATTTTCAATTGATCTTTATGCCACAAAATTTTTTGGGGAGTCAACTCCATCTTCCAGTTGCAAAATTGAAAATAAAATAAAAAAGGAAAAATGAAAAAAAATAGGTCTTCTGGTGAAAATTGAAAGGCGTCATTAGACCGTGAAAAGGTAAAAATAAAGGATGTACCCAAGGGTGAAAACCTCTCTGAGGCACCCAAGGATGGAAGATTGGACATACCCCCATAGAGAGAAAAACTAGCATTGTTAATTGAAATGATATAAGAGATCAACCTATGAACACCTAACAATCCAAAAAGTATACACTTTGTAGCCTCATTATTAAAGGAAGAAAAAGATGAGTTTTTTAGATTATTTTTGGAAAGGAAAATCAACTTCATATGTAGACATGCTAGGTCTGGATCCTAAATTGACTCTCCATCATTTTTCATTGAAATCAATGAAGTAAAAATTAAGAAAAATGCATCCTAAGATAGCTCTTTTGGTGAAAGTGAAACTAAAAGAATTACTAGATGTTGGTTTTATAAGACCAAGTGATTATGCAGATTGGATTTATAATTTAGTCCTTGTAAGAGAGCATAGTGGGGGCATTAGACTATGTACATATTTTTTGCAACCTTAACAAGGCATGTCCCAAGGATGATTTCCCCTTGCCAAAAATTGATATAATAGTAGACATGACAACTAGGTATGAGATGTTATCATTGATGGATGGCTTCTCAGGTTATAACCAAATCAAATTTCTCTTGAAGATCAACCCAAAACAAATTGTACATGTTCTTGGGGAACATATTGTTGGAATGTGATGCCCTTCAACTTGAAGAATGTTGGAGCCACTTATCAAAGAGCAATGAGCACCATCTTCCATGATTTCATGCACATACTGATGGAAGATTATGTAGATGATATACTATGAAAATCATCTGCAAGAAAATATCATTTGAGTATTCTTGACAAAAAATTTGATAGAATGGAAAGCTATAAGCTCTTGTAATACCCTCTCAAATGACTCTCTTTTCTGCAATTGTGATGAGACACTATTATGAAATCGATGAACTCTATATATATGTTTTACTTTGATAGATTTAGACAATGAGAAGATGCAGACTTATAGATTATGATTTATATATGCTTAGAGTTATATGCTCATGATTATTATCATTTATGCTTATGTACTTATGATTTTGATTGTATCTTCATTCATTGATTAATTATGAGACTAGCCCTATTTATGTAATGAGCTATGAACTAACTCTTATACTATAGCTGATGTATATTTTATGCTTACATACATACTTGTGTCTATGAGTGTTTGTATGACTAGGGTGAAGTCGTAGTTACTCACCTGGTGAGGTCCACACGATGTCTTGACCCCTGTCATATGTTTGCATTGTCTTCCTTTTATGTACATATATGCACATGTATACTCATTTTATAATGAAGGATGCAGGTGTTGATATTGACTTCACCTGGCTTCATAGGTCTGAGTGTGCCCTCAAATACTCAATGGTGGTTGTTGCGAAGGTAGTACCAAGGTCCTCACAAATGTCTTCCTTTGTCATAGGATGCATGTTTAGTTGGTTTACCCCATCTAGTTTGGGCATACTTGTGATCTTTTGTATTTTATTCTTTCAGACAGGTTATGTGGTTTGTGCTTTATCTTCTTGGTTGACTTATGTTGACTTTTCTAGTTATTTGTTATTTCTTCTAACCTTTTTGCTCTATGGAGTGACGCTGTATATATTTTTGAGTGACCATGATTTATGATTGATCATCTTTGTGAGTTTTTGGTATATCATTTGCATTTATTGCTTGTATTAAATATATCTGTATATATATCTGATATATAAATACAGATATCTGATATATATATGTTTTATCAGATATATATACAGATTTATGATATATCATTTGCATTTATTGCTTGTATTAAATGGTGTTGTGAGAGAGTAGGTAATTACCTTAAAGGGATATTCATGAATATAAGTTATAGTTATTAGTAAATAAAAATGATAAGGGAAAATAGAGTGAAGGGAAATATGTAATTATTAAATACTTTTATTTACCAGTGCATAACAAAGGATAAACAAACCATTTGTTATAAAATGGTTGGGGCAGTTGCATTCCCGTGCAACTCCTCTCATATCATACAAATGGGAAATAAAGATTATTTTCAACCATTTGGACAGGAGGAAGGGATGAATACATAAAAGAAAACACCCATTATCATTTGTAGAGGGGAAGTATGTTAGGATTAACAAGGCAGAAATAACAATTATGTGCAAATATAACTAATATCAGAAAATAATAAACCACACAGAATAGAACACAAGACACACAGATTTAACGTGGTTCACCCAATCCCTGGGCTACGTCCACCAACAGCGAGTCCAATATTATTATTATCCAGTGATTACAACCTGATTACAATCCGTAATCCCTTACAGCCCAATTCTGTCGCAAGTACTAAAATCATACATCATGAAAAATCCCTAACCCTAAGCCATATTATACAATATTTTTCCCGCTTTAGGGTTAGAATGAGTTATAAGTAGTCGGCCCAAATAACCAAAAAGTAGTCGGCCTCAAAAAAAATTTCCTCGGGGGCGCTCTTGGGGGCTGCCGCCCCCAAACCCCCGCTCGGGGCCCGGCCCGGCCCCAAACCCCAGCGAGGTTGGGAGGAAAAGTGTACAGTACTTTCCTGATTAGTCACCACAAGCTAACAAAGTAGATTTGGGGGAGATTGATGAACATAGATTTGAGAGGATACATTATGTGATTTAGCTTATGAAAGGAGAGGAGAAATAGAATAGCATTGAGAGTTGGTTTCCTGGGAGTTCTTTGAAGGTTTTCTTTGCTATATCTAATCTAAAGGAGAGGATTTGTTGACTTGTGTTTTTTTTCTATTGGATTTGTTGGAGATTTGCCGGCAAATCAGTGTTGATTGTATGTTTGTCATTGATGAAAACATATGGTAAGCAGCGTGTGTTGTAGTTCTATGCAAAGAGCCTTGACCATATGTTGAATGGATATGTTATCAGCATGATATCATAGACGCAGAGGTTGATTCTAAGTGCAGTCAGTTGTGAAGTTGTTTATAACAATAGTGTTCTTGACAGTGTTACAATTAGAGTTTTGTATGTGATTTTCGGTATGGTTATGTTGGAGCCTTGCACATTTATATGTGTTGAAGACTTTTTTATGATGCTATGTTCATGGATGCAAAGTTAGTTGTACAGTTGAAGTTGATTATTAATGTTTCTATTTGTCATTTACAGTTTCATGAGTTTATTTGATGGAGTCAACAGTGTTTATATTGTTTTAGTAGTTGTGCCTATCATTTTGATATGCGTGTTTGGTTTCATGTTTGGAGATGAGTTAAGAATGTTTGGTTAAGAGCGCATAACATATTTCAATGTGTAAGTAAAGTTTTAGTTAATTTGGTGGAGCCGATAGTGTGAAGCGACGCATCTACTCATATTGAGTTGCGTGGTCCTGTTTGTGTTGCGTGCTTGGTTTAGTCATTGGAGATTTTATTGAAGATTTATATTGTTTCTCTATTATGATTTCAAGAAGGTTCTAGTAGGCCAACTTGATTATATCATTTGGAGAAAGATACTTATAGCCAGTCAGTTGTGATTGCTAAGTGTGATTGAAAGAGCAGAGCAGAAGATGCAAATGTACTAAGACAGTCAATCATCTGTTGAAGATCTATGTGAAGAAGTACAGAGTATATGATATTCATTGGAACTGATCAAGATAGCATGTCTACTTTCTAGTTCACTAAGATCTAGATATAATGTGTATGTGTTATGCAGAAGGTTGCAGCCTTCACCATTTGAGCAGTGTTCTCCCAGACAGTGTGTCCTCACCTCTAACAAGGTTATTTGTAAAAGACTCCTAACAGGGTCCAATCTTTAACTAGGTCATTGTACTTCATGCATTGTAAAGATAAACTCCTAATAGGGTTGTAAGATCTTCTAACATGGATCATTATACTCTAGTGCAGTTTATAGTGGTTGCTAATTCCCATCGGTTTTTTTTTACCTATTTGGGTTAACCCGTAACCAAAATTGTGGTGTTGTGTTAAGTGTTATCTCATTGTGTATGTGCTTAATGTTATTTTGTACTTAATTGAATAAATAATTGAATCTTGTAGATAACTAATTCACCCACTCCCCCCTCTCAGTTATCTCTTAGAAGTATTCCTAACAGGATCTACCTCTTCTGTCAAAGGTTTCTCTGCAGGACGCCAGGTAGGATCTATTCCCAGGAAAGAGATCATTTGTGTAGTTGTAATTATTGTTATCTATATATTAGTTAAAATTATGTGATTTTTATTAGAATGTGTTCTAAGATGTGAAATGATCCTTTATTTGAATGCAATAGATTGTTATTATTGTCTTGATACTATTTGTATATTTCTTATGATGTTATGAAGTTGCACTCATTGTTATCAATGTATTTTGGTTATTTTCTATCTGATTTTTGTTGGATTTTTGGAGTGGGTTAAGAGTTTTTGTAATGTTTCATTATCTCCTTTGAAATTCCTTTATATTGTATATCTATTTTTACCTCTCCTTAGAATCATTTTGATGAGATTTTGTTCATATTTCATTTGTCTTCCACTTTCTGGAACATAGGTCCATATTAGTTCTTAACTATATTATACTTCTATTTTATGTATGGGATTGTCTTGATGAGTGTTTTGGAAGGAAAATGAGGAGATATCAAATGGGTATTCCTTTGTTTGTTCTTCTAGGGCCCTCATCTTGCCTAATTTGAGTTGTAAACTCAATTTAGAACTTTTTTTTTCAAAAAACACAATCCAAAGCCAATTGTGAAACTTTGGGCTCCAGGTGTACAACTACCATGCCCAAGTACATAATACCTAGCCCCAAGTGCACAAGACATGGTGCCAAGTGCACAGGTATTCTAGAATGCAAGATTTTAGGGTTATTTTGATGTTTTAGGGTCCATTTGGTAACAAGAGGCCACTGGGGTCTAATTTTTGACTCAATTGATCTATTAGTACTCTATAATGAATGTGATATCATGTATGGTACATTTTTATGTCTTCTTATGAGTTTTGATTTATTTTTTTAATTCTAGATTAGGGTTTATGGTTGTTTGGTGGATTAGGGACAACTAGTGAGCACCTAAACCTAATCAAATGATACTATACAGTTATAATGGCATGTTTATTATTATGATAATGTTTCTTGATGATTTAATGATATTATTTGTAGGTAGAGAACTTAGGTACACTAGGTGAGTGGCTCATTGTGGGCGTTGGAGCACAAAGTGGCCGCCAGGAGATCCCATTGGTGAGTTATCTTAATCAAGTGATAACATTAATAAAATTTACTGGGAAAGGGGAGAAAAATGCATTAATCAAGATTAATTGACACCTCACCCATTTTTATAGTGCTTGTACATGCTAGGGATGGGAGTGGGATAATGTTCCTTGTGATGGCACAATTGAACAACCTTGTCTTCATGGAAAGGTGTTCAATTCCACATATATTTGGGTGCCAGAGTCTAGAGTTGACTGCTAGGAGATTCCTACGAGTGAGGGCTATGCAATGATACTCACCTAGCTTTTAGCCTAGAGTCTTTATATTCTTGTTTCCTTGTGCCTATGGTAGTCCAGTTGAACTTGTATCTTTTGTGTTTCATGATTTGTTTCTGGGAAGGGTTTTACCACCTTAGGTATGTCCTAGTTATTACCTCTTGCGTGGACCTTGGTTTCTATCTCCTAGCTCAGGGGAGTGGGCCTATTGGTCCCACATGGTTGGGTGGTTAATCTTATTTATATCAAGGTAATATTCATGGTTCCATGGATGATTCTAGCACATGTTCCTTATAGATTTGCAGATGAAGAGTTTTTGTTGCTAATTGTATCATGTTGAGATGTATTTGATGTAAATATACTTATGTAATTTATAAATGGATTCATATAACTAAAAGATCCAAAGGGAGTCATTTGTACAATATGTAATGATGTATGTATTAATATAAGCATTGTAAATGGGAAGGGTAGCTCTAGGTGAAATGAAAGAGAAAAGATCACATTTTGTAATGCATATGATATAATGGTAAAAATAAAGTGTTTATATCATTGTTCATTTTACTTCTTATGTTGAACATACTTAATGAAAGTCCTAGATATAGGGGTCTTGATGTATCAAAATTAATGATAAATTTTGGATAATATTTTAGATTAATGTAATATGGAATGATAGATTAGAATTGGTTATGTTTTCAGTAAAGTAATATGGTAATTTGATTAGATAAAAGAATTGTTACAAAATGAAATTGATTTAGGAGTATTTATTTGGAAATTCTAAATGAACTTATAATAAAATAGCTCACTCTAATGAATGGTTAATGAATTTGATAAAGTTGTTAAGTAATAATGTGCAGGGAACCTGTGGGACATAGATTAGAATTAACTTCAATTAATATTCTTATGTTGAAAAAAAAGTTGTTATTTATGCATTAGAGTTAATTAACAATGTGATACACTTCATGTTAGATGGTAAAAACAAATTACTTGCTTTTCAACTGTTTAGAAGCCTTGTCCTTCTAGGTTCCTTGGCGGGGTGTTATAGCTTTGGCTCAATCTAAATAAATGTGGTTTTGGAGTTGTTTCAAGAAAAATCCTAGGCTAAATTATTTCCCACAGAGGAATTAAAGTATATCCTGAGAAAGTAAAAGAAATATTAGACATGCCTCCTCCAACTACTCTGAAACAATGAGGAAGTCTTTGGGGAAAATTATAATCTATTTGTAGATTTATTGTGCAACTGGCAAATAAATGTCATTCTTTCCAATATTTATTATGTAAGGGTGTGACTTTCAAGTAGAATGAATGGTGTGAGTAGTCTTTCAAACTATTAAAAGATTATCTAATTAATCCACCAATTTTGATGCCTCTTATTCTAGGAAAGCCATTCATTCCTGTACATATATGCTACTGAGACTACATTAGGAGCCCTTCTAGCACAACATGATGAACAAGCTAGAGAAAGAGCTATCTACTACATTATCATAACTCTTATGGGTTATGAATTGAACTATATACTCATTGAATGTGCATGCCTCATTGTGGTTTTTACAGCATAGAAGTTACAACACTATATGCTTCATCATAAAATAATGCTTGTGTCAAGAATCGATCCACTAAAATACCTTCTAAGTAAAGAAACACTCACAAGATGATTGGCCAAATGGGTGATGATCTTGAGTGAGTTTGACATTAAGTATGTGGATCATAAAGTAATAAAAGGCCAAGTAATATATGATTAGTTGGTAGAAGCACGAATACAAGATGATCACCCTTTGTTATCATATTTTCTAGATGAGTCCATCTTTTCTATCACAACATCTAATGAATGCCAATTATACTTTGATGCCTCTCACACTAGGAATGGATCAGGGGTAGGTATTGTATTTATCAGCCTGCAAGGAGATGTGATACCCAAATAATACAATAGCTTTTGAAATTAACAATAATATATTTGAGTATGAGGCTTTAGTCACTGGACTCAAATTAGCAATATAATGGAAAATTCAGCATCTGCAAGTGTATGGAGATTCATAGTTGGTCATCCACCAATGATAACTATGAAACCAAAGATGAAAAATTCGTACCCTACAAGAAGCTAACTGATTTTCTAGAATCCAAATTTGTCCCAATCAATTTTCCCCAAGTTCCCATAGTGCAAAACAAATAGGCAGATGATATGTCAACTATTGCTTCCATGATTAAACATGCCACAAAATGAAGAACAATGTAAGTTCCTAATGTAGCAGTTATTAATCCCTCCTTTCAATATTCCATATTCAAAGCTTGTGTGTGAAATTGTTGGTCTCGATTTGGTACCAAGATATTCATAACTACTTGAATGCCTAGATCCTACACTCAAACCTATCTAAAAACCAATGCCAAGCCTTTATATGCTAGACCTCTAGATATGTCATCATCAGTGATACCCTTTACAAAATATCCTTTAACCAAACCCTCCTCGGATGTCTCAATTTAGGAGAGGCACAAACTACTTTACATGAGGTACATGATGGTATATGTGGAGGTCATTTCAATGGTTTAAGTCTGGCAAAGAAGTTGGTAAGAGATGGATACTACTGATCGACTATGGAATAAGATGCACATAATTTTTCCCAAAAGTGTTACAAATACCATATACATGGGAACATGATTCATCCTTGAACATAAGATATTCAACCAGACATTTATCCATGGCCTTTTTCTCAATGGGCATTTGATCTTATAGGGAAGATTACTCCACTTTCTTCTAATGGACATAAATACATTATCACTACTATAAAGTATTTCACCAAGTAGGTTGAGGACATCCCTATGACTTATATAATTAGAAAATAAATCTCAAAATTTATCCTAAATTACGTCATATGCCACTATCGAGTTCCTTTGGCTATTGTTACTGACAATGGTATTCCTTTTAAGAATGAGGATGTTGATGAGCTTTGTGAGAAGTTTAAAATTTAGCACAAGTATTCTTTAATTTATTATTCACAATGAAACAACCAAGATGAGGCATCGAATAAAATAATACTCAAGATACTCAAAAACATTGTCAATGATTTTGTCTGTGATTGGCACCTACAACTGAATCTAGCTCTTTGGTCCTATAAAACCAATTTTTTCACCCCTACAGGTGCTACACCATACTTTCTTATGTATGACGTTGAGGCCATCTTAACCCTTGAGGTTAAAAATCCATCATTAAGAGTATCTTTAGGTCATATTGTTGATGATGAGAACTACAAAGTTTCTAGACTTTGTGAACTTGAAATGCTAGATAAGCGGAGACAAGCCACTTTGGTTCACCTACAATCATATCAAAAATATCTCCAAAGAAGTTATAACAATAAATTTTTAGGTCTCCACTTTGGAATTAGAGATTTTGTCTTGAAAATGAACCACAAGAATCAACAACACAAAGAAAAACCTAGAAAGTTTGAACCAAACTAGATAGGACCCTAAATAGTCACTACAACATATAGGTCTAAGGTTTATTAGCTTGCAACACGAAAGGGATAAACATTGTGAGAGATATTGAATAGCATTCACCTCTGTAAGTATTACACATGATCTTGAAAAAATAGCAAAAAATTGGAAAAAAGTAAAAAAAGTTAAAAAAAAATGGAAAAAGTTAGAAAAGGGAAAAAAGGAAAAAAGGAAAAAAGTAGTTACCTTGATGAAAACCTAGACAATAGATGTCTTGGCACAAAAAAATTAAATAAAGAGAAAAAATTCATCCAATAGTTAAAACTTGGCAAACAAGGGCTTTGGGCATGTATTGTGGTGAAAACCTAGCAAACAAACACCACATGTAGTAAGTTGTTGCTCCATTATCTATCTCAACTCTATCTGATACATACCTGCTCTTGTTGACACATTCTTCTCCATATCTCAACCCTAGTGCCCCTTTATGGTCTATAACTGGTTGGTGTTTCCTATCATTCCCCTTATATGACCAGTCTGTACATATCTCATCATTGGCCTTTGTATATAGTATAGACTCTGTATGGGGGAAATTCCTTATATTGCGTGTAATTTGAATTTGAACTAGGGGAAATTCCAAGACCGTGGTTTCCCAATGGATTTATTTTCTTTTTTGGGTTGGAAACAACATCATGTAAATGCTAAGACCTAAAAAAGCCAAAAAAAATCACATAAATACTAGAAAAAAAAATTTAAAAATGTATAGTGACTTGAATTTTTTTTTTTAAATGCATAATGCCCTGGAAAAAATTCCTACAAACCAAATATGATCTTGAAAAAAGACCAAAAATTGTATATGACACTGAAAAAAACCCTGAAAATCATAAATGTCATGAAAAAATCCTTAAAAAGCATAAAATTTCTTGAAACAAATCACTAAAAATCATAAATAGTCATGAAAAAATGCCTAAAAATCATAAAAAGTCTAGAAAAAATCCTAAAAATTTCAAAATGTCCAGGAAAAAGGAAAAACAAAAAAAATCAAATGTTTCAAAACCCTAAAAAATTAAAAAACCCTTCAAAAATCTGTAATAAAATTATACAGTCATTTTTTTCATGTTTTCAATAAAACATCTCATTGTGCAAATGAAAAACACAAATTTAGGCACATACTGAAGCCTAATAAACATGACACTTAAATGAAATCATGTGTTAATAGACAATCTACCCAATTGAACCAACACTTAGACTGGTTGGACCTGTCCAATCTTTCAACCTTAATATTATCATTATGAGTCTTTCAAACAATCATTATTTTATCTTTTACAGAGTATTGTATACTCAAAATCTGATGTCATTAGTCTTAGACGAGGTACTTCATGCCTAAAACCAGAAACTATCATGATCATTTTGTCCAAACACAATCAAAGCGCTAAACAATGATAATAAGATCAAAATGGTTGTTGGCTACCTTGGTTTAGTGAGTCTCATCTTTTATTGATTTATTTTCGATCATGTTCCTATGCTACTCTGGGATATCACTAAGTGATGAGATTAGTCGGGATGGTTCATGATCATTTTTGTTTTGTCTTTTGTTTATGAGATGTTCTCATGAAATTATGGGGTGGGTATGTTTTGGGTGCTTGTGATAAGTATGTTTGCTCTGTGAATGTTGCACATACCTCGACTCTTAATATACTATCTCTTCTTTAGGGTGGACGTGACCATTCCTTATCTGCAACATGCTTTTTTCACAAAAGGATTGCTTTATCACTCTAGCTTTCTATGCCACTATGTACCACATCCATTTTTTTATATAAAAAATAAAGCTCTTATGACATGAATGCACTTATGAAATAAAATTTCATCTCCTATGAACACTTCTTTGTCTAATTTCCACTTTTTACTGACACTTCTTCAGTCAGTCCTTACAATCCTCTTGATCTAGTACCCTAGTACATAAAAAATTAATACAACCTACATTCATATATATATATATATATATATATATATATATATATATATATATATATATATATATATATATATATATATATATATATATATTAATGCAAGCTCTACCTAGTGGGCAGTACCCTTTCTATTGATAATTGAAAAACATTACATAGAGAGATGGAGTGTATGCTCTTAATGCATGACTACAAACAACTTAATGATATAAATACATAATTCCATTGACTATGGCCTTTAGCCTTTCCACCACCTCTTCATGGAACAAATTCTTGTTAGCCTGAAGAAAGGCCTTGAATTTGGACAGATCGTGTTCCTTCGCAATGCCAGTCTTATACAAAGACTAGGCTTTCTTCATGAGTGTCTTTTTCCCTTTCTGCTTCAAGATAAAAATAGACCCAAAGCACATCCTTCATGCAATTTGGGGTCAATGAAATCCATTTTCATTAATATTTCCAGATAAACCTCATCTAAAACAATCCTCCAAACCATACCTTGTGCATAAAATGGGCTGCCCATAACCTGAATAAAAGGCTGAAACAAATCTGCAACCAACACCTCGTCGTGTACATGGTCTCCCACCTAGAATTCCATTCCTAGAATGATCACCATGCTTTCCTTGTCTTTTTCATTAGTCTTGCCGAAAGGCTGCTTGATCTACTCTACCGATGTCTCCGAGCTCTCCTCCTCTAGCTTGCAGAAGCAGTTAATTCCCAAATGACTATCCATGATGTATAACTGTAATACCCCAAAAATGGGCTATAAGTTCATTAACCTCTTACATCTTCAATTCGAATGAAATCGACATCAAAGTCCTAACCTAAGGCACATCTAAACATCATTGAATCATAATTGATTATCTTAAATTCTGCATCGGGGAATATTCCTAGTAATATTCCTAATTATCATAATTATCTTTAATTTTATAATTATTTGGCAATAAATCACATTTATCTTAAAGTTTGATTAATTAATATTTTCATATTTAATTAATTAGATTTAATATTTGCCACTTAATTGTTTAATTAAATTTAATTCTATCTATTATTGATTGTATTATTTAATTTTGACAATAAATCCAAATATCATATGAATAATTGATTAAATTCTTATTTAATTAATTAAAGCAAGTTGTCATTATTTAATAATATAGTTTTTAATAAAAGTTTGATTAAATAATTGATTAACCCATAAATCAATTGTTTTATTTTAAAAGCAGTTAAGTTGGAAATAAATCACTTTATTATTAAATTAATTCATAAATAAAACATGCACAATCATAAAAGCAGACAACTATCAATTATCAATTAAAGCTAAACTCTATTTTCAGTTAAAACTTATCTTTTGCATGTTTTTGTGAATTAAATTATCTTTATTATCAGATAACTCAAAAATCAAGCTGAGTTATTTGAGTGATTTATGGCTTTTATCCATGCACCTCCAAAGCCCTGAATTTCTATAAATTAAAGGCTTCAGCTCTTCATAATTCATCCACATATTTTGCACAATCACGCTGGAGAATTGGAGGCTGAGGAATCAACTTGTGAATTCAAAGCGTTGTGAGATCAATTTCAATTGCATAGCTTTTATATCTTAGCATAGAATTTCATAGTTTTCATATCATTGTTAGAATCTTCATTGTTAGATCATTTAGCATCCATAGCATATCAGTTTATCAATCTTATTGCATAGAAAATATCAAAAAAATAGCTTAATTGCATTCAATCTCATATCTAGATCAATTGCATTCAAATCCTTCATTTAGGTGTCATCTAGGTCACTGATCTCGATTACAATCTAAGAACATCAATCTCGCACCTATTAGAAGGCAGTAAATCGCTTGGTTAGATTAGGTTTCAATTTTGCCCGATTTTGATTATCACTAACCTCTAATGTTTTACTGAGTGTTGTGTCTATAGATCAGGTACAATTTTCACACACACATTTCTGGCGCCCACCATGGGGCCCTGAAACGGGTTTCCAATTCAATTCTATCAATTTCTATCTTTTTCTTCTCGGGATCTGTGCAAAACTATGATTTTTAATTTTTGTCCGTACATCTGTCGTATGAGTTTCTGACAAATGTCATATGGGAGCATACCCACTTTCATATGATACTGGACCCACTGTCGTACGACAGTTTATCAGATCGAGACTCATTTCATTACATACCCACTATCATTTGGGAGCTCAACTATCATATGGTAGCATACCCAGTGTCGTACGAGTTTCTGGACTGTCATCTGGGAGCATACCCACTATCGTACGAGTTTCCATACCATTTTTTGACTGTCGTTTCATTTTTCATAGCAGAGTATCAGATTTGATTTTTATATTTCGGCTAACTGCTAATTTTGACAATTGAAATTCTCTATTTTTGATTGCTCTCTGCTGGTTTTGATTGGGAAAAGCGCAAGAATTGCTAAAAATCAGGTAAAATCTACTAAGCGCGTTGTGAGGATCATGAGGTATTCTCCTTCTTCTGAAAACATTTCGATTTGGACTTAAAATAAATCTCTCACGTGTCAAGCTTGTGTGCATCTTTTCATGCTTTTGATATATTTCTACACACTTGCATAATTTGATACTAGGTTGTGACCCCCTTAAGGATTCACTAAGTAGTCTTAGAATACTTGTGATTGATCTTGATTGCTATCTTGGGTTATTGGACTCGCTAATCCACCGGCTCCTCATTTCCGCCCCGTGGTTGCAATCTCAGCGCCATAAAGGGGAGGGGTCAACAAGACAGAAGCGTTAAGTGTTCCACTTGGCAACCCTTTTGTGCTTTTAGGAACTCACTTGTTTTCTAAGTTGGGGACTCATTTTCAGCTTGTGTGAGGTGTTAAGTGTTCCACCTTGTGGACTCATCTCATATTTGCTTTAAGCGTTAAGTGTTCCTCTTTCTACTTTTTGGATGCTTTTGGTAGATTTGCTTTCGGGAATATATCTGTGCTCACATAGTAATTAGGCCCTATGAACACTATTTGTGATTCTTGAGAGATTGGATTCCTAGAGAAATCCTTCCTTGACGATGGAATCCTTGTAGGTAGGGAGGATACTTAGTGCATTTCACATTCAGCTTGGTTAGTGCGTCTTCTCTTGTTGATCGACACATTCTCTCTCCGGAGAGGTTGATAGATCACGTGGGGGTTGATATCATGAGATTTGGTGAATCAAATTTGGTTAGTGCGTCTTCTCTTATTGATTGATACATTCTCTCCCCAGAAAGGTTGATAGATCACGTGGAGTTGATATCACAAACCTTGGTGGAACAAAAATTTGTCTTAGCGTGTCAGATTAATCTGCTTGCTTTGTTTGGGTTAAAAGTGAAGAGGTGTCAAAACCTTGAATCTGGAGCCAAGTCCCCTTGTGGTATAAATCTGTGAGTCATCTTTAGAGAGGGTTAACCGTAGCGGACAATCCCTTCATAGGGAAAACTACGTTGACGGAACCTCAAGCGGTCATAGCCATTTTCGCCATGGTAGTGACAGCCACTATATAAATGTCCTTGTGGAAGAAATCTCCACGGGTATGGTTCATTGTTGGGTTGTCAAATCTCCCTAGCAGCTCTTGAAGATTAAGTTATCGGACTGTGTCAAAACCCTGGTGCGCCGGGATTGGAGTTCACCCCTTTGAATTATAAAAGTTGCAGAGTCAAACCATTACTAAAAACCCTAGAGAGGCCAATTTTTCACTTTCAGGTATATGTGTGTTATTGCAAAACTTTTCAGAACATACACAATTAGTACTCTCATGGATTAGCACAATTTGGTCACTTGATTGTTCATGCGCAAGGTTGCTTTTGCCCTTGTTCATTGTTTTTAGACGTGCTTGGAATCACTTGCTTGTTGTTCTGCGTGTTTGTTTATCTACTTGGCTATTAAAAATGATCAAATCTGGTATAACCTTCAAAATCTGGATAGTACAATTTGCAAACAATCCAAAACTGAAGACCTTAAATTTTGCAAAAATTGACATAAAATTCTTTCTGGAGTCAAAAGTCATTTCAGGAAGTCAAAAGTCGTATGACTTTTTGTCAAATGTCATTTTAGTATTGCCCATCTGTCGTATGATTGAGAACCCAGTGTCGTACGAGTTTTCATGCCAGCAAATCCAAGGAAGTCAAAACCTTGTTAGCAACTGTCGTACGAGTTTTGTCAACTATCGTTTCATTTCTACCCAACTGTCATACGAGTTTAGCAACTGTCATTTCATAGACTACCCAGTGTCGTACGAGTCTGCAGAGTGTCATTTGGAAAAATTTGAGAGAGTTGTCAGAAATTGTCAAATTGCAAGATATCCAATGTTTCCAGCCTAGTTCCAGAATCTGTCAAAAATATCATTGTGTCAGGAATAGAGAAATAGCTATTGAGCATTCTACCATTTTCTGAGTTTGATCTTTTGAATCTGATCTAGTCTTCTGTTTGATCAATTTGAGTCCTTTTTATCTCATGTCAAAACCTTGTCATAACTATCAATCTTCAATCAATCTTCAAAAATAGACTAAGTGTTGAGAACTCGTGTCTGCTATCTTTTGGGCGATCTATCCCAACATCCAGGGCACAGTTTCCTTCACCCACATCTCATCAGATCTTCAAAACTATCATAATCTTGACAAGGTTGCGTCATCTGATTTTCTCGAATCAAATTGTTCTTCAATTGTCTTCGTCCTTTTCTTCTGTTTCATTCAAAGTTAATGGTGGAGACCAGAGCTTCTTCACACAAGAAATCAGAGGAAACATCTCAGAACTTACTTTTGACCAATACCCCGGGTCCAACTCTTGAACAACTCATCAAGTTAGGTATCTACGAAGACGACGGTCTTGGTAACTTTTGATTGAAAAATGGTTACATACCTCCTATATCAACTCACAGAGGTAACCAGAAAACTCCTCCTTAATCTATTCCAGGGAGCCCAAAAAATCCTACCATGTCTCAAGCAGGGACAAACCATGGTTCTCTAGGAGGAGGGTCCCAAGGACACCATTCTCAACATAATGCCGATCAAGAACCTACCCCCTCTAAAATCCATCAATGTCAGAATGACGATGAATTCAAGAGAATGATGAGGCATTTCTTGAAAGTGGATAGAGAGGCATACTTTTTACAATTAGCCCAGGAAGGGGCTAAGCTTCCTCCCAACTTTAATGTTGATGATATAATCACACATGAGGAAGAAACTCCACTCACAGCTATGACAAAATAGATGCATGCTATACAAGTCGAATTTAACAATCTTAAGAAGGAGAAGGAACCCAAGGAGTTCTCCATGGAGGCCCTATGTCCTTTCCCGTTCGACAAAGACTTGTATATGCCTCCATTCCCAAAAAGAGTGGAGATATCAAAGTATGACAAATATGACGGACACTCTGATCCTCAAGATCATGTTAGAGAGTTCTGTACGCAATCCATGGAATTCATGCATGAACCGACTTATCTAATGCATCTTTTTCCTAGATCCTTGGGAGGAGCATCCATTCAGTGGTTTTCAAGATTACCTTCTATGATCAAAACTTTTGAGGAATTGATTAAATATTTTTATCAACAATATTCCTACAATATTCAACATTCGGTCACCATGATCGATATCTGTAACCTCAAGCAATATCCAGGGGAATCATTCCTAACTTTCCTCAAGAGGTGGAGAAAGAAGTTCTCTCTATATGCTAGACAAATTCCCGAAATGGAGAAACTTGAAATCTTTATCAATAACCTTGTTCCAGAGCTCAATTATCCATTACAAATGCAAGATCATGTATCTTTTGATAAAATGGTGGATAATGCAATCAAGATTGAGAAAGTACTTCTCAAGAAAGGAGAAATCACACTTCAAAAGGACAAGTCTGAATTTGGATCTAGCTCAAAAGATAAAAACAAGAGATGGAATAGAAACAAAGGTATCATCTCTGATGGTGTTGTTGACACTATCCGCACCCCATCAAAGGCACCGGCCTACAATCTCACCCTCACCACCAAAGCCATTGAAGCTTCAGAGCAAAAATCTGTTGAACCATCTCCAAAGAAGCCATTCAAATGATGGGATAATAAATGAAAGTTTACTCCCCTGGGAGAATCTTTGGAATCTGCCCTGAGAACCCTGATAGCTGATAACATGATCTCTTTACCACCAATTCAAAACCCTGATCCGGATCCAAAACCATATTGGTGGAAAGATAATGAATTCTGTGCTTTCCATTGGACTAAAGGCCATAGAACTAATGGATGCTTCCACTTGAAGCATACCATTCAAGACTTGATAGATCAAGGGGACATCACGATCGATAATCCTACCAGCAATAATGATCACACAGCATTTACAGAACCGTTTCCACAACATGGCAAGGGAGTTTCCACTTCTCAGCCTAACATGGGGGCAAAAGTCAACTATGCCTACCCTGGAAACAATGTTGTCATCAATATGGTTGAACCATGTCTCTCTGAGAGCTGCAATGTCATCATGATTGTACGAAGAGACAAAAATCATTCCTCAGCTAATGCGGTTACCAGATCATAAGCTCAGGCTCATCTGAAAGGACAAACACCAAGTTCATCTAATGTCCCTAAGATACCTTTCAATCTCACATCTACTTCTAAACAGAAGGTTGCCTCGAAATCTTCCAATCCAAAGGATACAAGACCTACATCTTACAGCATCATCCAACAACTCCAGCATACCAATGCCAAAATCTCTATGTTTGAGTTACTTCGAATATCTCCAGCTCATAGAGATATCCTAGACAAAGCTTTGCTCGGCTCTAATGTTCCTGATGATCTAGATCTAGACAGGTTCTAGACTATGGTTGGTCATCTAACGTCTCCGCAATAAATCTCCTTTTCAGAGGAAGATGACAACTCCCTAAGTCACCCACATAATCAGCCCTTGCACATAGAAGTCTTGATCCAGAACCGTCGATTCAAACGTGTGTTGATAGATGGGGGCGCAAGCCTCAACATTTGTTCTTACAACTTAATCACACAGTTGGGATTCTCAGAGATGGCTATTGATCCTTGAAAGAAGATCACCATAAAGGCCTATGATGAACAAGAAAGAGCTTCTAAAGGCACCATTGTCTTACCCATCCGAGTGGGTCCGGTCATCAAAGATACCACATGTCAAGTGCTTGATCTACCATTGGCTTACAATATCCTTCTAGGGAGACCCTGGATCTATGAAATGCAAGCCATTCCTTCTACGTACCATCAATGCTTGAAATTTCCCTATGAAGGAGTGGAGGTTACTATCCTAGCAGATCTGAGTACAACTTGTAATACATTAAAGGAAAGTACCGATAAGCTTGTTCCCAATAACAGAGAATCTTCCATCAAGCAGCTAAATGTTGCTTCCACATCTAAGATGGACGACATTGCTAACGAGATCAATATCAAAGAACATGGGATGGGAGAATATACTATAGAGCCAATCTTGTCTCTGACATCTCTCCCAATCTCACCTAAGTCATATGGACAATCCTTGAAGCAGTCTAAATCAGAACCTAAGGAACCTATGGAAGCATACAAAAGAAATTTTGTGGTGGAGCAAGTATCCAAACAAGAATTTGAAGAGGATGAAGCTGTGCTGGCATGGCTATACAAAGAGGATTTGAATCTAAAATTGTTCAACCTAGTGAATCTATAGCACCTACAATCCCTTCTAATTCATATGGTCTAGGAAACAAATTGATAGCCAAGATGGGATATTCCTGTCAAGGACCTCTAGGAATTAGTGGAAAGGGTCTTGTGACACCCATTTCACATATTGGTAGAGCCAACAAAGATACTGGTGGCTTAGGGTTTAAGAAGAAACCCTATCATCTCAAAGGTGGTTGTTCTCATGTCATAGAACAAATTGCATCAGGAGAACCCCCTCTTAAGAAAGAAGAAACAGAACCCTCTGATGATGATTCAGATAGCTCTGAGCTTATCCCCTATGAAAAATTGCCTAAAGAGATCAAAGATCTTCTTGATGATAAAGATGATCCTATCAGAAGAATTAATGTAGTAGAAACACAAGAACCTACTGTAGCACAAGAGATGGTTATTCTCGAAGGCAATCAAACTGATCAAGAAGAAGGGGATAGTTATTTTGACACTGATTCCCATGAATATGAATTCAAGTTAGAGACTGAGGGTAATCCTTCTTGGGGTATTCATCCTGATTTCACACATTTTCTAAGATTTCCTAGAGATCCTGAATCAGAAGCTGCGTCAAATGACTATGAATGGGGTGCCATTCCAGAAGAAGATGAGCTTATAACAGAGAAATATATTGATGTTATTCACCAATATGTATCTCAACCCAACGTAGGTCTAGAGCGAAACAATGAACTTAACGTGTCTGATCCACCTATGGCTGAAGAGGACTCCCATGATGATGTTGAGCCTATTCATGAATTGAACATTTTGAGCTGTAATATCACCTTTGAACTTGAGCATCAAGTTAGGACCAATGATGACATATCCACATCTGTGAACACCATATCCCAAGCCTTTCCTGCTTTGACTATCCAACGCCCTGATCTTATCGACCAAACTTCCACAAACCCAAACCATGGTATGTATACCTTCTCGAATGACTATGCCCTTGCCTGCTACCTCAATGCAGTTGAGCCTATGAGTACTTCCATCAGTGAACCGAGCATCAGCATGACCGAGTCAGACATCAAATATCTTAGTCAGAAAAACAAGAGTAAAAGGAAAAAGAAAAAGAGTTCTGAGGGTGAAAACCATTTTGTGGCAGTCTCAGAACCTACAAAAGTAAAAAGAAAAGACGCATCTGAAGGTGAAAACCTCTCTGAGGCACCTAAGGATGAGATATTTGATGTCCTTCCGAGTCATTTACAGAATAGATCTCTAGTTCTGATTGAGCCCACTCAATCCATCAATTTGGGTACAACAAAGGAACCACAATTGGTACATGTAGCACAATCTCTATCAGAAGAAGAGAAATAGAAATTCACTACATTCTTATCAAAAAAAAGATCAATTTTGCATGGAAATATTCAGATATGCCAAGATTGGATCCCAATCTCATTATGCACCATCTATCCATTGCTCCTGGGGTAAAACCGGTCAAACAAAAATTGAGAAAGATGCATCCTCATGTGGCACTCTTAGTCAAAGCAGAACTAGAAAAACTCCTCAAAGCTGGATTCATCTGTGTCATAGACTATGCTGAGTGGATCTCTAACATTGTACCTATTTCAAAACCAGATGTTCAATCAGAGTGTGCACGGACTTTAGAGATGTGAACAGAGCATGCCCTAAGGATGATTTTCTACTGCCTAACATTGATATGATAGTGGACATGACTGCGGGCTATGAAATGTATTCCTTAATGGATGGCTTTTCTGGGTACAACCAAATCAAAATTGCTCCAGAAGATCAAGAGAAAATAGCTTTCACATGTGCGTGGGGAACCTTCTATTGGAATGTTATGCCATTCAGACTCAAAAATGCTGGAGCTACATATCAAAGAGCAATGACATCTATTTTTCATGATATGATGCATAAAACAATGGAGGATTACGTGGATGATACCTTGGAAAAATCCATGATTAGAATTGAACATCTAACAGACTTGAGCATGATCCTAGATAGAATGGAACAGTTTAGTCTCCGACTAAATCCTAAGAAGTGTGCTTTTGGTGTCACTTCTAGAAAGCTCTTAGGATACATAGTTTCAAAGAAAGGCATTGAGGTCGATCCAGCTAAGGTGAAGGCTATAATAGAGATGCAACCTCCCATAAATATCAGTCAAATGAGGACATTGCAAGGCAGAGTTCAATCTATCAGAAGATTCATATCACAGCTAGCGGACATATCACAGCCTTTTACAAAAACATTACATAAAGGTGTGACCTTTGCATGGAATGAAGAATGCGAGAACAACTTTAACCATATCAAGAAGTATCTATCAAATCTACCTATATTGATGCCTCCTATTCATGGGAAGCCATTAATATTATATGTCTCCGCAACAGATACATCACTGGGGGCATTGCTAGCGCAACATGATGAAGACAAGAAAGAAAGAGCCATCTACTATATCAGCAGAACTTTAGTGGCCTATGAGAAGAACTACTCAATGATAGAGAAGGCATGTCTAGCGGTGATATTTGCATCATAGAAACTGAGACACTATATGTTAGCTCATACCACACATCTAGTAGCAAAAATTGATCCACTGAAATACCTACTAAGCAAGGCGGCCCTCACCGGTAGACTAGCTAAATGGGTCATGCTTCTAAGCGAATTTGACATTGAATATGTTGAAAGAAAAGCTATAAAAGGTCAAGTTATTGCTGATCAACTAGCAGATGCACCCATGTTTGATGATACACCCATGCAAATGGAATTTCCCGATTCCTCTATCATGCACCTCTCTTCTAGAGCATGGCGGTTATTCTTTGATGGCTCCTACACACATAATGGATCTGGAGCAGGCATATTGTTCATCACTCCTCAAGGATACTCGATACCCAAAGCATTTAGACTAAAGTTTCCTTGCATAAACAATATTGCTGAATATGAGGCACTTCTCAATGGTATGAAATGGCAATACAGTGGAGAGTTACAGAGATGCACATCCATGAAGACTCACAACTGGTTATCCACCAAGTCAATGATGTGTACCAAACCAAAGATGAAAAGCTCATTCCTTACAAGAGAATGGTAGATGATTTAAAGAAATACTTCATCTCTATCACATTTGAGCAAATACCCAGAACCGAGAATAAGGCTGCCGATGCAATGGCGACATTATCTACTCTCTTACAGTAGCCCAAACATGAACTACACTACGAGTTCTTGGTGGAAGCCCTATCCTATCCTGCATATGACTCCCCTGAAACCCGCATGATCTGCACTGTTGTAGGTTATGACTCATCTCGCTACAAAAATCTGTTCTCCTATCTCCACGGTCAAATCATCCCTGAGTCCTTTAACCATTTTGAGAAATGAAACCTTATCTGATCCGCATCCCGATATGTCATCATTGGTAATGATCTGTACAAACGAGGTCTAGATGGTACACTGCTTAGATGTTTAGAACGGGAAGAGTCTCAACGTGCATTAGAGGAAGTCCACGAGGGTATATGTGGGTCACACTCAAACGGTTTAACGTTAGCTTGAAAACTTATTAGGGCTGGGTACTATTGGCCTGAAATGGAGAAAGAGGCTATTAAATTTGCTAAAAACTGTCAACAGTGTCAAGTACATGGCAACTTGATTCATGCTCTAGGGAGATATCTGATTCCCTTTACTACACAATGGCCTTTTCAACAATGGGCATTTGATCTCATAGGTGCTATCCATCCGCACTCTTCTAATGGACATACCCATATAATCATAGCTACAGATTATTTTACAAAATGGGTAGAAGCAGTTCCTCTAACACAAGCAACGGGGAAACAGATCTCTATGTTCATCCTGAACTACATCATTTACAGATATGGGATCCCTCATTCCATAGTCACAGATAATGAGGGACAATTCAAAAACAAGGACCTAGATGACTTATGTGCCAAATTCAAGATTACTCAACATTGGTCATCTATCTACTATCCTCAAGGGAATGGACAAGCTGAAGCTTCAAACAAAAATCTCTTGAAAATCTTGCACAGAACAGTGAATAAAACAGGCAGAGACTGGCATCTCATGATCAATCCAGCTCTCTGGGCCTATAGAACTAGTATCAGAATGCCTACTGGGGCTACACCATTCGCTTTAGTTTATGGGTCTGAAGCAATACTACCTATTGAGGTTGAAATCCCATCACTCAGAATCAGAATGCATGGACTTGTCATCGACAATGATTACAGAGTGTCTAGGTTACAAGAACTGGAACTACTAGATGAGCGCAGACAAGCAGCATATGATCATCTTAGAGTATATCAGAAAAGAATGTCTAGAGGCTACAACAAGAAAGTCAGACACAGAGAATTTCAGGTTGGCGATCTAGTTTTGAGAGAAAATCCTAAAAATCAATCACATCGAAAACACAAGGGGAAGTTCAAACCCAACTGGCTGGGCCCCTTTGTAATCACTACTACTTTTGGCTCTGGTGCCTATCAACTCTCAACGACTGGAGGAGAACAGCTCTGAGAACCAATCAACGTTCTCCATCTGAAGAAATTCTACACCTAAGGCATTCAGTGCTTGGTAAATGTCCGAAAAAAATCTTAAAAATTTGAAAAAGTCCTGAAAAAATGAACATCTTGGTGAAAACCTAGCAATAGGCACCTTGATGATTCACAAAAAAATATCAAAAGTACAAAAAAATTGAAAAAATTAAAAAATTAAAAAAAATTAAAAAAAAAAAAGAAAAAGTGCCTTGGTGAAAACCTGGAAACAGGCGCCTTGGTAGTAAAAATAGAATCTCTACCAAGATGGTGAAAACCCAGAAAATGGGTGCCACTTGTTCAAAACGCTCCATCTATCAGCACAATCTTGGTCTTTCCCAGCTTTCAGTCTTGCTTTAGTTTGTACATATCTCCATGTTTGTTTTTGCATTTCCAATTTTCAATAAGTCGGTTTGTCCACCAATTTGCTCAAGCGTCTGTATCCTATCAATGTTTAACACTTGGGGGCACTCAATGTCATATCTTATGGTCTTCAGTGTATCTTAGACGGATCATATCTAGTCAGAGTCCTTTGAAGCTTCATGTGAGTCAGTCAGTCAATCTTGTCTCCAGAAAGGATTTTGCATCTACAACAACGCAATCAAATATCAAAACTCAACTGAAAACAATCTGTGCTTCATGCTTTTATCTCCTTATATGCTTATTGATTCACATTGAGATTTTTGCATATTGTGTCCCTTCGAGCTCTTCGATGATGTCCTTTATAGGATTTAGAGAGTGATGACTGGGGGCATAATCTTTTCTTTGTCTTCTGCTTGTATGTGAAAATCTAACAACTTTGAAAATTTTGGATTGAAATGGTGTCCGACTATAAGAGCCTCTATCTCAAATTGGATGGCCATGCGTACCTCGACCATTGATACCCAAAAAATTCAAGGAAGTTTGATCTAACTATTGTCTTTTTGAGTAAGTTCTTTCTCCTACTGTGGAATGCGATCTTGCCTAAGGATGTGAATGATAAAGGGTCACTACGGGTAATTCACATTGGATTTAGAATGATCTCTTGACTGTTTGATGTGTTTTCAATGCAAGGCGTACTCAGGTCATCATGACATTTATGTTTTGATGCTTGTACAAATTGCTATATCAAAATAGACATGATATTCAGGTCATCCTGGCTTTTGTGCCTTGGTGCTTATATCTACTCCAACATTCTAAAAATAAATCAATATTCATATGTCCATGGTTGTATAACCAGTGGGTGTTGTATTGATTCTTGTGCATACAAATCGATATTCATATGTCTATGGTTTCATAGCTAGTAGGCATTGTATTGATTTATCCGGTTACTTAAAAGTTCAATGATGATAACAAATCGACATACGATCAGTGACTAGGTCCTAGGTCTTAGGTTGCATTTCATCTTGCATGTCTCTTTGCATTTTGCATGTTTGCACGATCTCACAAGGACTAAATGAACTTCAAAGCTTAAATGATTCTTCAATCACATCTTCAAATCTAATAAGAGCTAAACCTAACTCGAAGGTCTCTTCAGAGAATCGCAAGCAATGATCCTCCTGGGTTAACCATCTTTTTGACATAAGACTGAGTACTTGTCTTCATCAACCTGCAAAACATATCATGTATATCGTTGCATTTACATATCATATCATAAACATTTATTTCATTACATTTACATCCATTGCATAAACATACATATTTCTATAATCATTACATCTGCATAACAGTCATACATATGAAAGAAATCATTGCATTGCATTGATCCATACATACATTCTACACTACTCATAGCATTAACATCACATGATATCATCATACATAACAAAAATGACAAGTACACATGATGTCAAAACCAAAAATATCGATCTCATATATATATCAAAAATCTCAAATAGTCAGGGGTGCACTACTGGCATAGGGTACAAATGAATGAACTCCGTAGAGCTATCAGACACAACAATGTATCAGTGAGAAAGTAACAGATAAGAAGGGAAATCAACTATCAGCATGCTCCTCTGCATCTAGTGGAGGAGGAGGTGGTGCATCTGGTATCACCTCCGCTCTCGGTGCCCTGGCTCCCTCTGATGCTGCCATGTACTGAGAATAGGTGGGCACTCTTTATGCAGCAGGAACTACTGCATAGTAAGCAGATACATAATATGAGGCCCTCGCAGTCTGATGAATCACCTCTACATGTAATCTCTGCATCTCTGCGCGCTGCTCTGTACGCTACCTATCTGCCTCTTGATGCCTCTCCTCTAATCTGGCCTGCTCTATCTTCAGGTCCCGGACCTGGACTGTAAGCCGTCTGATAATCTCGGCCGAAGTAAGAGGAACTGCAGGCTCTGCATCAGCTGCTGGCATATCTGTGTCCTATGCTGGCTGTGCTGGCTGATCTGTATGTGAAGGAATGCTAACCTTGTCCGCCTTACAGCGTCTAACCTCAGCACCCAAATCAAATGTGTCATCCACACCTGTACCACCTGGAAACTGCTCAGCTCCTAGAACATCATCTACAGATCCTACTCTGCCCAGTGTACCACTCTCACCTCTACTCCGTCTTTGTGTCCCAGAAGATGTACCCGCTGTAGATATAGAAGGACGCGGAGGCCTCGCATGTCATGGTGCTCTCTGTGAAGGAGCCATGGCTCTCTGTCTCGGAGGAGTAGGGTGTACCACCTGTGGTCTCGGTCTTGCTCTCATAGGAGCCCCTATAACATCCATAGCCTCCTCCATGGAGGGTATCAGCTCTGTCGGATCAAAAAATCGATGAATCTGGTGATCAGCAAGCCATGCCACATATGCATCTGTCACACCTGCATCAACCACTTGTGGAAGGTAGTCCCAATCCCTACCAATAATCCAGCTATACTCATCTGCACCCAATGCATACGTCAGCCGAGTGGTCCATCCTAGCCCAAGCTCCCGTACTATCCGAGCATATGTTGTATACTCCTGTGGAGCATCCTGAATGCGTCCATACTGACACCAGACTCTCGTAATCAAAAATCTCTCCAAAATGGTGGAAGTCCGCCCTATCAATATCCGACTCTGGAAAAAGAAGGAGAATTGCTCCCTCGCAATAGGCCAGGCCTCTATCTACAAATATGGCCTCCATATGACAAATGTCATGTCATCCAAGCATCGGTGGAAATACTCGGTGTGACCCATGCGAACCTGAGTAACGTAACCAGCATACGTATATATGATCGGCTCCTGTGGCTGTCACTGACTCTGAAACACTGGTCTCAAAACTGGGATGTGCTCCCATGCCCATATCTGTAAAATAAGAGCTCCAGAAGCAAAGCTCTTACAATCTTGGTAGACCACCTCGTGCATCTCAGAAAACATATGGGCCAACAGACACTGACCCCAGGCAAGCTCGGTAGGAGTAGCCATCAACAATGCTACCATCGGTGACCATCCCATCAAAAAGTCATTCTGCTGACGGCCAGGCATAATCAACTCTCTGATCATCCCCGCAATGATACACTCTAGACAATGTGTTTGACCGTATCGCTGAACAAGTATCTCCCAAGATATAGACCCAGTCAACTGGGTATCATCACCGAACAATCATCTGAAAGCATGCAGACCAGTGGATCCTCCGCTGACATACTCAGGACGCCACGGAGCATGAAAAGGAATGCGAAGGATCCTATACACATCCTTAGGGGTCACAGTGATCTCCCCAGTCGGAAGGTGAAAAGTCTGGGTCTCAGAATGAAACCTCTCAATCAGTGCAGTCAATAAACCATGATTTACCCTAATATCAGGTAAATGAATCAGGTGCTCAAAACCACAGGCAACCAGATGAACCCTCATCGGGTCCAGAAGGGAGACACACAGTCTCTGTGTCGTTGGGTAAGAATGTTGAACATGTACATCAGGATATGTGACCTAAATCATAAAGAAACAGGGTGTTTTATCAAAAATTTAGTTCAAAATCAGGCCAAAAGTATCAGAATGACACATTTTTGAAGTTTCAGAAGGTGGGGCAAAGTGTCCACAATCAGGCAAAAGGATCAGAAAAGTTCGATTTTTGACCTAAAAATGAGTTTTTAACACTCTATTTTTCAAACAACATTCCAGACTGGCATCAAATGTCGTACGACATTCCACAATATACCAAACGACAATGCATGGTCATACGACACTTCACCCGGATTCATACGAGTTTCGAGGGACCCGATGAAATGTCGTACGACATAAGGGTCCCTCTCATACGACACTTAGGCGTGGTTGAAACGATAATCTAAATTCAAATGAACTGTCGTACGAGTCTGGACTGGGACTCGTACGAGTTTCTACACATGCAAAATTCAAAACCTAAAAACGCGTATGGAAAAATTTAAAAATGCTATAAATCATCAAAAACATGCATTTTCAGAGGGGAACAGAGGTCCACCTACCGGATGTCCATACTGTCGAGGTCTGTCATGTCTCCAGCTACGCTCAAAATGGTGCGAACTCACAGGTACCTTCAGTTCTCGCTGGTCTGCCATTTTTCTCATTCAGAGGGCTCCACAGAATCTCTAAAGTCAAAGGGTTGAAATGAATTGAAAATGACCCTTCCGACCTTTATATAGCTTTCGACCTAATTTTTAAAAGTGCTCTGTTTTCCATGAAAATTGCACCCCTGGCTAATTTCGACATTCTGAATCTATTTTCGAGATCAAAATTGAAATCTGAGATCGTTTATTATGTCAAAATTGTGATTTAAAATTTTTGGGACCAGGATGGTCTACTACTTGCATAATCGACCTTCAATCTTCACAGAAATCCAGTATACAACTTAACTGATTATTTAACATCAAACTATCAAAATTTCAACTTGGTCAACCATGGTCAACTCATGGTCAAACCTAGTCAAACTTGATCTTCAGGACCTCCAAACGATGCAGAATGCATTCTCGGACGTGTATAACCACTTTTCAAATCAATTAGCATGCTTCTGAACTATCAACGCTGACTTTTTCTTGTCAGATTTCAATTTTCATCCCGAAGGGGGCATGGTATTGCACATCATTCAAAGTTTGTAAATCAAATTCTATCAATCAAATCTATCAATATCTTTCATCGGTAATCAAGACAAACAATCACGTCTAGTTGATTCATCAAAAGTCCTCATCGCTCGGGGTAAATCTATCATCACTTGGGGCATATCAGATTCATTAAGATCCATATCAATCTGGTATTCTCCTAATCTTGTAAACTGTATCAGTTTTTGCAACCATCGGATCATAGTGTTCTTTCCTTGGTTCTTCGGCAACTGAAGGATTTGGATGTGATACTGCTAGTTCTGCCAAGACAATCGAGTCTAGAATGGGTCACTCACTTCTTATCAATCCTAAGGTTCAGAATCAGGTATTTTGACACTTTTTCGCAATCATCGGTTCATTGCTACTATAGTAAACATTATCTCTGGTCATTCAGGACCTCCTATCTCAATATCTTTCAATCGGTTTCTATCTTGAGATCGGTTTATCTTTTGAATCAGTTTCATATCTTTATCAAACACAAACTATCTTTGAACCACTGCGCCTCGCACAGTAATTCAAAGAGGGGCAAAATGTAATACCCCAAAAATGGGCTATAAGTTCATTAACCTCTTACATCTTCAATTCAAACAAAATCGACATCAAATTTCTAACCTAAGGCACATCTAAACATCATCGAATCATAATTGATTATCTTAAATTCTGCATTAGGGAATATTCCTAGTAATATTCCTAATTATCATAATTATCTTTAATTTTATAATTATTTGGCAATAAATCACATTTATCCTAAAGTTTGATTAATTAATATTTTCATATTTAATTAATTAGATTTAATATTTGCCACTTAATTGTTTAATTAAATTTAATTCTATCTATTATTAATTGTATTATTTAATTTTGACAATAAATCCAAATATCATATGAATAATTGATTAAATTCTTATTTAATTAATTAAAGCAAGTTGTCATTATTTAATAATATAGTTTTTAATAAAAGTTTGATTAAATAATTGATTAACCCATAAATCAATTATTTTATTTTTAAAAGCAGTTAAGTTGGAAATAAATCACTTTATTATTAAATTAATTCATAAATAAAACATGCACAATCATAAAAGTAGACAACTATCAATTATCAATTAAAGCTAAACTCTATTTTGAGTTAAAACTTAGCTTTTGCATGTTTTTGTGAATTAAATTATCTTTATTATCAGATAACTCAAAAATCAAGCTGAGTTATTTGAGTGATTTATGGCTTTTATCCATGCACCTCCAAAGCCCTAGATTTCTATAAATTAAAGGCTTCAGCTCTTCATAATTCATCCACATATTTTGCACAATCATGCTGGAGAATTGGAGGCTGAGGAATCAACTTGCGAATTCAAAGCGTTGTGAGATCAATTTCAATTGCATAGCTTTTATATCTTAGCATAGAATTTCATAGTTTTCATATCATTGTTAGAATCTTCATTGTTAGATCATTTAGCATCCATAGCATATCAATTTATCATTCTTATTGCATAGAAAATATCAAAAAAATAGCTTAATTGCATTCAATCTCATATCTAGATCAATTGCATTCAAATCCTTCATTTAGGTGTTGTCTAGGTCACTGATCTCGATTACAATCTGAGAACATCAATCTCGCACCTATTAGAAGGCAGTAAATCGCTTGGTTAGATTAGGTTTCAATTTTGCACGATTTTGATTATCACTAACCTCTAATGTTTTACTGAGTGTTGTGTCTACAGATCAGGTACAATTTTCACACACACAATAACCTGAGAAAAATAGCTTGTGGCTTTGCTATATATCCTTCATCAAAGGGCATAGATATCTATGAATCTATCTTTCGGATTTATAGTACTCCGACAAAGCTGTAGCCCGCAAGCAATTGCCATGTGATTCTCTTCCTTAGGAGGACTGAAGCATGACCGACAGTCAAATCCATTGTCATCTGCAGGACTGAGGTGGCTAAATTCCCTTCTACAACTAATGCCAATCTGGAATCTCACTGCAAAAGTGTCCATCTCCCTGTCATGAGCTATCAAAACCACCTACCTTATCCGATACCTTCCTTAGGGAAACCTTCACTTTCTGTTTGGATAATATTCTATAGACCCATCGGGATCTACTCTTCCTGACCCAGGTCAATGTTCATTTCCTTATCAATCCCCATGTTGGCCATGTGATCTGCCGCCCTGTTTCCTTCACGATAAACATGCTGTAGTCTGAAGTCTTCCAACTTATCCAGTGACTCCATAATCTTGGGAAGCCAACAAGCCAGTCTCCGGTTTTGGAATGAATGTTTCAAATTTTTGTTAATAATGATCTGTGAATCTCCCTCTTTAATTAGCTTCATGATACCAACTTTAACACACCACGCTAATCCTGCCTCCAAAGCCGCTATCTCTGCCATATTGTTAGAAATTTCTCCCATATATTTGGCTAATCCATGAAGCAACTCACCTTTGCAATTCCTAACGACCACTCCCGAAGCACTCTTACCTGGGTTACCTCTACTCGCTTTGTCAAAGTTTAGTTTGTCCCAACCGAACGGAGGAGCCTGCCATTTGATATGATTTCTATCCTATTTAGATTTAAGCAGGTGGTCTCCTCTTGGTTTCAAAACCCATAATGACTCCATCTTAGAGTCCCACTTGGACTGAAACCTGAATTTCCGTCTGGCTGCCCTGTCATTGACAATTTCCTCAATTGTTGCTTTAATCAAAATTATAAGCTTGTTAACTTCCAAAGCTTCTTCTTTAAATAACATTTTGTTATGCTCTTTCCAAACTTGCCAAACGAGCATGGAAGGGCACACAATCCATAGCAAACCCCATTTCGATCCAACTTTATCCATCGGCCAAGCCGAAAGAAATTCTTTTAATGTGCCACATCTTGCTGTATACCAATGAAGTCTAGACAAAAGCCAGTCCCAACACTCCTTTGCAAATAGACACCAATACAACATATGGTCCACTATTTCTTCATCTTGCTTACACAAAATGCACCAGTTCAGCCCTGATATCTTGATTGATTTGAGTTTGCTACTTGTCAAAATCCTCTCGTGCAAAGCAATCCAAAGGAAAGCCACTACCGTTGGTAAAGGCCACTTACCCCAGCATAATTTTGATGGCCATGATTCACTAATTTGTCTGTGTCTAAGTAACTCGTAACTGAGATTAACCTTGTAATCCCCTGATTTAGAGGCACTCCATACCAAAATGTCCTCATCAGCCGATCTAACCACTATTCTTCTAGCAAGTATGTCCTAAAGCATTAAACTATTAGACAAGTAAGCCAAACCAATGTTTTGCCAGCTAACTCTTGCATCAAGAGGAGAAACTAAAACCATGCAGTCTGCTACCCGCAAGCCTTCTGTAGCTTCCATCTGGTTAACCCAATCTTTGTCCATGAAGAATGAATCAATTGGAAGTTCTCCGTTCCATGAGTCTCTCTAGAATTTTGCCGTCTAACCATTACCAATCTTCCAAGTAAGGTGGTCAATGAGGATTCTTCTGCTACCCCAAATAAATCTCCAAAATGATGAACCAACAGCTGAATTGGCCACCGTAAGGATCCTCTCAGGAGCTCTGGAATCTAAATATTTTGCTGTCATAATTTGACACCATGGTTTCTGTGGATATTTATACATTTTCCATGCCAATTTTGCTCCTAGAGCTAGATTCTTCCAGTCCATTTTACGAAGTCCTACACCACCATCTTCCTTTGCCAAGCAAGTTGTATCCCATTTTATAAGAGGAATCTTTTTATTGTCTTTCAATCCCTCCCAAAGGAATTTTTTATATATTTCATCAAGTGTTGAAGATGCTCTGGAAGAAGCCCTATAAACTGCCAAGTAATAAACTGGGATGGCCGATAATACTGATTTAATCATGAGAATCCTTCCTGCTTGAGATAACCATCTATTTTTCCATGAGAAAGTTTTCTTGGGACATTTATTAACAATTTCCTCCCAAATGTTATTGTTGAGGTGCCCTACAAATAAGGGAATACCAAGATAAATCATCGGGAATTTGCCTTGTTCGAATCCCAAAATGGATAATATTAATGCCCGTTGTCGCTTATTTGTATTAATAAAATACACCTTGGATTTATTCTTATTCATACTTTGGCCCAAGTCCCTCTCGTATGTGTCCAACACCTCTTTGATAATCAAAGCCTCTTTCGAGGAAGCTACATCGAACAAAATTGTGTCATCAACAAATTATGAATGAGAAATAGGTTCCAAACTTGAATGTATGGAAACGCCCTGCCAGCGCTTCAAAATAGTTTGTAATTTGATAAATCTACCAAGAACTTCTCCCATCAACACAAATAAGAAGGGGGACAAAGGATCACCTTGTCTCAGCCCGTTAGTAGCTTGAAAATATCCACATACCGAGCCATTCACAAAAATGGAGTAGTGAACAAAAGAGATACAATGTATGATACATTTGATCCAGTTATCATGAAACCCCAATTTAGAAAGGATATTTGAAAGGAAAGACCACTAGACTCTATCATATGATTTGCTAACATCTAGTTTAACAATCATACCTTTCTTCTTCTCTAAATGCAGACTATGAATAGTCTCACCTGCCAAAAGGATGTTGTCCACAATTTCCTTGCCTGGAACAAATCCATGTTGTTCCGCCGAAATGATTTTGGAAAGGAGTGGTTTAAGTCTATTGACCATGGCTTTCGACAATATCTTGTATAGTGCATTGCAAAGTGATATGGGCCGAAAGTCATCCATGCTTAGACAATCTTGTTTCTTCAAGATCAAAGAGATGACAGTATTATTGATCTCTTTGACAAATTGACCTTTTTGTCTGAAAGCTTCCACAACCTTAAGAATGTCATTCCCCATAAAGCTCCAGCATTTCTAAAAAATTCTGATGGGAAACCATCCGAGCCTAATGCCTTGCCCAGAGGATTGTCAAAGGTTGCTTTCTTGACTTCCTTTAAAGAGAAAGGCCGCATTAATTCTATATTATCCTCCGCAGAAACCTCCTGTTTGAGAATGTCAAAGAAGACCGATGCAAACTGAGAAAATGAATTAGTAGATTCCCCTAATAACAATTTAAAGAAAGAAATTGCTAATTCTTCAACTATTTCAGGCGTAACTTGCCACCGGCCTTGGGAATCCTGGATGCCAATAATTCTGTTTAGTGATCTTTTAGCCATAACCGAATCATGGAAGAATTTTGTGTTAAAATCTTCATCCTTGATCCATAATTCCCTGGACTTGTCCTTCCAATAGATTTCTTCTCTAAGCAAAATTTCAGACAGTTCACTCCTGAGAGTTCTTTCTTTTTTGAAATCTTCATTAGACATCCCAGAAGATATAACTGAAGAGTTAAGGGCATCCAATTCTGATTCTACCCTGGCTTTCTCAGAAAAAGATATTTTTAAAAGAATACTGATTCCAATCTTTGATCTTGCCTTTCACCAATTTGAGTCTTTTGATAAACACAAAGCTCAGAGTCCCTTTGAATAAATCACTCTCCTTCCACCAATTCTCAAGATTGGACAAAAAATCCTAATCTCTCCACCACATATTTTGAAATATGAAACCCCCTTTATATCTAGTATTGCCCGATTTAAAACTCAATTGAACAGGGAAGTGGTCAAAAAGTGATAAAGGAATAATATTAGTGTCCAGATTAAAATTAGAAGCTAACCAATAAGGTCCAACCAGAAATCTATCTAATCTTTCTGAAATTCTGGAAAAATTTGTCTGCCTATTAGTCCACATGAATCTCCCATTCTTAGGAATCAAGTCAATAAGATGATTTGAATCAACAAAAACTCTAAAGTCCTCCATAACTTGATTGGTCATACGTAATCCTCCCACCTTGTCATCTAGATCCAAAATGGCATTGAAATCACCAACAATAATGAACTTGTCACTATTACTGGCTTCTAACTTCGAAGAAATTTCTCTCCAAAGTTGTAATTTGTTGACAGTTTTGGTTGGTCCATATACATTGATCAAGGGAAAAGAGACCTTGAGTTGAGTGTTAATCACTGTGCCATATAACCAATGATCAAATCTCTCCAATTCTGAGACCTGTACATTTTTTGGATTCCACATAATTATAAGTCCTCCTGATGCCCCTTTTGCTTCTTGGAAGAATCCTTACCATTCTTTACAAGAAAATAAGAAACTGAGTGCTTTATCTTTACATAGCTTGGTCTCTTGAAACAAAATAATGTCACTATCTAATCTATAAATTTCTCTTTTGACCAAGCGTCTCTTGTTAGGGGAAGTGATGCCCCTGACATTCCATGTTGATATCTTCATTTCTTACCCAGGGAGGCCCCTGCTCCCTTGGCCTTTTGCATAAAATCAAGAACATTGATAATGCCTTTTTCCTTTGCCCTTTCCTCCCTTAATTATTTCAGAGATCTTCTCCCTCTACCACATTTTGATTTTCCCAAAAGAACATTAGCAGATTGACTAATACACCTTGGCTCCACATTCTTCAATTCATCAATCAACATGAATTCATCCAAAGAATCCCTATCGTAATCCACCTCTGAGTCCAATCTCGCCTGAAAAAAACTGTATTAACTTCCTTATCTCTCGGCTCCCCTACAACCTTGTCTTGAAAGGACCCTGAGCACTCCCCTTCTTCCTTGGTGTTGTCCTTCTGAAGTGGCAATGATGATTGTCCAGGATCCGAACCAGCACCAAAAACTGTTTCTATAACCATTTTAGCAATCTGGTTTTTCTGCATCCACTTCTTTGTAATCTTCTGAGAAGATATCTCATTCGCGGTTTGAAACTTACCAGAATAATTTGTCTATCCATGGACAAGGAATTCAACTTCAATCTATTGCTTCTAGATACCATCCCCCAGTTTCAAATTGACAAAAGAGGGAACTTCTTGAACCGCAT
>BSBK01007132.1:0-250000 GCA_027943335.1 Chamaecyparis obtusa
AATATTTTAAATATTGTATATCTCTTCCCCTTTGACATCACTGGTAAATGCAGGGGTCTGCAACCAAAACCCTTTACCAAATTTTTATATATTGTGCCTATATACAAGTATTCTATTTAGAAAATATGATCCTAAATGAACTAAATTGTCCATCCCAACTCTTCTTCATATTGTCAATGATCTCAATCTGACCACCTATATCCCACACAAGTTTCTTAGCTGAATGTAGGCTAGATCTACATAAGGTGAGTTGTATGTTGTCTCTGCTTCTCTAAGTCCACTTTAAAAAGTGTTCATCTTAAAGGTTATCAAGATTATTAGCTCACTAATCATCCCTATCACCCTTTCATTCTTTGTGATCAAACTCGTTATTTTATCCATAAAAAAATGACTTTTCCTTCATGACTAGAAACTAAATTTTTCAAGTGATCAAAAGATGTAAATAATTTAGTCAATTTTTTTCACTCTCCTTTATCAATTTCTATAAATCATCAACAGATCTAGTATTGGTAATGCATTCTCTATAAAAATTTCATCCTATAGTTAAAGAATATTTTATGCTTTGTACAAAAATTCATTAAGATTTATTCTCCTTATCATTCAAAGAACATAATGCTAGTGTCAAAAAACATTGAGAGAGGGGTAGGGGAGGTGATTCAATATTCTACAACTTTATACTTTATTCAACTAGTTTATTAATCATAAACCAACATAAATGAAAACTAAACAACTAAAATATAAAGTAAACATCCACAACATCATAACACCGTAGTTTTATCATGGAAATCTTATTAGGGGAACAACCAAGGTGGGAATGGAACTCACAAATAATTACTTCAAGTTAAAAGTATTACCTTGTTAAAGGATTTAGTAAAATAGGGAATGGATGTGTATTTAGGTACACTTCCTAGAGCTAACTTCTCAAATTAAAACAAGGGAAGGCTTACTACCTTAAAAAATAAATATGGACTACAATTCAAAAGATGAACTAGTACATAATATCAAACATGCCAAAGAAGCTCTATATAGGTGCAAGACAACTATCTGATAAATTTTTTATTAAATAAAAAATAGTGTTTACAACCTCTTGCCAACATGTTTAATGGAAGCCCATCATGCAACGTTATACTCCTTGCACACTCCATTATTGTCATGTTCATGCATTCAACCACTCCATTTTCTTGTGGAGTCTTTGGTACAGTTTTTTGTCTACAAATACCAAATTAGAGGAACAATAATCTTCAAATTTTGTGCTACAATACTCACCATGATTATCATATCTGAGACATTTTAGCCTTCTACCACTCTCATTCTCAACCAAGCATTTCCATTTCTTAAAATTTTAAAATACATCAGATTTTTGTCTAAGGAAATAAATCCATACTTTTCTTATTGTGTCATATATAGCTATAACATAATATAGAGATCCACCAAGGGAAGATACTAGAGCTGGTCCCCATATATCTGTATGCAAAAACTCTAATTTCTCATTTTTATTTTCCTTCCCACTCTTCACAAAACTAACTCTCTTATGTTTTCAATACACAACTTTCACAGAAATCCATATTGACACATTTTAGACTTGGTAAAACTTTCTTTGAATGAAGTAATTCCATACCTTTTCACACATGTGCCTAAGTTTGTTGTGCCACAATGTTTTTTTCAGAATCTATAGCAATTATTTGATGTTCTTCCTATTCAACTACATCAACTATTCTTGAACATTCAATTTTCTCTAAAATAATTAAAGTAGAAGGAATAGTATGACCTGTACAAAGATATAAGGTGCCTACTTTCACACCTTTTTCTACTACTAAGGGACCTTTTGAAACCTTCTAATTTCTATCATTATAAGTAATTATGCAACACTCATCACCTATTTTTCCTATTGAAATTAAATTCCTACTCAGCCTTGGAATATGTCTTACCTCTTGTAGTAGCCAATGATTCCCATTCTACAACTTAATCTTAAATTTCCCCTTTCCAATAATTTGACAAGGTTCATTATCTCCCAAATAAACTAGCCCAAAATCCCCTTGGACATAATCAAGAAAATAACCTCTATGGGGTGTAGCACGAAATGAAGCCTCAAAATCTAAAACCCATGAATCATCAACACTTTCTAAGGAAAGAAGAAAAGCATCCTCTTCAGATTTATTACTTACCACATTTACCTCCTTGTTACCTTCTTGTTTGTCTCCTTTATTCTTCTAAGACCAGCAATCATTTTCTCCTTTCGATCAAACCTCTTTCCCTTTGATTTTCCTCTTGATTTCCCATGATTTCTAGAATTGTTTCCTCTCTCATTCATTTTGCCTCTATTTGTGCATTCAAGACACTTCAATATGTAGATCCACCTAATCTTTTCCTACGAGTTTCCTCACTCAGAATCACACCAATAACATCATCAAATTTTTAGGGTATTAGAACCAGAAACAAAGTTACTAAAAACCATTACCAAGCCATTCTAGCTTTCAAGAAAAGAACACAAAATCAAGAGACCCCTAATTTCTTGATCAAAAATAAAATTTACAGAAGATAATTGACTGGTAACCATATTAAACTCATTCAAATGATTAGTAAAAGATCCACCTTCTTCCATCTTCATATTAAACAAACACTTCATGAGAAATACCTCATTTGAAGCAGAGGGCTTCTCATACAAATTTTCTAGGGTTTCCATCAACTCTTTAGATGTCTTCTCTTTCCTAATATTAAAATCCACTTATTATGTTAGGCATAATTGAATACTTCCAAGTGCCTTTCTATCAAGAATATCCCAATCCTCAATAGTTATTGTTGACAGTTTCTTGGATTTTCTTTCCAATGGTCATCATAGATCGTTTTGATATAGATAGTCCTCCATTTGCATTTTCCATAACTCAAAGGTTCTGCCAATGAAACTTCTCAACCTTCATCTTACGCTCATCTTCTATTTCTCCCAATCAACCATGAGACTCTCACTAAACTGTGAGATCTTCCTGTAGAGGATAACTAAAAAACAACCTCACTCTGATACCACTTGTTAGGATTAAGAAGATAGAAATAATAGTTACAAGAAAATATAACCAATATTAGAAAATAATAAGCCACACAAAAGAGAATACAAGTCACAAATATTTAATGTGGTTCACCCAATCCTTGGGCTATGTCCACCAATAGTGAGTCCAATAATCTTGTTATCCAGTGATTACAGCTTGATTACAACCGCAATCCCTTATAGCTCAATTACGTTGCAAGAAGCTACTAAAAATCATACATCATAAAATGCCTAACCCTAAGCCATTTTTATAAAATCTTTTTGCCGCTTGAGGGTTATAATCGGTTACAACATGTCCACCAAAAATAGCCGAAAAACTAGTGCCCCCCCCAAAAAAAATTTACGGGAGAAATGAAAAGAAGATAATGATAACTCCAAAAGGAAATAAAAATTAGTTGAAAATATTCTATGTATGATTGGTTAAGTATTGTGTGTTTTTTATATCTCCAAAAGTCAAGAAGAAATATGTATTTATTTCTAGTTCTTCTAATCACATGTGTCTATACATGAATTATTTTAGAAATATGTATCAATAATAAATACCAGTACACATCACTTTATAAAAAAAATAAATCTTCAAAACATTATATTTAATTAATTAATTAAAAAATAAAATGATCAATTACAAGAAAAGACAATATAATAAAACTAGTTACAATGTAATAAGAAATACAAGAGTGATATTTATTTCCTTAATTGCATCTTCCAAAAACTATTACTCATTTACTCTTTTCTTATAAACATTGATTATATATCTATCATTAAAGAATACAAATATTTATGTATCCTTTCCATTAAAATTTCTTTCTACTAAATCTATCAAATTCTCAATAAAAAACTCAGCTCTATAAAAACTAGAATTTATAATCTAAATTATAAAAAGGTCTTTTAGAATTTTTTTTATAATTCTTCTTTAGAGATATAATTTATGAATCTAATTTTATATTTTTAATCAAAATATGTTAAAAATATTTAAAATAATAAATACTATTTATATTTGCAGATGATTAAACATTAAATGATAATAATTTGTCACTAAGATGGCTTTATAAAAGAAACCTTAATATTTTGAGAACACAAGTACTTTTTAACACTAAAATTTCATGCCACTTTTTGTCTAGGAATAGGTCTAGTGGCACAACCTTTTCTAGAGTGATTTCGAATGTCTTAGACATATAAATACTAGCCTCATTGTCCATAGAAATGGACCAACTAAAGGGTCTTTACATTGTTTATTGATCAACAAGACTAAAATCTTTATAACAAATACTTCTTTTATGTTACTATTGGAGCCATTTAAATTTAAACAAGCCTCCAAATATTGGAGCCCCCATTAAATCTCTTAAATTATTGTCAACTACTAAAAAAATATACTCATACTAAAATTAGAATTTACAATCTAACTTATATATAAGCCTCTTAGCAAAATTTTTAAAACAATTCTTTAAATATATACTTAATCAATCTAATTTAAAACTTTTAATTAAAATACTTAGAATATAATAAGAGAATCATATGTGAACATAGATATTAGAAAAATAAATACTATTTACATTTTCACATGATTAAACATTAAATAATAATAATCTTATTGAATTTTTGTCCAAAAGTATTACAATAAGAATTTTATAAAAGCTTTCAAATGTAACTTCCTTAACCAATATCTTATAAAAATACAATTAATTATTTAACAATAATAAATAACCACTAAGATGCCTTTATAAAATAAATCTTAATATTTTAAAAACATAATTACTTTTTAACACTAAAATTTCATTTTTTGTAGGAGGAATAGTTCTCAGTGGCACAACTTTTTGCACAGTGATACAAAATATCTGGGCATATCAATACTAGACTTATTGTCCATAAGAATGGACCAACTTAAAGCACCGTTTATCAATCAACAAGACTAAAAACTTTTAAACAAATACTTCTTCTCTATCTACTATTGTAACCATTTTAATCTGAACGTGCAAATGATCAGATGTTATCTAAGTTCCGAGTGCAGGTAGCAAACCATGCGATCCATGTTACATAGGCAAAGTGAATGGATAATATTCAAACTCATTTGTATTTTATTCATGAACAATCTAACGTAACTTCAGAACATTTGTAAATTTCAATTGACTTTCATATCAAAGGTTTTCATCAATTTTAGAGGGAATCAAATCTGCTTGGTGCACTAATACATTTGGGGTGAAATTGCGACAGCAATTTGCGATGATGGGCAAATGTTATGTGATTTTGGATTTTTTTTTTCAATTATAATCCAACAACGTCACAATAGCAACGTTCACGGGATATAAGAAAAAAAATAAAATGTTGGTCATTTCTATAGCACTAAAAGGGGATTTTGCATCCGTTGTCCATTGTTCGACGAGGAGATCTCTGCGGCCAGGGCTTTGAAACCATCCGTTGTTTGCAGGAAGAGAAGAAGTCTAGGTCTTCATTACCACTGCATGGCCAAGTATTGTCTTCGAAAAGAATTTTGAAATCCCATCTATTTTTGGAAATTCCAATCAAAGTGGCTTAGCAAAGGGTTTTTGAGAGGCTTTAATTTGAAAAGGGCCGGTGAAATAGCAGATGGGATTATATTAAGAGATGTCGCTAGCCACAACTCATATTGATCTTACTATTTTCAATCATATTGAACCTCCAAGTTTTGTGTTGAACTCCCTCTCAAAATACTATCAAAAAGTATGCTTAGTTTATTTGTGCTGACTGGATCACAACATTCATCAGAAATGAGTGGTGGGATGCTTTTAATTAAACAAACCTAAATAGAAAAACAATACAAAATAAAAGAATTAACTACTAATGAAAGATGCAATCAACCTCAACATGTCCAAAGAAGTGCATGCTCATGCGAGACTTCCAAACAGGAGCATAGAAGACATGTCAAATTCACAAATTGTCCCTGGTTATTTCTATTTCTAATTTGTTCAGTTCTATATTGAACATCATTTCTTAAGGCTTTTTCAGCTTGCGTACATTCCTTTCTGTAATTAGGTTTCTCCACACCAAAAAAGGAGAGACCAAAGTGATAGGGTAAGCAAAAAATAGATTTAGGGCTCATTTATTTCTTGAGCCATTGATTTCACCTCTCTAATTAATGGCTTAGATTGAGTATCCAGACTAGGCGTTGGGTTTTATTGTTATGTATGGTGGTGGCTGCAATAATAGTATTAAGTTAATAAAACTCTGCCCAATCTTTGATTATGTTATAATAACATTTAAGTTGCTATATAAATTAGTCCAGTTAAATAACTATACTCCCAGAATTTGTTAAAACTGAGTTTATTTTTGGATCATTAGATTGTTGATGAAATAATCACTTGTAATACTTAAGAGACTATTAGTATTACAGATAATAAGAGTCATACAATTAAAAATATGAAGAATGAAAAATCCATAGAAACTAGTGAGATATGTAAACAATGTTGGCCTTTAAACTTGTTCCCACACGGTGCCAGGTTTACACTATGATTGAGAAACTGGTTAGTTTTCACTCCAAAGTCTGACAACAAAAAAAGTGCCAATTGATGAGGATAAAGAACATCCTCCTTCTACTTCGAGCTTCACATCACTTAGGTGGGTATTGCCTCATCTGCACACTCATGACTCTTCTTGAGTTGATGAACAAAAGGCCTACAGATGTATTATTGTGGAATAGTTTCCAGACCCCTGTAGGTATCCTGTACCCCAATGAAACCAAATCTGATGCAATAACCTGATCTACATGCAATGAGTCTGAAAACTAGATGGGATCTCCTACTACTACTACCAACATGAAGGGAAAGGATTTCATTTCAATGATTGATGCTAGGTTGAATGGACCCCTGAATTATCCTAAGTCTCTCATAGACCAGTGCCTTATCCAATGGGCAGCAGAGTCAAATACTTCACTGCAACAAAGCTATGAAACAAGAAGACAACACACTCACCCTGACCAAATCATACATTACCAAACCACTTGTACACCCAAATATGTTATCATTTATCCAAAGGAAGACCTAGGAACAAGTAATCCATTAACCAGCATCCACTGGAAGACAAGCATGATGCATCTTTGATACCCGAGCCCATACATATCTGAACACCAGTCCTAGACTCAGCTGCTTCTGTGAATGCAACTCTATTGTAGACACTCATTGGAAATGCAAATAGAAAGCGTACGCACCCTTGATGCTGTAATCTATAAGTCTAATACCCAAATGGAGACAATCTGATACAAGAACAAGTATACTACAATCTCATACATAAGACATCTGTTACAATTTCATTATATTCCCATAGCTAGAAAGGACAGAGGCAACGCCCTGTATGCAGAGAAGAAGGAAAAATACATTGCAAGAAGAACATTCATGAAACTAGTCCCCACAACTGTGGAAGAAAGGAACCCACACAAAGTAAAAAATTCAACCCTTTATACCACTAGCTGCCATGGGAACCCAAACAGGTTGCAACAAACTATAGATAGCTAGGGCATAGCCTTCACCAACCAAGTCAAGAAATGGCCAAAAAACCAATCATTTATCACCGAATAGAGTCACTTCTGCAATGAATTCCATAAATTTGGTACTCTCTGGTCGCTGGAAGTTCTCAAAAATTTAAATTTGAAATACAACGGTCATCATGCATTTCACGGGCATCACATTCCTTAACCATTCACCTCCAGTCATGCAATCACATTGTCACAACCTCACCGCCACAGGAAATGGGCAACAATTTATGCCTAGTCGCATGATCACATAGCCCGGAGACAGGCTATGCGAGCATACGACATGCCATTACCATCGACGCTGCTGCTTGCCACAAGATAGTTTGTCTCGTGCTCACAAGCTAGAAAATTGGCTCACGTGAACATGTGACAAACCGCTACCATGCACCCCATCGGCTGTCCTGATACCATTGAAAATCCCCACCTGGGCCCACGTTCAAACCTACCACCCTGCTAGCTCAGACCAGCTGGAGATCACCATGACACATCTGCCAACGGGACCACCAAGAAAATACAGATGGGCCCCATGGATGCATGGCACCTTGTCACATGATCACATAGCCTGAAAATGGGCTATGTGAACATGCGGCAACCTACAGACCACAACCTTGCCATGACCGCAACCATTAATAGAAGATGTCAGTCGCATGATCACATAGCCTTGTAAAAGGCTATGTGAACATGTGACTAACTGCTAGCAAACCACCACATCACCCACTTCTCTGCATCTCCTGGGCCCACCGATGAAATGCTATCGCACTACCATGTGTCAACTAGACGCATGATCGCATAGCCAAAAACTGGGCTATGCGATCATGCGACAACCAACCCAAAGCCGCCACATCACCACCAAGAACACAACCCTTCCACCAATTGGCCACAAGGACATGTGGCAAGTAGTCGTATGATCGCATAGCCAAAAATTGGGCTATGTGATCATGCGACAACCAATCACATGCCGCCACATGACCACCTCTGGGACACCAAACAACAACCACCATCGGGCCCCACGCGGACAGATGGCAAGCGGTTGCATGATCACATGTTAGAAAAGTCTAACATGAAGCCATGCGATAGCCAATAAGAATATGCCATATGTCCCCCCATTGACACCTTGAAGGAACTGGCCCCACATCATCACACTAGCGCAGTTGAGAGAACGCCAGCAAACAGGGAACTAGTACGAGGTCGAAAACACACAATGTTTCGATGAAAGACGATTGAAAACACACAAAGTTTCTGACACGTCAACAAATAAGCACACAAAGCTGGAAGACAAAGGGGTCAAAAACAATGTAGGTTATTGGAAAAAGATTGAAAACATCATGGATTTTTGTAAACATTGTGGGTCTTCGACACTGTGGAAAATTTTAAAGTTTGCTTCCCGCGAACCTTAGAAGTTGAAAATCTTACTGGGTTTTGCAAATTAGGAGATGCAGTTTGGACCAAAGTAAGGTGACAACAATGACTACCAGGGGAAAGACACTTGACACACATTTGTAGGGGAGAGGCCATTTTAAAGGATTTTGCAATGACTGGAAAAATGGCCTAACAAACAACAAACATTTTAATTGTCAGAACTTAGCCTACTTATATGAAGAATGAATTTTTAATTTCTCCAACAAAATTTTTCTAAATTATGATCATCTTTGTTTCCACTCTTGTTGTCAACAAGGATTACAAATCCTATTCCCTTAAAGAATATAATGGTCAATCTCAACCCATAAGTGAAGGAACAAACCCTACACTGGCAAGAGGAATCCTAGATCTGGTGAGCAATAATGTTGTCGTTCGCTACCCTACACTAGTCTCAGATCCCAAGAATCAAAATGATTGGCTACCTTTAATTCCCACCATGTTCTAATAAAGAAACTATATCATATATAATATTTAGTATCACTCATGTTTATAAATGGTTACTATCTTATTTCTCCCTTTCCCTTTTTTTAAGATATTTCCTACATTAAAGAGGGGTTTAATTACCAATGGAAAAAGAGAACGATTACAGCATCAACAACAAGTCCAAGGATGACACTTCAAAGAAAAACACTACTAATTAATCTAAGGACATGGAAACAAAGGAAATGATATAAAAATAAAAATAGCAGCTCCAAAGATGTATTGTGCAATAAAGTTAGAAACAAATTATAAATATATATGAATGATACACTTTGACAGCTCTTACAAACAACAACAAAGATAAACAATACTAATGAATAGGACATGGAAACAAAAAAAAAGTGTATAATGACAAAAATAGCAGCACCATAGATGTGTTGCACAATAAAGTTAAAGGAAAAGTATAATGTATAAATGAATGATAAACTTTCACAAGTCCTACAAACCAACTTAGGTACTATTTGCACCATAAAATCCCCACTTCACAATAAATAGACTCACAAACCTATAGACTTGCATGTAATGTCACATTCAAGACTAGTGATGTTTATCCCTAGAATTAGCCTAGGCCAATTACTCTAAACAAATAACTTATGGATAATCATCCCTATAACCGATATAGTCATGGTAATGACCAAGTTTCCTTAACAATATAACTGATTTGAGCCCATTGATGTTTCTAGTTACCCTTCACAATATATATTTATCTATAATCAAATACTTCATTTCTAAGACAAAGTTTACTAATTTTTTATAAGATTCTAGATTAATGGATATATTAACCCTCTTTATGGATCTGTATTTCCAAACTTGATGACTATGATACCATATACTAAAGCCAGAAGGCTTATATGTTTTCCCATTAATAAGAACAACCACTAAGACTACCTATCAGAGCAATATAGTCTAGCTAAAGGCCATTCTCATGGACTAGGATTAGAAGGATTTAATGTTTCTTTATGGCTTAATCTAAGGATTTGAGGCTATCAATCAAGCATAGTATTCAACCTTCTACATCACCTAACATGTAGGTATCTAAGACTTGAAGAGCTTCCTAGGTGTGCTTTTGGGCATTCACCCACTAAGTTACCATTCCTCTGTATTGTCAAGAATTGTTGGAGTTTGTATTGACCTTTCCACATCCCTAAGGATCTGACATTAGCTTGTGGATAAGTTTGAGGTGAGGGATAAAATATTGCATGCATTCTTTCTACATCTACCTAACTTGTAGGTCTCTAAAGATTGAAGCTCATCCCAAGCGCACTTTGAGGTATTCTAGCCCGAAGTTACCTACCATCCTCACAATCAAGCTTTGTTGGAGTATGTACTAACCTTCACTGTCAAGCACCCCTTGCCCCACTCCAAGTGGCTGATTGCATAAGATAACAAGTTTAATTCAAATAAATTGAACATTCTAGAATTAATGTAAGGAAAAAGTGGAGACAAGAATATAATGGGACATGAGAAATGCTCATCAAAATGATTGAAATAAATGTGGTCTCATGGAAGGCCATGATTGTAAGTTATACACAAAATGGATTTTTTGAAAAGGATTTAGAAACTTTTAAGAAAATGCAACTAGCAGTCGTCAAGCTAAATTCAAAAACTATAGCCATCATCCTCCCTACCTATGCCAAAATGCAATTGGCAGGTGTAAATCCTTATTTCACAACCTTTGCCAGCATCCTCCCTACCTATTCTAAAATGGGAGCTTTGGAACAAGGTATGTACATCCATCAAAGCATAAAGGATAGAGGTATTTTGTCAAATGTTGTAGTTGCCAGTGCTCTAGTAGACATGTATGCAAAATGTTGAAGGATAGACAAGGCACGTGAAATATTTGACAACATGCCTCAAAGAGATGTAGTATCATGGAATGCTATGATTGTAGGATATGCACAAATTGGGTTTGTTGAAAAGGGTTTAGATACTTTCAAGCAAATGCAATTGATAGATATAAATTCAAATTCCATAACCTTTTCCAACATACTCCGTGTCTATGCCAAAATAGGATCTTTGGTACAGGGTATGGATATCCATCAAAGCATAATGAAAGGGGGGTTTTCATGAGATATTATAGTTGGAAATTTTGTGATAGACATATATGCAAAATGTAAAAGCATATACAAGGCACATAAATTGTTTGAGCGAATGCCTCAGAGAAACGTGGTCTCGTGGACTGTAACAATTGCAAGATATGCACAAAATGGATTTCTTGAAAAGGTTGTAGAAACTTTCAATCAAATACACTTGGTAGGTGTAAATCCTCATTTCGCAACCTTTGTCAACATTCTCTCTACCTATGCTAAAATGGGAGCTTTGGAATAGGGTATGGACATCCATCAGAGCATAATGGAAGGGGCTTTTCAGTTAGACATTATGGTTGGAAATACACTGGTAGACATGTACGCAAAATCTGGAAGGATAGATAAGGCACGTGAATGGTTTAATAGATTTCCTCAAAAAAGGTCACATGGATTACAATGTTTGCAAGATATGCACAAAATGGATTTGTTGAAAAGTCTTTATAAACTTTCAAACAAATGCAACTAGGAGACGTAAATTTGAATGCAACTTTATAAAGGATTAAGAAATTTTGTCAAATGTTGTAGTTGCAACTGCCCTATTAGACATGTATGAAAATTTTTGTCAAGATTGACAACTATGTTTTTCAACTTAACAACCACTATGACAATCAAAGCAAAAGAACCTAGTTTGTGAGACCTAATTGAGTAGGTGGGTTTTGAGATTTTGTTATTGAAGTTATAGACCAATGGGTCAAATGATCAAGGATGATCATTGAGGGATGTGTGGTGTTTTATCTTAGTATGTAGATGTTGATGGGCCTTTGTTCAACTTGATCATCAATAAGCCTTGAGTTGTTAAGTTTGAGTATCACCAATACATCAACACACTTATCATGTACAGGTTTTATAATGGATACATCTCGAATAGTATAATACTTGTCACCGTTAATATGATCTGTGTGTGTCTAAAGAAATCTTCACAAAACATTCTCATTATCATAATCAGAAAGAAAAGTGACTCCACAAGATTATTTGACATCAATGACAAATTGCCAACAGTCTCCCCCTTTGGCATTGACGTCAAACCTCAAAACATTTCTATAACAGCAAAAAATCAAATCAAATCTAAATCATACCCAAATTTGAAACATGGCAAATCACCAAAATTGGATCTGACTCATCTACTATCAATGTTCTTATTTTATGAAGAAATGGTAGGAAAGTGATTTATAATGTGAACACTGAATGTTATTTCTTCAAGTAACTGGCACAAGTTTATCTAGAAAATTTTACTACTTTGGTTGGTTGCTAACTCATCTTCCCTACCTTTCCTTAATACATGTATGCTTGTGGGATGTCTTTGATAACTTAGTAACTATCAGAATACATTAGTAGAAAAGACCATAAATTTTACTTGGTGAATAATCTTGCAGCATATAAAATGATGGATTCTTATTACTATTGTTGGATTTGTAGATAATTTGGTGGGCAGAGGTGGATATGTAGAGGTGTACAAAGGAGTCCTACTAGATGGATAGATGATAGTAGTTAAAAGACTAGCAAAAGGAAACACTGATGAACATAAAGAGAAAGAGTTTCTAACAGAGCTGGGTATCATTGGGCATGTGTGTCATCCCAATGCAACCTCATTAATAGGATGCCGCATTGAGAATGGGCTTCATCTCATCTTCCATTACTATGTAAATGGTAGCTTGGCTTCACTTCTTCATGGTAACTTTCTTAATTGTCTCAAAATGGCTATAAGATGTGAGGCTACTAAATTTCCTTGTATGATTAGATGGGGCTTTGTTATTCAGCTAATATATAATCAAATAGTGGAACAGTAAAGATTGATAGAAAGTGTTGAATAATTATTAATTTAACTATGCAACAATCTAAATGTTACAATATTGCTGATCAAAGTCCTATTTGGATCTTCCTACCAAAGATAAACGAATAGAAATAAACAAGTAGACATCTCCAATTATTTTTTGTTAAACCTTTTCTCATTCACAATATCTTGAGTTTTTACCTCATTTTCAAGACAACAAATTAAACTCTGGTTTGATTCCACAGTATGGCAAGATTCAGTGAAATAGAGATCTAAAACTCAAAAATATATTTGAAAATAGGCACCAACACTCCAGTACTGGAATGGTAAATTCGGTACAAGGTGGCAATTGGAATAGCAAGGGGGTTGCATTATTTGCACAAATGCTGCCAGCGACGTATCATACACAGAGACATAAAGGCTTCAAATGTTTTGCTAGGGATAGATTTTGAACCACATGTGAGAAAACACATATTCATAGCTGCAATTAAATGGAACATATGAAGAAATGTTTTTAAGTGTAACACAAAACTGATTGCATGAGTTCCAATAGCTTTCATACAAATCCAAGAGTTGTGGTAGCTGAAAACAAGCATTTTGAAAGTTAAATTTGTTTCAGTGTATTGAACCATAGTCATGCCAAAATATCTCACATTGTTCAACATAGCTAAACTACACCAAATCATTCAAAAATAACCAACTCCACTCATTATACATGAAAAATATTATTGTAATTTTGTTCAAATTAATCAATATATTTTGTGGCTCAGTATATTCTACTCCAAACAAATATCACATCAGAAGTAGAGGTCTTTCTATAGCTTGATATATTCTTCTCCAAATAGATATTATACACGACATTAGAAAGTTAATTAATTTTTAGTCCCTACCTTTAGGCGTGAGACTGAAGTTTTCATGTTCACATTTTCTAATTAATCTTGTTTCAGAAATAGTGCAAGCACTTTTATCCTATGGTCTGAGATGATTTGATTTTTTTTTCATTAAATGTATTTTTCTCCATATCCAATTTTTATGATTGGTCCTGCCGATTTTACCCAGATGTTTTCAAATTTTTAATTAAAATGCTTTGTATTGCGTATCTTCTAGAAAATGTGGCATCCTACAATAATTTCATGTGCCTAGTCTTTGCGTCCACGGTTTGCAAGCATGCCTAGAAAATACATGGAGGTGGCACTCTTATAACATTTCATGTGCCTTGTTTCTTCTTTGTTTCTATCCAGTTCGAAGTTCACATAACAGATGGGTGGCATCTAAACATACACATGGCATGCCAAGAAAATCCAAATCTAGTACTATCCATAGTGAACACATTAGGGTCCTTTAGACTGTAGAATGAGCATGGTGTTTTCAACTATTTTGGAGATTTTGGAATTTAGGCTCACTGTTCAGAGGTTTGGGTCATCATCTTTTATTAACTTTTCATTTCCTGTTGAACTAAAACTTTCACTAGTTTCTCAAATTTTGAATCTTTTGTTTCTCTCTAGATGAACAGAGGCTTAAATTGATGCTTGTATTATTCTATTGATATGCAATTTAAATATTATTTAAATATTATTTCCCTTGAATATCTACTACTGAATTTGACTTAACTTAAACCTAAAATTCTATGGATTCAGGAAAAATGGCTCAATCTTGGGTGTCATAGGACAAAGGAAAACTTAAATCTCAAACTTGAAGTATCATCCATCCTCCTTACCATGAGTTAAAAGAAACTATGTAGCACCTATTGAGTCTATAAATGTCTTTAATTTGTTTCCTTGAAAATGTTTCAAAAGAGCCTTTATGTCAAAATACCTTGATACAATGAATGGTGGACCATTCAAACTGTAGAAAAAAAGCATATGAACAAACTATAATAGCGATCACATCAAGCTCTAATAACAAATGGTTTTGAATTCCAACTAAACCAATTAGTTGTCCAGTCCAATTTGTGATTGACAGAGTATATTTGTTTATCTTCTTTGAATTGATTGAATGCAACACCTTATATTATACAACAATTCAAAGCTTCAAGCTTAAATTCCACAACACAAAGCTTTTGCTTATGCTTATAAACTTATTTAATCTTGCTTGTGTCCCTAGATTGAATTCTTGGTAAAGCAGAAGTTGGTGAGGGATAAATTTACCATTAGCAAAGATGAAATGTTTATTAAAATTAGTATGGATTAGTCATATAGCTAACTATCCATTTCACTGCAGAGTGACAACATAGAGAAGAAGGTTTTTAAAGAAATATTATCTTGTCGTCTACAATTAAGCTTAAATCCCAATAAAACCAATTGAAAGCAATATGCATTCATCATGGAGGTATACTTTATATAGACACTATTACGAATTGAAAGCTCACGCCATTTCAAAATTCCTTTTGTTTTTCAACATGGTGGAATTGAAATATATTGCAGCAGCTATTCTAACGATTCATTCAAATTGCAACCTAGTGCAATCTCCAACAAGTTCGGAGGATGATTTTGTCAGCAGAGTTGCTCAGTATTCATCACCAATTGCAATGGGTGCCAATGATTTATGGAAAGTTACTATTTTTGGTAATTTTCGTATGTGCTCAGAATGATCTGATTTCTTTCTTGGAGGTTCACTTTGGTCATATAAGTCTGCCAGTAAAGTTTCATTTCCAGATCAAGTGTATATTGGAAGATATTGGAGATTTTCGGTATTGGCAACAGGGTACAGAAACTTTGAACTCAGTTTTGAAGGCTTTAGAGGCCCCGGATGAGGTCAAAAATTTGGGTGACGGGCGCTTGCGTTGGTCAAGCCTATAGAGCGCTTCGTGGCATTTCTGAAATGGGGTTATAGTAGCCGAGCGGGTCAACTGCTGATGACTTATGGTCTTCGGAAGTTGGGCCACCTGGAATGGCGAAAAATAATTTTCTTCAAAATTTCTATTTGGGTTTCAAAGGTTATCTTGAGCCGACTATGATGTAATAAAATGTAAAATAAAATAATTCTAAGTTTGGTCGGCCTTATTGGCTAAAATTCTGGAACCTTCCCAGGCGGTGGATAATTGCCTATATAAGGAAGGCTGTATTATTGTCTTAGGCAGTTCAGAATAGTTCTGGGTAGTAGATCTGGGTAATAATTCGAGGCTTTGTCCTACATAATATTGTAAGGGAATGCCCATGTGGCTTTGCATATTGTAATTCTGAAAGTTTGTAATTCCACATTTGTGGAGATAATAAGAAGCCAATTCTCTGTTCTTGCATATTGTTGTTGTTTCTCTGTTTCTGTTATGTGTTTGTGGTATTAAGGGGAGCACCCTTCATCAGGTGGTATCAGAGCAGGAGTTCTTGAGTGTCTAAATAGATCGCCGACTGTGAGGCAGTTTGCACCAGGACCGTGGCTAGGGTTTCAGCGCGCACCGCGAAAATGCCTCCACGAAGGGAACGTGGCGGAAGAGCTGGTGTTGTAACACCTGAGGTTAGAGAGCTGCAGAGACAAGTGCGAGCATTGCAAGAAGAGATTCACAGAGGAATGAATCTTAATGTCAGAGATGAAAGTGAGGATGAAGCCGAAGAAGAATATCAAGAAGGAGAAGTCGAAATTGTGAACCAGGAGGAAGAAAGACTTTTTCGGGCCATTTCTAAGATTGGGAAAAGACCTAAGATTGAGGTTCCTACATTTTCTGGAAATCTTAACCCAGAAGAATCGATCGACTGGATCAATGAATGTGAGGAATATTTTGAGTATGAAGATGTTGAGGATCCTGATAGGGTCAAATTTGCGAAGGCCAGACTGAAAGGTCATGTGAAGATCTAGTGGCAAGAAATTCAATTGGAGCGAAATAGAAGAGGGAAAGATAAAATCACAAGATGGGATCGGATGGTGGAAAAATTGAAGCGACAGTTCATTCTTGTTGATTATGAGCTTGACCTACTGAAGAAAATGCAAAGTTTGAAGCAAGCAGGAAAATCTGTTCAGGAGTATACAGAGGAGTTCTATCGACTCCTCATCAGAACAGGCCATGCCGAAGCTGATAAGGAGAAAGTTGCCCGATACCTTAATGGGTTAAGGCCAAGCATTCAGGAGGAGTTGAATCTGGTTCGAGTGAACAGTATTGAGGAGGCATACCAATTTTCCCTAAAAGTAGAGGAAAAGCTGAACAAGAAGTTCGAGAGCAGACAAAACGGAAGAGGTCACGGTGGACGATCTGGTGGACGGTCATATGGTGGCCAAAATGAAGATCCGAAAAAGAAGCATGAGGCCAGTAGCAATCAGAATCAGCGAGGAAATAATTCCAATCACTTCCAGGATCAGAATAATAGAGATCAGAGAGGAAGAGGAAGAGGACAAGGATCTAGAAGAGGTGGCTTCCGTGGAACATGTTTTCACTGTGGAGAAGAAGGTCATAGGGCATTTGAATGTCCTCAGCGCCAAGGTAGAACAGACAGGAGAAATGAAGGCCAGGCCAGAGTTGCACATGTAGACGAAGATGCCAGATCATCAAATTCTGAAGATGCTGAAAGAGGAGAAACGTTGATTAACAGAAGAGTCCTGTTGAGTGGTGAGAATGAACCTGAGCAAAGGAGGAGCCTATTTCGCACCAGGTGCAAATGTGAAGGTAAATGTTGTGATGTGATTATTGATAGTGGAAGCATTGACAATTTGGTGTCAGAAGAGATGGTGACAAAGTTGAAGCTCAAGAGATAGAAACACCCACATCCATATCGGATTGCCTGGGTACAGGATGACCACAAGGTCATGGTCAATGAACAATGCCTAGTGAAGTTCAAGATTGGCGGATACCAAGATGAGGTATTGTGTGATATCATATCTATGGATGTATGTCATATGTTGTTGGGTAGACCATGGCAGTTTGACAGATGTGCTGTACATGATGGTCGTGCGAATACCTATTCCCTGACAAAAGATGGAGTGCGACATAAGCTAAAACCATTGAAGGAGACTGAAGAAAAGGTATGTAGTAATGCAAGGATAACTTTTGTTGATGGAAGAAATTTCCTAGATGGTATGAGGCATGAGCATGTATGTTTTGCTTTAATTCCAAAAGCTGGTAAAGAGGAAGTAGAAGATGTTCCTGTAGAAGTTGCAGATTTGTTGAATGAGTTTCAGGATATTGTATCCGATAACGTGCCTGATGGATTACCACCAGTCAGGAAGATCAGTCATCAGATGGACTTGATCCCAGGAGCGAGTTTTCTGAATAAGGCAGCACACAGAATGACACCTACAGAAAGTGAGGAGTTGAACAGACAAGTACATGAACTGTTACAGAAAGGATTGATCTGTGAGAGTCTAAGTCCCTGTGCTGTACCAGTGGTATTAGCACCAAAGAAGAATGGAGAATGGAGGATGTGTACAGATTCTAGGGCAATAAACAATATCACAATCAAGTACAGGTTTCCATTGCCACGAATGGATGATATTATGGACTGTTTGAGTGGAGCTGTATATTTTTCAAAGATAGATCTGAAAAGTGGATATCATCAGATTCGGATCAGAGAAGGAGATGAATGGAAGACTACCTTCAAGACAAAGGAAGGACTATATGAGTGGTTAGTCATGCCTTTTGGGCTAACCAATGCGCCGAGCACTTTCATGCGGCTCATGAACGAGGTTCTGAAAGAATTTCTGGGTAAGTTTGTCATTGTTTACTTAGATGATATTTTGATCTTTAGTAAGACATTGGATGAGCATATGATGCATATTCTTATGGTATTTGAGAAGTTGAGAGAAGAGAAATTGCTGATTAATTTGAAGAAGTGCAGTTTTGTGAAGAAGGAGTTAGTGTATTTGGGGTTTGTAGTTTCAGGAGAAGGTCTAAAAATGGACCCAGAGAAGGTACAGGCTATCCTTGAATGGCCTACTCCAAAGAGTGCTACTGAGGTAAGATCTTTTCATGGTCTAGCTAGCTTTTACAGAAAGTTTATCAGGAATTTTAGTAGTATTTGTGGACCCTTGACTGAAACAATGAGAGGGGATAGAAAAGAGTTTAAGTGGACAAATGGGGCAGAAAAGAGTTTTCAATTGTTGAAACAAAAAGTTATAGAAGAACCTATTTTAGCACTTCCAGATTTTAATAAGGTGTTTCAAGTAGATTGTGATGCTAGTGGTACTGCAATAGGAGCTGTTATGAGCCAAGAAGGTAAACCTGTTGCTTATTTCAGTGAGAAGTTAAATGATGCCAAGAGGAAATATTCTGTTTATGATCAGGAATTTTATGCTATAGTTCAGGCATTAAAGAAGTGGAGACATTATCTACTTCCTAAGGAGTTTGTTTTGTATACTGATCATCAAGCTTTGCAATATTTGAATAGTCAAGGAAAGTTGAATCAGAGGCATTTGAAATGGGTTGAGTTTTTGCAGAGTTATACATTTGTTTTGAAACACAGGAGTGGAAAGTATAATAGGGTTGCAGATGCTCTTAGCAGAAGGCAACTATTGCTGACAGAAATGCAGATTGAAGTGGTTGGGTTCAAGGAACTCAAGAATTTGTATCCAGAGGATCCTGATTTTGGTGAAGCCTGGAAAGCTTGTACAGAACCTGTTACTCTAGACAGGACGAAATGGTTGGATTTCATCATCCAGGATGATATGCTATTCAGAGGGAGTCAGTTGTGCATTCCACGAAGTTCTATGAGGGAGAATCTCATCAAGGAGAAGCATAGCGGAGGATTGGCTGGACATTTTGGTCGTGATAAAACCCTTGGTTTGGTTAGTGAGAATTATTATTGGCCACAGTTGCAGCAAGATGTGAAGAAGTTTGTACAGAGTTGAAGAGTATGTCAGATGGCAAAAGGAGTGAAGTAGAATACAGGGTTGTATCAGCCGTTACCTGTACCAGAGAAGCCTTGGGAGGATATCAGCATGGACTTTGTTCTTGGTTTACCGAGGACTCAGCGGGGACATGATTCAATTTTTGTGGTGGTTGACAGATTTTCAAAGATGGCACATTTCATTCCCTGCAAGAAGACTAATGATGTTGTTCATGTAGCAGAATTGTTTTTCAGAGAAGTAGTGAGACTTCATGGTTTGCCAAAGACCATAGTTTCAGATCGGGACACTAAATTTGTTGGATATTTCTGGCGAACATTGTGGAAGAAGTTGAAGATAGATTTGAAGTTCAGTTCATCACATCACCCACAGACTGATGGACAGACAGAGGTGGTGAATAGGAGTTTGGGAAATCTACTGAGATGTTTGGTTGGGGATAAGCCAACAGGATGGGATTTGATTTTACCACAGGCAGAATTTGCATACAATAATTTTGTCAACAGGAGCACTGGTAAATCACCATTCCAGATTATATATGGAAGTAGTCCAAGAAATGCATCTGAGTTGAGAAAGATAGATAAAGGAGAAATAAGTAGTGCTGAGGCTGAGGATTTTGCAGAACATTTGAAGAACATCCATGGGGAGGTGAGGAATCATATTACCAAGATGAACGCATAGTATAAGGCTAAGGCAGATGAGAAAAGGAGGTATAAGGAATTTCAGGTTGGTGATGAAGTCATGGTTCATTTGCGGAAGGAGCGGTTTCCAGTTGGTACATATAAAAAGTTGAAAATGAAGAAGTTTGGACCATGTAAGATATTGAAGAAGCATGATTCAGGAAATGCATATGAGGTAGCATTGCCTAGTGAGCTGAATATTTCACCAGTGTTTAACATTTTAGATCTGACAGAGTATCATGAAGGAGGTGTTGAAGATGAGATCACAACAGCACAGTGGAGTATTCCAGCAACTCATTCAGACACTAAGGAGATCGAAGACATACTGGACAGTCATGTTGGTAGAAGCACAAGGAATAGGACATATGAAGAGTATTTGGTCAAATGGAAAGGACGACCTGTAGAAGATTCATCGTGGCTAACAAAGGAGGAGGTTAACCGTCTTGGTTTTCCTCTGCACACCTGAGTCGTGACAGGGTCACTTCTCAAATTACCCTGGGTGTCTGATGCAGGAGCATCCTGGGTGTAAGAGCAATCTTGCATCACCCAAAAATATTTCTATTTTTTTATATTCAATAAGGGCTATTTTGTGCAGAGCTGCTATTTATGGAAAGTTACTATTTTTGGTAATTTTCGTATGTGCTCAGAATGATCTGATTTCTTTCTTGGAGGTTCACTTTGGTCATATAAGTCTGCCAGTAAAGTTTCATTTCCAGATCAAGTGTATATTGGAAGATATTGGAGATTTTCGGTATTGGCAGCAGGGTACAGAAACTTTGAACTCAGTTTTGAAGCCTTTAGAGGCCCCGGATGAGGTCAAAAATTTGGGTGACGGGTGCTTACATTGGTCAAGCCTGTAGAGCGCTTCGTGGCGTTTCTGAAATGGGGTTATAGTAGCCGAGCGGGTCAACTGCTGATGACTTATGCTCTTCGGAAGTTAGGCCACCTGGAATGGCGAAAAATAATTTTCTTCAAAATTTCTGTTCGGGTTTCAAAGGTTATCTTGAGCCGACTATGATGTAATAAAATGTAAAATAAAATAATTCTAAGTTTGGTCGGCCTTATTGGCTAAAATTCTGGAACCTTCCCAGGCGGTGGATAATTGCCTATATAAGGAAGGCTGTATTATTGTCTTAGGCAGTTCAGAATAGTTCTGGGTAGTAGATCTGGGTAATAATTCAAGGCTTTGTCCTACATAATATTGTAAGGGAATACCCATGTGGCTTTGCATATTGTAATTCTGAAAGTTTGTAATTCCACATTTGTGGAGATAATAAGAAGCCAATTCTCTGTTCTTGCATATTGTTGTTGTTTCTCTGTTTCTGTTATGTGTTTGTGGTATTAAGGGGAGCACCCTTCATCAGTATGAATCATCCAAAACAAAAAATTGAGTCTAACGTCCTATGGTTTGAGTTTATAAGCATCATCAAAAGTTGGTGTTAAATGAGTTGATAAACATTTATTGAAGGCTTACTAATGCTTTCCTAATGTATTTTATGAGGAACATGAACAATCAAATGTATATCATGATATTAGAGCAATGGTAGAAATCTCAAAATGGGTGGATTAGTACATTCAGTTTCCCACCTTCCTCTATATTAGTGTGTGTGTTTTCTCATCTTACCCCTAGATGCTTCCGAAATATGTAATTAATCTATTAGTCTTGATGAAATATTGTTGGTAGTTGTCTAAGGTGCATTTCCTTTTGAGATGAAATCATACATTATGTGTTTGGTTTCCTAATTAGATGTGTATCTACAAATGCCACATGGCCATACATGCCAAATATATGAATGGAGAGATTTTCAAGTTCAAGTTCAAGTTTTTCTATAAAAAGTGAGTCTATAATACAAAAGGTCTCATGTGGGAAAGATTGGGAAGTAGGAACTCTCACACTTCAAAGGTAGAACACTATTGGGCTAATTGTGCTGTTAAGTTTGAGGTTAGGAAATGAGAGAACTACATGATGCTTAGTTGGTCTATCACTACAAAATAATTGATTGAATAGTTTTCCAATGTGTATGTAACATTGATCTCTCTGAGATCCATAGAAGCACAATTGGATCAGCGGCCTTTGTTATTGGCTAATTGATTTATCAAGGATAAAAAATTCACCCAAGAAAAAAAAAAAATAGTTTTAGGTTGAAGTGTTAACCACCTTGAAAGAAGAATATCAAAATAGATTTTGGGGACATCCAAAGGGACAATTCAGAAATCTTTACCAACAGTGCAGCTAAGTCAAAAAAAAATGATGCTCAATATTTCAACAATTTGTATAGTATCAGAATTTGGAACTATTGGAGGAAGCAGAGGGGATGAAGAGGAAAGAAGGAAGAAATCAAAAGCTACATGTGAGACTGATTTGGCACTAACGATAATAAAGATAAAATTGGTCATAAGAGTTTCAAATCTTCTCCACCGATGTAGTTGAATACAAAGTTGTCTTATTTTGTTTCCCAGGTTTTCACTCCCACTTGTCTTACTTTCCCTCCTTTGAAGTCTCCTTCTAGGATCCCTTCCTATCATCTTTCACCTATGTTACTTATGAACAATCCTTTTTCATCAACTTCTAAACCACCTTCCATGTCATAAAACTCCCCTTCCCATCCTCAAAATCCTCTTCCATTTGATTTTTCATATTTCTCCCATTCAAACTTCTATAACTACTTCATCCCCCAAAAGGAGTTGTCCTGGGAAACAAATATAGGTAGAGGGAACACTTGATTGAATTAGGACAAGAATTTTAAAGAAGAGGAGGATTGTACTAGCAAGGCCCTTGAACATCATTTACTTTCCTTTCTTCTTTTAGAGTCAGCTCCCAAGAAACCAAGAAAGTAAACAAAGTTGAAAAGGAGTTCTAAAGGACATATCATTATTGAAACCACAATTTAACCTACAACTGTTTATATTTGTATAAATCTATTCTTTTTTTTTTAATAATTTGTCCATACATTTCCTGTTTATAGTACAACCGTGTTGTTGTTTTTACTATGCATTTAGCCATGAAAATCTACAATGACTCCTAACTTCGTGACACTTTATTGGTGTATCCAAATTGAATATCACACAAGTGTGTGTGCATGTGAGTGCATATGTATGTGTGTATGTGGATGTATATTTGTGGTGTGATTCTCTTTGTTGCTGTACACCATTTTGTTTATAGGTACATGGAAGGGGGCTTTAATACTACTACTCAAGTTGCCCTCTTTCTTAGGAGTCATGTTCTAAACTTCTTTCACTATAGCAACTTCTTGCTATAACATGAGTTGTTACATTTGAATTCCATTGACCTATCTTCTTCATTTGTGAATGGTAATAGTGTTTTCCCCTTACTCTTTTCTTTTGTTGGAGAGTAGTTCTAGATTTTGTAACTTTCAAGCATGCATATAGATTCTTGTGTGAAGCTAAAAATTCATTTGATATATAGAGTTTATTTATAGCTGGATGCATTGATCTTCTTCCAAAAGAAAATTGCTATACTGATAAATTAGTTTCTACTAGTCTTCAATAAAATAGGTATTTCTGTACATTTTTCATTTTGTTAATGACAACACCTTATACGTTGTTGTGGGAAGCTGGAAAATCACCAACTTTATAAAATTTATTCATAATTGGATTCAATAATCATCTTCAGAAAGAAAGGTGAGACTGATAGATTAACTTTTACTTATTCTGAATATAGCCAATCTTCTATGTGCTTTTCATTTATTAAGTATGAATACCTTAGTGATGATGTTACCATGGTTCCTATTATGGATGATTCTATTATGACAACAATTTTCTAGCAAACTTATGCATCAAATTTGCAGTGACAAAAATCATCTAGTTGCTAGTGATAGATGGCACAAGGTCCTACTATATTCATTCTTGTCAGCCTAGAGTGGTCCCTGATTAGCAATGGAACTTGATTATTTTGGTTTCCTTTTGCAGCTGGCCTTGTTCTGAATCACGTACTAGCTCCTGTGCTAGGACTACCCTTAAATCCATAAGCTGCATCTAAAGAAAAAAATCTTCTAAAATTATCCCTATCAAAGCTTGAAACATTTTGGCTTCTAGGAAATGATAGATTTTTAACTGGCAGTTATGAGCCATCCATTGCAGATCTTAGTCTTGCTTATGAAGTGATGCAACTAAAGGTATGCTTACTTGTCTTCAATTAACTAAGGTTTTCTGAAAATCAAATGTTTGGTATTGTAGTTTGGATAGATGAATCTCAAATTTGTAGACAGTAAGCACCCGTTATATTATTTCACATGAAATGTGTTTTGTTTTTCTTCTATAACAACAACAAAGTCTCATTTGTGTAAATTAGTTTATAATGCATTCTATTGGGGCTCTCAAACCAAATCCTTTTATAGTTGACTTCTAGTCCTTGTAGAATCTTTAGTCACAAGTCTGCTAATTTTTCATTCAAACAAGAAGAAACCCCAATTCATTCATGCTCAAGCATTATTGCCTCTAAATAGCCTAAGCTAAATTTCTCCAATCTAAAAGGCTACTTTCAATATGATGCAAAGAAACCAATCAATATGCAGCTCAAATCTCTCTACTACAAAACCAAATGGTTTTTGACTCAGAATGGTAGATCCACTTAAGATAAAGTCCACATTGGATGAATTGAAAGGTCATCTCTAGTTGCCTAAGGAATGAATCTTGATCTATTGCTTCATGGGAGCTTTCTTAGGACCTAGAACTCTGAAAGACTAGATCCAGAAAGATTAGAAAGCTTTGAGAATGGAGACTCTACCGATGCCCAAAGGATATTTTTTTGGCTATTTTTTGCACCCAATTATGAAAGGAAAAGAATATTCCAACAAGGATCATCACTTCTAAACCCCGCTGATGATTTACTTCATGAAATCTCGGTATGGGTCTTCCTCCCACTGCTATTTAACAAATATTGGCAAGAGTTAATCTTGCAAAGAATTTACTCACCACTCAACAATTGAAGCATACATCACTTCTTCTGTGATTAACTATAATCCAAGAGTTCTCAACTATGCTCATATCTGTGTTAGTGATCTGGCATAACCATTTCCAAATAGGATAATTTTGGATCTAGATGGAATAGAATGTGCACAACCATTTGATTATAAACACATTCTATTCAGATTCTGGATTCTCTTACATAATTTTCTCTTCAAACAAAAAAAATCTTTATGATTTTCTAAAAAAAGTATGCATAGACACACATGATTAAGCAACCAAACATACCACAAAATTTACAAGGTCTCCAAATAAATTCTTTCACTAATGGAATTTGCGATTACAAATCTTTTCACAAAGAATGTTTTAATGTCAGTTTAAGAGATGGAATTAAAGAAACATAAAAAATAATAATCAAGATTTTCAATGCTTACGGGTTTTGAACTTATAATCTATCAATCATAGATCTTCACACTTATAGCATCCAACTCAAGTAGGTGCCCCTTTGATAATAATTTACTGAGCTTCACTATATACCTCTCAATCATGCACATGGGAGAAATATTGCTTGATAAGTATGTTGAGCTGGCTGAATTGGACTTCAATACATTGCAGTCCATACACCAGAAAGAGCTTCAACAAGTTCATAAGTAATGCTTTGTTAATTTTGATATACAAGCATCAATTTAATATAAATAGCTTAACCATTTAAATTGTAATTTTTTCTTGATAAAATCATCAATTGTGGTATAGGTGGTGGATAGATTCTGGCTTTAGGAAGTTGAAATTCACAAGAGAGAGGCATATAGAGATATATTTCATGGTGGCAGCTGGCATGTTTGAACCTGAATATGGTGACTATAGAATTGCATTTACAAAAGTTGGTTCTCTTCTTCTTGTTCTAGATGATCTATATGATAAATATAGCTCTTCTGATGAGATTATGTTATTCAATGAAGCATTTAATAGGTAAACTTTGAAAAATAGTTTTGTGATATTCACATAGAATTTATTTTATGGAGCACAATAATCAGCTAGTTTTAATTATAACATTTTCTTATTGTCTAACTATATGTGGTTAAAATTAAATGTTACTAATTTATATAATATTTAAGTAAAATAATTTAGGAAGTTAAATGAAAGAGTTTAAAATTTAATATTTAGATTGTCTAATCAAATTTCTACTTTTTGTACTTACAAAGAGAGGTTTAGTTGATCTTTGAATGAGGTATCATTATTATGTTTTCTTTTTCTTGTACGTGGGATTTAAATATAATAGATCACATGCCAAAGCATATAAAAATATGTTTCCATGGATTATACAATATAGTTAATGAGTTAGCTGATAGACATATAAAGTGCAAGGACATAATATGCTTGAATACTTCAAGAGAATGGTATGCATGCTATAAAAATAGAAAGTAACAATGAAAATTTAATCAAACATGAAATTCCTAAAGTGACAACATAATTAATAAGCGGAGTGGTCTAAACATAAGTATGTTCTTGGATGGGATGAGTACATAAATGTGTCACTAATAAATGTGTAATTACGATGGGGTTGTTGTATTGGCAACGACAATTGGGGCATTGCCGATACAACAACCCCGTCGCAATTCTTTGGGTGGCCATCACAATTGAGATGGATCCCCAAAGAACTATGATAGAAATATGGCATCCCTAATAGAACACCCTCATTGGAATTCTTTGCAAAGCCATCGCAATTGCGACATCAACCAAGAATTGTGATGCAATTGGGGCGTCGTCGATACAGCAACCCCATCACAAATCTTTGGAGATATGTCGCAATTGCGACAGATCCCCAAAGAATTATGGTCGGAGTTGCTATCACAATGACCATCGTAATTCTTTGGTATACATCACAATTGCGATAGCTCCTTGAGGATTTGTGACAGGGTTGCTGTCAGAATGAAGGGGTCGCATTGCGACGGAAAGGAGTCACAATTACGACAACAAGGCGAAGACGTCGTATTTTGCAACTAAAAAACTACGATGTCTATGACTGTCACAATTGCACCACATATCTGTCACAATGGTGATACATAGCCATCACAAATTGGGGCTATATTTATTAGTGGTGGAATACTGATGGAGGCAAGTGTAAGATCTAGCGCTGACAAAATAAAGATTGTGTTGGCTATTCATAAGTCATGCGAAAAATGAAATCAGAAGAGAAATCCATACTAAAAGAAGATTAAAAGGAATAGGATGAAAAGGTGAAGGAAGCCCAATGCTCTGATGAAATTTTGGCTATCAGTTGGAATGAACGAACTAATTGCATTATCCTAATTCTTTGCATGCTGAAGAAAATTCTCTGCTTTAGACTCTCATCTAACCCATTAGGTTATGCTGGCAATTTTATAATAATATGTTTGTTCATTGATGATTCTGAAACCTTTATGTCATAAATTAGGAGTTAATGAAGTGATGGAATATATTTCAAGAGTTGAGAAGTAGATTTAGATTATTTTTGAGATACGTTGACATCATTCTTATTGTAGCGGGCTATGTGATAATTTTGCAGATGGGGTTTTATCACAAAGGCGTTTTATCACAAAGGCTTTAATGATAAATTCAGAGTTGCGTTGGACCAAGAAGATCATTCAAACAAATTAAGAAAATTACAACACTACAATATTCCTTGAAGAACAAGAATAAACATTAAAAAAAATCTTGTAAAATAGAAAGATAAAAACTGCAAAATGTTTACTTTCTAAAAAGTCAAGAGAGAGTTAAGAAGGGGAAAAAGAGATTTAAAGCAAAAGGTGTCTTTGCCAAATTCTCATTTTTAGAAAACCTATGATTCTTATAGTATGATTTCCATGAAATTATTCTTATTTTCTCTTTTTAGCCACTTTATTTAAAGTTCTATGCACTTTTGCTCAGTGCTAGCAAACCAGAAATAACTATGTCTATCATGAATGACTTGATAGAATGTACTATTCTCTATCCAATAGGAAAATGATAGAAGATAAAAAATACATTTAGAAGAATGTAGAAGAGGTGAAAGAGACAACAGAAATATCTAGAATCTACACATTCAATGGTTAAAGATTTTTGGAGATTTCGATAGAACAAGTGCTCGCATATAATTGGGATTTTGTAGTTGTTTTTTTGAACAATAGCAGATATTTTTGTACTTCTCATAGATTTTCTTTCCCCATATACCCTTTGATGGAGTTGTCAATTGTGCCCTAACAAATATAGGTTTTATTATTTTATTGATTTTTTAAATAAAAATAAAATAAAATTTATTTTTACTACTGAACAACAGATAAATAATTTTTGTTTGATTATTTAAATATTTATATATATTCAAATTATAGAAATGAAATAATTTTGTTTTAATTATTTGAATATCTATAAATATTCAAATTATAGACTGTATATAATTTTTTCAAATTCTTTGTTTGTAAGAGGAACTAATAAAGACTAAATTTAGTATTATTTCTTCATAGTTTAAGTTTGGCTTGTAAAAGAAGGTGGATGGAGTGGAAGTAAACACAAATATTCAAAATTTAGAAAGAAATACAAATCTATAAACTCAAGTGCTACAACACTAATTTTCATTAATCAACTTAATAAATTTGATTACATCTTAGAATGCTATTGCATTCCACTTCCACTCTGACTCAAGATCCACAATCATCAGATTTCCTCTATGAATTACTAGTCATAGCTGATTTTGGTTTTAAATTATCTTTTTCTAGAAACTTCCATACAGCCCACATAATAGAACAATCTAGAAATGATTGAAAGTTCAATATTTTTGTGATAGAAATTACTACATATTTCTACAATATTCAAACATGGTTGAAGTTTATTAGAGTTGAATTTTGAAGTTCATGTTACAATTACACCGGTCAATTCCCTGGCATGTCTGAAATGCAAAATTATGAGTATATTACTAGATACCAAATGTGTAAGAAAGGAATGACTAGGAGAGGCATGGAAGATGAAGTATAGAATGATGGCTTTCATTGACAAATATGATTCCATTGATTCATAGCTGAATGGAAAGGAATGTAGCTGATTGACAATGAAAAATATAGAGAATCAATCTGAAGGTGAGTCTCATGATTCTTATGAAAAATCAAAGAAATCTACCCATGATCACACATCTTCTCTCGCATCAGATATGTCATCATGACAAGATTTCTCTGATTTTCCATTAGAATAACCTTCAGATTTATTCTCTATTTTTCATTATCAATCGGCTGCATTACTTCTTATTCAGCTCCAAATCAACATAATCATATTTGTCGGTAGAATGAACCCATCATTTTGTACTTCATCATCCCGACACCTCTCCTCATCATTGCTTTCTTTTTCAAGCTCTCTCACAGTAGGTCTCTCCAATCTGCCATCAGAATTAGAATCATCATCAGAACCACTTAAATCATCATCAAAATCAGATAATGTACCAGCCTTTCATCAGTAAATTGGAATCTATGCTCATTGTTATGGGTGTCACCACTAGCTTGACCTCTAGGGTTTCTAAATCTCCCCCAACCACCACATCCACCAGGCCCTACAAATTTCATATTTCTTACATAGATTCAAAACCCACCCAAAAACACCAGTCACACTTTTTGTGTGACTAAAATGTCTTATATGTACAATTGAAAATTGTATTGGATGACTCTACCTAATGCTAAAAATATTTTATGGAATATAATTTTCACTAATAAAATAAAATTTAGGTTAGTAAAATATATATGTACTAATCATTAAAGATGCATTTTGCAAAATGTATTTGTAACATTTGTGAATATTATAAATGATGTTAAATTCTAATCGTAATAATAGAAATAATGTAGTCGAAAGTTTAGATTCACAATTCACACATACAAGAAATAAATCTAAGATCTTGTACAGAGTCTAAACTCACAATCTACACAAACAGAAAATAAATCTAAAATCTATGAAAAAACCTAAATGATAAACAATAATAATTTTATCTATGTACAAAATCAAATGATAAACAATAATACCATTACAAAGGCATGAGGAGATTCCATTGTTGCTTTAGACTTGCTTTGATAATTTGATATGTGGGTTGCTCCTCATTGATGGTAATGCTAGATGTAAAATAAGAGGTGTAAAGATATTATTTATAAACTTCACATACATTTGATCAACGATTGGGATTAAGAGGCAAAATCAATGGCCCCAAAGTTTCCAGGGATTAAGAGGCAAAATCAAGGGATTAAGAGGCAAAATCAATGATTGAGAAATTTATAGTGATTAAGAGGAAAATTGAAGACTGAGAAATGTCAAATCAACCATTGAGAAATATCAAGAGAGTGCATGAATATAATACATGTAGATTGCAAAGATTGACGGATAAGGTGAGTTGTAAATGCATAGGGAAAATAAGTTATTTATGAAAAATAAATTATTTGATTCTATTTTATCTAAGTGAGGAAATTCTTAAGGAGAAATGGTAAAATTAATTAAAATAAGAATTATTTAATTATTACATGATAATTAGTTTAACTAAATAATTAAAAAATATATGATTTATAAAGATTGAGAAGAATAATGTTAACCATGATATAATTCAAATTTATTAATCAATTTTAGATGTCTACATTTTATCACTTTTTTGAGATTGAGAAGAAAATACAATTGATTTAAACTCTCAATAGGTAAAACAAAGTAAAATAAAAGACATCAAAAAGATGAAAAAAAAAGACAATTAGGGTTCAAATAGGGAATAAATAAGGAAAATATTGGTAAAAAGAGCTCATTTTTTTTTACTTTCTCAACTTACAAATGAGAGATCAAGAAGAGAAAAAGAAGGGATGATGATGATATGAAGAAGAGATGGGAAGATGCATTGGTAGAATTGGAGCATGTTTACAAATGAGTGGTTGGCGTTAGTCTAGTGGTAAGTGCCTATCCTTGACTTGGTCAATTTTGCATGTTCTTTTGGAATTTGACTACCAAGGTTTTAGGGATGGTGAAGGTTTCTTTAACAAATTAGGGAAAATTAAATAAAATTCAAATGAATGTTAAGGGGTGAGGAGAAACTTGAGTTGGAAAAAGAAGAAGAAAAAGAGTGGAAATTTTCATTATAGGATGCACCCATCATACACCAAGGCATGATAGTGCATGATGATGTGTTATTTATATATGGAAATGAACACTAAATGTATGGTCATGCACACTCAATATGCATTGTTGCATGCATATGCAATGACATGCACTAAAATGTGGTGGGCTGAGCACCATGCCCCCACAAGTGCACAATATTGCACACAATCTATATAGCATACGCATGGGGGTGTTTAACATTGCATGTGTAGAATTTCTTGCTACATATCCTGCACATATATAAAGGTGCAAACCAAGTGCACAAGGAGCTACACAAATTAGGGGAAGATGGAAAAAATATATAAATTAGAAAAGTGGATTTTTAAGGTAGATTAACTAACATTTTGCATTAAAAAAATAACAACCATTTTAATGAACAACAAAGTCATGCAGCCATAAATGGTGACAGTGGGTGACAATGGGTGGGCAAGAGGAAGTTTGAATTTGAACTTGAATGTGGTCGGGATTCCTAGGCAGTACGTTTTGACTGTTGCTTGCCATGGGGTCTCTACATATTAGGGAGCGAGAATAGAAGAGAGCTTGAATGGGGACCCAAGAGTCAAGCAAATCGACCATGGAAAGTGGGTCAGAGTGGGTGAAGGTTCTTCTTCCCCCTTAGCCCCTAAGAGTTATTAAAAGGACCAGAGTGGTAAAGCCCCTTAGCGTCATTGGTCTACTCTTTTTGGTATCCAATCATCAAGCAAGTCTTCCTTCCCTTCTATTAAGGATCTTTTTGATAAAGAGAAGGTAACTTTATCATAGAAATCCTTGATGAGCTAGTGGATCACAACATCACCTCAATGGATCACACTCTTGTGGGTAAGTTTGTGGGATCTAGACCCAACATAGAAATTGTTAGAGCCTTTTCAAAAAAGAAATGGGGGCTTAAAGGGAAAGTCCTCATTATGGCCATGGTGAAAGGCTTTCTCTCTTTTGAGTTTTCTTGCAAAGAATACCTCGATAGAATCCTGTGTGAAGGCACCTGGTTGATCAGCAAGGCTACCCTTGTTGTGCTAAAATGGACTCTGAAGCTAGACCTCAATGGTTCTTTCTTTGTCTATGCCCCTATGTGGATTCGACTCCTAGAACTCCCTCTTGAATTTTGGGTTGAAGATGTCGTTGATGGTATTGCTAGATACTTTGGATCTTTTCTCTCAATAGACTTAGTGATTGTGGCTAAAATTCACCTCACCTATGCAAGAATCTATATTGGGGTGGAAGAGGCCCAAGATATACCTAAAATCATTGTTCTCTAATCAAAGCTGGGTAAACACTTGCAAAAGTTGGTTTATGAAAGCATCCCTTTCACTTGCCTCCACTGTAAGAAAGCGGGACATAAAGCTAGATTGTGTCCACTATGCATGAACTTGGAAAAGGAAAGGAAGGCTTTGGTGGTACAAAATAGTAAGCCTGACAATGTTCAGGAACAACCCTAGAGGAAGCCAAACAATCCCCACCTAGCCCCAGAGAATAGCAGAGCTGGGGAAAACAAGGACAATCTAGAGGATAAGATGGGGTTATCAGATTCACAAGTTGACAAGGATATCCCTAAAACTAGGGAAAAAATGGAGAATCCAAACCAAGTGAAGAAATTTTGGCTCCGTGATTAGGGTCTCCCCAGTTAGAAGGAATCAACTTGGAGGTAAACATTCCTCAAGTCTCCATTGAAGACACTGATGAAAAAGGCTAGGCAGAAGGGGGTGATTCATGCCCTGGCTCCAAATTTTCTTTCATCATCCTAGATTCCTTTGAATCCCCCTAGTTGACTATTATTCTAGTCCTGCTATAAGAAAACTAGTTGGTCAACTGCACTCTAGCAATTGTCTAGGGACACATGACTCTAATAAATTCCAACAAATGGATCTTCTTTTGGGCTCCATCTCTTTGAAACAACTCTCAAAGTTGGAGGCTCTCTACCAAATACAAAGAGGAAAAAGAGGGATGGATTAAAGTTCAAATAAAAAAGAGAACAAAAAGAAGAGATCCATCTCTGGTTTCCCTGGTAGCCACAAGGAGCAAAAATAGAGCTGATGTAGGAACAAAACTCAAATCTCCAAGTAGAAAATGGTCAAGCCAAATCAGGCTAGAGGAAGCTTGCAAAAACATTGTGGATGGTACCCAGAGAACTATCTAGATGGTTTGCACTCCCAACAAAAGATGCTAGACACCTCAAAGGTCATTAGTGACCTCTTTAGCTCAATCAAGCTGACTGTCAGAGGTAGAAATATTTGTCCTAGTGCTATAGATTAGTTGGTGATAGCATGTATTTTTCTCAATAGTGCATCATCCATTGGTCTTCCCATGGTTAGTTTCTCAAATGTGGATTTGGTCTTGGAAATGCATTAAACTTTTGTGCCACCTAGACCTATTTCTCAAAGGATGACCTGTCTATCCCTAAGCTTATCTCAACTATCACTCAAGATGTTGATTGGACTGTCCTTCAGGATGCCAGCAATGAGACTTATCAGTCAAGGCATAATTATGAAACTTTCCATAATGGCGAGATGGATACATTGAAAGGGGACGATCTTCAAAGTACCACGCCTTTAACCAATAATAATTATTTTTATTACAAGTAAGCTAGTAGAATTTATTTCACTCATGGCAAGTTGTGGTGGATTCACATGAGTTTTAATTATACATCACCTCGACACATAGTGAGGGCACCCTTCCCCATATATTGCAATCATTTCAAAAAAGCTACCTTTAGTAAGAAAGTTGATGAAATTAGAAATCAGGCTAGCAGATATTCTTTGCAAAACCAGTGGTTTACCAAAGCCATCCCGACAGTCATGGTAAGAGAAAGGTTAAGAAGGGAGCTAGAAGGTGATAATGAAAAATGGAAGAAGAGAACAAAAATCTAGGATGTTTTACAGAAAGGGGAGGTCACCACTTTTATTGAACACCTCCATGGACATAGGAAGGACATCACCAATATCTTCATCAAAACTTGGCAAGATGGGTCAGTGGAGATAGATAGAAAGATGTTCACTATTACAGAGGAAGTCATTTCGATGTTCACCAACATTCCTACTATGAAGAAAAAATTCTATAGAGACCAAAAGCTTTCCGATATCGTTGTGAAAATTTTTACAACAGATGATATGGAGATGAATGCCATTGTCAAAGTGGGCACCTACTACGTCCCCGAGAGTCTGAAGACATGATGGCAGTATGTTCTGAGCGCTCTCTGCTACTACATTACCCTCGACACCAGGTTTGACAGAATCCAAACTTATCACTTCATCTTGCTTAATCATTTTAGGCATGATGTCTAAATTTCCATTCTGTATTATCTCTTCTCTTCTATGAATAAGAATATTACTAGTTTTAGAGATAAGAAAATTGCAAATCCTTCCCTACATGAAGGACTTATCCTTCTACTATATGAATTCTTTAAAACCGAAATCTTGGGCAAGGAAATTGGGGCTAGCAAAGCTATAAGTGATAACTCCAGCTTGGATTATGTCCCCTCTGGCTCTTCTATGGGCATCTCATCATATGAAAGTGAGGAGGTTGAGGCCAAGCATTTGGGGAAGGGATCTTCATCCAAGAAACGGCCTCTGAAAGCCATTAAAAGAGATTTCCCCTCCAAAAAGTAGGATAGGAAGGATTCTAACTCGAAGGAAGAATATAATGAAAAGGAGGAAGAAATGGTTTCAAAAGCTGATGTGGGAACCCTATTTTGGATTCAATGGAAAAGAAGGAATAGGAAACAGAGGGCTCTCCCAATCCTTTATTGGACCTCTCTAGCCATCTATTGGTTGACATCACCATAAATGAGGAAAAATCCCCTCCCCCTAATCCCTAGGCACTAAGAAGACCCCTGAGATTGAAGAAAAATAAGACAAGGGCACCAGTCAATCACCCATAAGGATTGATGAGACAGAAGAAACTTCTAGGGAGGAGTATCATAGTTAGGACACCAGTAGGGGCAAAAAGGTTTGGAGAAATTTCAATATTAACACTGTGTGTATGGGCATCATCAAGGAAGCCATCTATCCATAGATTCTAGAGGATAAAGATGGAAAAGTTCATAAGGAAGAACTGATTGACCCTGATTTGGTTGTTCTCAGTGACAAAGCCAGGGAGATGGACATGGATTTTCTCAATAATACCAAAAACATCATGCTGGACCAGTTTTGGTCTTTCAAGTGGCTCTACCACGAGATAGAGGACATCAAGGTTAGAATTTAGGGACTGGGCAACACAAATAAGATAACAAAGAACTCTCCCAACCTGGAAACTAGGGTCAAGAATATGGAGTCCAAAATGATTAGTCTAGAAAAGACCCTTAAGGGGGTGGTAGAGCAAAATTTTGATATCCTTAAGACTTCCAACAAAAATCTGGAACTATTGATCAAAAAGATGGAGGAAAATGTGAATCCCAAAATTGATCTGAGGACTAAGAAGGAAGACAAGGAGAAAATGAAAGGCCCAGGGAAGAGAACCGGGGCAAGAACTAGGAAGAACAGGGGAAAACTAATCCACAAGACTCCCAAGTGCAGAATGTTAAAGATACGGTGTAACTGATGGAAGCCTTGGAAAATAATGTTGTGGTTATGCTCAGGTTTTTTGCATAACTGGTTTCTCTATTTTTGCTATCTTTCTATACTTTTTATGTTCGGTCCTCTCGCGGCCTGTCTCTACTACTTTCGTATGCTTTACTTTGGTTGGTTTATATGACACTCTCAAGACTTTTATTTTGATGTGGGTTTTAGGAGCCCTATAAAACCTATTTTACTTAATCAAAAACTAACATTTTGCATTTTATTGTTAAAAGAGGATTTAGAACCCCTCCAATCATGAGAGAGACACTCTCAAGTACTCACACTAAGATCAAAACTAACAATGAGATATGAGAACTTCCCAACTAGAGTTGGCTTATAGTTCCTTAAATTAATACATGAGATTACGTGGAATCTAACAATAATAACAATTTTAAAGAGATATGTATCGTGACTATAATGAAATCATCCTTCTAACATGTGAAGTGACTATGATAATAAAGGATGTTTTGATGATATTATCGATCTCCATAGAGGGAGATCAAGTGATTTATAATGTTGATGTTCGAAAGGAGGTTTTGATTCTAGGATATTTGGGACATATGATCTAGGCATTAACCAACATTATTTAGACCCATGAGATGTAAAATTAAGGTTAGATATTCTATTGTTTCTACTAGATAGATTAAATATAACATTACTTACATCCTAAATTGATCATGAAAAAGATTCTTTATTGCATATGGACACTCAAATTATAACTAATATCCTACATAAATGTTCAATATAATTCTTTATTGTATGAAGAAAATCATAGTATTGATGATAAAACATTTGACTACACATGCATGTGGACTATGTGTCCTAGCCCATCTATACAACTACATGCATGTAGTATATAGAGGGGGATCTAGTTTTACATGCGGAGTGACTCAACTACTCAGATGGACATGGAAGTATGTATACATTGCATGATATATTATGGATAAGAGATGGAAGAGAGTGCTTTCCTATGTGTATTTATGTGGTGGTACTAGGAAACTATGGAAACTAGGTGACATGCCCCACTAGAAATGAGAGATAGCTGACATAAAATTGTTTATCTAGAGGTCATGGAGAGAGAGTGAGGTTTGGGTATAAGATATAGATGTTCTAGTGTATTTTAGGAATTTGAGATACCTAATTATATATGAAAAGAATTTTGTAGATAGATATTTTCTTTCAAGAGGATACACAAATAGTTTGGAAAAAGGGTGTACTTATTGTAGAGACAATGTACATCTTAGAACATAAAGTGAGATCTGGTTATGAGGTTTGATTATCCTAGAAAATATGACCATTATTTTTTTAAGGGATTATCACCTATGCCAAGGGATCTACATGTTGATATAGAAGACCTTGACACTAATTATGGGAAGGATAGATAGTGGTTGAGGCATAGCTATTGAGATAAAGAGCTATATATAATCAAAGTACATAGCCTAATATTGGAGCAATGAGTACATCGGAGGAGAGTCCATAAGGAAAAAAATACAAGAGGACAATGACTCATATATCAAGGATGAGAAAATTTTACAATTTCTATAAAAACTATAATATGTACAAATAGGATAAAATGTATTAGAAATACATATGTTAGACAAGAAAAGGAAGAGAGATTAGACATATAGGAAATATAGATTAGAATGGAGTAACTCAATAGATAGGAAAGATGTGAAAAGATCATTAAACAAGGTCAGAAGGGTAGACTTAATAGGGTTTTCAATGTATAAATTATAAGTATGAGTAGGCACATATCACAAGGTAAGGGTGGTAGGGGAGAGATGATAAGGATGGGTAGGTAGTGAGGGAGATAATAGAGCTTGAGTATGTTAAGCATCAATATATTTAGCTATAGACAAGAAATCTTAGGACACATTCAAAGGTAGAGGAGATCTTTTGATAAAGAGATGAGCCTTGGGATGAGTTATTTTAGGTGAGGTTGAGAGGGATGTGATTTTCACAATTACATTAAGAGAAAATGTACAAGTTGTCACCATATCTTCATAGTTGATCACACCATAGAAGGTATATAAAATTTTTATAGATATAGATATATAGGATTTTACACATTACAAGACTCTAGATATGAGTAGGAAATATCCCATGAAAGGTGATAAATTCCTCTCCAAGACTCATGTGAAAACTAATGAGGGTGTGATGGATCCAATATGAATCCACACATGAGGAGAGAGTCATTGAGGAGGATAGGATGAGGAATAATTATGAATATCCCACCAACCATCGACATCATAAGGGTGGGAAGTCACCTTTGGAGTTTATGAATACATCATGAAAAAGTGAACTTGTAGACAATGGACTAACATTTTTTATGCAGATGACCATTGTACATGTATATGTAAAATGAAAAAACATGTAATAAATGATGATTTAGAAAAATATATGTACCATTTTGATTTATATACACTTATGAGACACTATTTTGGTAATGGACACATAAACCCATGAGACACTATTTCGGCTGCACATGTATCATTTCATATGGTGCACATTTTACATGATAAACTATTTAAAATTTTGTATTTTTTTTTAATTGTGTAATATGATGGAAAACTATATAATTTTAGACAATGTTGTGGTTTGATAATATGACACTAACTTATATACATTACTTATATTTAGGAAGGTCATAAGGTTTTACACCCTTAAATATATCAAAAAATTAAATTATTTCTCAATTACAAATTAGTGAGAAATCAATTGAGATAACTTTAGTATATGTATATCTCACATGTAAAATTTCATAATCTAGGTGTTATCACATGAAATGAGATATATAAATACTACATCTTAGGTTCTCATGCAATATAATCAAACATTATACAAATAATTATGCACAAGAAAAAGATAACATTAATACCTTTTAAAAAAAGAAATATTGCCAACAATGGAAGCATTGAGGAATGAGGATGATTATTCTCCTCAGACACCTAATTCTTAAGGATTCCTTTTTGTTTGAGAGGAACATTATTTCAACAATGATTTAATATAGTTTTTCTCCTTTAGTTGTCTTCTCACATCCTTACGATTAATCAATAATCATGTAGTATGATCTTAAATACTAATGCAAAAAGATCATTAGACAACTTAGTATATAAATTTAGATTCACCATGGACTCTTGAAATTTGAATGTCTCTAAATGATAATATAATATTAACACATTAATTCGCATAGGTTTTTATTCCTTTCCTACACACTACGTTACTTATCAAGACATTTCATTGTAACTTGAGGTTATCTATTTCCTCAACAATATGCCAATAACTATTTTAACTTCCCGCTCTGCAACTTCCCGCTTTGCAACTTCCCACTCAAGCTCAAATTTCAAACTGTAGGCTCTCATGCCTACCTCCCCTAGGGGAAATGCTGCCCCCTTGGCTGACCCACCCACTGGCCCTAATGGACCCTAGGCCATTCCTGTGATTTCCTCTATCATGGTCCAAGCGATTGAGTCAATGGGGGAATCTCAAAAAGCGTCCTCTTCTGCTAATACCCTATTATCCCCCCCAAAACCTAACCGAAAAGGGGCCCTTGTTGGAGAAGCTCACCAATCATTGGAGGCTTTACTGGTGGATTTCATTTAGACTAAGGAAGGTGTTGAACTGTCACTCCTGGACTCAGTGGTGAATAGAATTATGGTGGACTTTCAGCTGGGTCTAGTTGGTTGATTCTTTAACTTTTGACCTACCATCGAAATGGTTAGAAAATGGGTGTCTAACTAGTGGAAGATCAAGGGTTCTATCCTAGTTTCTGCTATGCTAGGGGGACTTTTTCAGTTTAGGTTTACCACTCTTGAGGACCTGTCCTATGTGCTAGTGGGTTCATGGGTTTATGGAAAGCACTTCTTGGCCCTTGCGAAATGGAAACCTAGATTCAATCCAGTGATGGATCTAACAAGAACGGCCCTAGTTTGGTTCCGCCTCCCTACCCTCCCACTCAAGTATTGGGATGAGCATGTCTTCAAATGTATAGGTGACTCCTTTGGCTCATTCATCACAATGGATGGGGTGACCCATTCTAAATCCAGGCTGGTGTTTGCTAGATTCTATGTGAATGTCACTCTTCATAAAACCCTACCCAAATTTGTCATTTTTAAATCTAAACTAGGTAGATGGAACCAAGCATTGGTGCTACCCTATTCTACCAGAACTATGATAGGAGAGGTCACTCTAGTGATACTTGCAAGTCCTCCAAGTCGAGATCTAAAAATACGAACAAGGACAAAGGAATGGCTGAGGGTCCTCCCCCCATAGGTGAAGAGGAAAAGGTGGAGACTAGGGCACCCTTGGTGGCTAATGAAATGAAAACCCTAGCTATTGAAGATTTGGCCCTAGAGGAGGTGAGATTGTCCCCCCCTGGGAGATGGATGTTGGCTACCCTGGTCTAGGTTCTCCTAAGTCTACAGAGAAACCAATTATCTAGCTGATGGCGGAGCCAGTAAAGACCCCCTTGATGCCCCCCCCCCCTAGAGGGGAGGATGACTAACTCTACTAAGGTAGAACAACTTTCCATTATGGTTTCTCTAGAGTTACAATCCCCAAAGCCGGATGCTAAACCCCCCCCAAAGCTTGTGAAGAAGAGCTCCTCCAGCTCCCTTGATGGTTTGGAGGATGATGATGGGGAATGGATAATGTAGAGAAAGAAAACCAAGCCTAAAAAGGCTGATGTAGGAATGGAAACACCCAGGGGAAGGCCTTTAGACCGGGCAAGGAGATCGAGAGGGACCATAAGGGATGTTGCAGCAGGTAAGTAGCAAACCCTGGAATCTAATTTCAAAAGTAAGAAATGAATTGCCTTTCTTGGAATGTGAGGGGCTTGAACAACTCCCTTAAACAAAATGATGTCAAACACTACATTTTTTTATCTCAAGCTAGATGTTCTACTCTTACAAGAGGTTAAGATGTCTGCTAGTAATTTTGCTACCCTGGCGCCCAATCTTTGGTCAAGTGTTTCTTTCCTTTACTCTAAAGCTATGGGTGCATCTGATTGTATTGCTATGCTCTGGAACCCTAATAAGATAACTGGTCAGCTAGCTACTTCTTCACCTAACTTCCTTGTTGTCACCTTTAGGAAGAGTGAAACTAAATGGATCACTTTTAATATTTATGCCCCTAATACTCGGTCGGGTAGAACTTCCTTATGGGTTGATCTTGGCCATCGGCTAGATCAAGACTATTCTACAAATTTTCTACTGGCAGGTGACTTTAATACCCCCCTTTATCCCTAGGAAAAGTGTGGTGGACTACTGGATTACTCAGATAGCATGGGGGAGCTGGCTGATTTTATCTCTTCCACAAGTCTTCTTGACATCACTCTAAAGGGGAACCCCTTCATGTAGTTCAATAATAAGAAGGGTATCCACCTCATTTAGGTGAGGTTGGATCAGGTCCTGACCACCTCTTCATGGAACCTTTACCTGAACTCTTCCTTGTCTTCCCTCCCTAGAACAACGTCAGATCATAACCCCCTCCTTCTTTGCTGGCATGATGCCCCTAAGGTCAACCCAGTGCCTTTAGATTTGAAATTATGTGGTGTTCTCACCCATCCTTTAGAGATCAAGTGAAATTATGGTGGAAGACTAATATCAGGGGTACTGCCATGTTTAGAATATCCCAAAAGCTTGAAATTATCAGAAGGGAGATTAAAGGTTGGAGAAAAAATAATTTCAAAGACTTCCACAAAGAGAAAATGGAACTGTCTGGAGTCTTAGATTCCCTCCAGGCCTAGTTGGCTTCTGGAAGCTACCCGCCCTAGATTTAGGTGGAGGAGGAGTTGACTAGACACAAGTGGCAAGAAACCCTTAAAAAAGATGAAATCTACTAGAAGTAGAGATCCATAATCTAGTGGCTTGTTGAAGGGGATAGGAACATTGCCTTCTTCCATAGGTCTGCTGGCATCCATAAAAGAAGAAATACCATCTTTGCTATTATAGATGAAGAAGGGAACAAATTCAAGGAAAAGGATAAAATAAATCAGGTTGCAGTTAACTACTTTAGGGGGATGTACTCTAATGAGGGTCCTATATGCCCAAACAGCATCCAAAACCAACTCTTGGACCACATCCAAAGTGCTATAACTCTTAGTGATAATGACATGCTTATGGAGTGGGTCTTTGATGAGGAGGTCAAGAATGTGGTCTTCACTGTGGGAGCTTACAAAGCCCCCAGGCCAGATAGATTTCCTCTGGTATTCTTTCAAGAGTATTGGGACATTATGGGGACTGATGTTACCCATGTTGCCATAGACTTCTTTAGGACTGGGCACCTTCTCAAATAGCATAATCAAACCTATATTGTGCTTGTCCCAAAGCATGACAATCCTACCACTATGATGGATTTCAGGCCCATCAGCCTCTGGAATACCTTCTACAAGATACTTACCAAGGTTTTGGTTGGCAAAATCAAGCCTCTTCTAGACAAGATTATTTGCACTACTCCGAAAGGTTTTGTGCCAGGTAGACAGATTCTAGATGCGGCCATTTTCACCCATGAAATCATCCATTCTATGGATAGAAGCAAGGTCCCAAGTATGGCCTTTAAACTGGATATCTCTAAAGCTTATGACAAAGTTAACTGGTCATTTCTGTTTAAAATTCTTGCTAAAATGGGCTTTAATGAGAAGGTTATCCAGATTATACAAGAATGTACTCAAACTGTTAGCTTCTCTATTCTGGTCATTGGCACCCCTGGTGGCTTTTTTAAACCTAAGAAGGGTCTTAGATAGGGGGACCCTCTCTCCCCTTACCTCTTTATTATGGTGTCTGATGTGTTTAGCAAGAATCTATGTATTCTGATGGTAAGAATAAAAGGTGTCAAACCTGCTTCTACCCTTCCTCAAGTGGTGTTAGAACAATTTGTGGATGACACCTTCCTCTTTGGGTATCTACAGTGATTGAGGCTAGATGGTGGAAACAAATCCTTGAAATTTATGCATGGGCTTCTGGATAGTGTATTAACTATCAAAAGAGCATGTTGTTCTTCTTCAATATCCCCATGGAGCTACAAAATAAGGTGCTTCAAATCTAGGGTTGTCTAGTGGCTTCGCTCCCTTCTACCTATCATGGCCTCCCCCTTACAGTTAAAGAGGTGTCCCAAGATTTATGGAATTCCATCCTTGAAAGAACCCAGAAGAAACTTGCTACTTGGAAGGGGAAGATTTTAAGCAATGCTGGCAAACTTCAGCTCATGGCCTCCACTCTCCAAGGGATCCCTATTTACTTCCTATCCCTCTTTAAAATCAGAAGCAACATGATAGACAAACTTGAAAGGATTCAGAGAACCTTTCTGTGGGTGGGGTCTAAAGAAAAGAAGAGGATGTCTCTTGTTAATTGGGACACTATCTACCTCTTGAAAAGAATGGGTGGCTTGGGACTAAGAAGAATTGATCTAATGAATAAATCCCTTACCACAAAAGTGGCATGGAAGCTCATGGAAGGAAAGGTGGACTGGTGTAGATTAATGGAAGCCAAGTACCTCCAAGGACATCCCTATAGGTAGATGTTCCACAATAGCGACCTCCCAAGTGGATCCAAACTCTGGATGAACATATGTAAATGTAAGAGCTTTCTGTCTAAAGGAGCTTTTTGGAAAATCAGAAATGGGAGATCCATCAGATTTTGGAATGACCACTGGATCATGAACCAACCTAACCTAGGCTATAGATTCAAACCTCTTATGGATTATCTCAGACCTATCCTAGGTAATAGATTCTCCAGCTACATCACTAGTAGGGACTAGAAGGATATACCTAATCAGTTAAGGGACAGACTGAACCTACAACACTTGGCCAAGGATCTCATGGAAAACCTAACTAATATCAGAATTTTGGGGCTTGATGACACTATGATCTAGGCCCCCACCTAGGCTGGTACATTCTCTATTAAATCTACTTACAATCTGCTTTTGAAGGAGGAGAGTAATCTAGGGGACTGGAAGAAGGTGTGGATCCCTCAGCTCATGCCAAAAATAAATTTTGTCTGGTGGACTCTAATGCATGATAAGGTCTTAACCTAGGATAATCTTTTAAAGAGGGGCTTCTCCATGGAGAACAAATGTGTCCTATGTAAGAAGGAGGAGGATATGGTGAACTAGCTTTTCATCCACTGTGATTATGCCACTAGCATTTGGCAAGAGGTTATCGGCAAAATGGGTATCTTGTGGGCCTTAGATAGAGAAGTGCATCAATTTAATAACTAGAGATCTCCCTCCAATCACCCCCTGCTCCAAATCCTTTGGAATATGCTACCCCCTCACATCTACTGGGCCATTTGGAAGGAAAGGAACAATAGGATTTCTAGAGAGGATAGTAACTAGTCTGAGACCTGTCTCCATATTGGAACTAAGATCATGTGTGGGAATGCCAGGATGGCTAAATGGAAGCTTCCCACCTATCCTCTTGCTTCCTGGGAAGTGAGAATTACTGATAGATGGAACCTCCTAGATGGTTTCTCCAAGTTTGACAATGCTAAAAGGATAGCTAGAAAAGCTACCAGATGGGCTGCCCCTCCCAGAGGATGGACCAAATTAAACTTTGATGGGGTGGAAAATAATATTGACCAAGGAGGGGGTGGTATTCTGAGAGATCAAAAAGGCACTTGCCTGCTAGCTTATGTTGGGTTGATCAATAACTACACTATCACCTAGGAAGAAGGAATGGTCCTTCTCTAGGGGATTAAATTCACAAAACAAATGAACATCAGGTAGCTAAAAATCGAGGGGGATTCCAAAGTGGTTGTTGAGGTCGTCAAAACTGGTGCTAGTGTGGTATGGCGGGCTAGACCTATTATTATGGAGATTAGTGAGCTTCTAAATAGCTTCCAGCGCATGACTATGGGTCACATGTACAAAGAGGGGAATTTGGTTGCTGACTCAATGGCAGAAATATGCCTAAAACAAATCAAACTCAATAGTTGGAGGGTGGTTAGTGATTTACCTTCGGTGACTCAGCAACTCATTGGGGGGGAAATGAATATTACTATTTAAATGTGCCAAGCTGTCATATTCATTATGAATCCTTACTGGATCATGTGCTAGCGTGCTCGGGTGATTTTTGTGATTATGGAAAGGAGAACCCAAATTCCCATAAAGAATCATCATTACCTTTTAAAAGTGTGGAGTAAGAGCTATCCAAATTAGAGGGCTTACTTAGCTAATAAGGACAACAAGTGTGTCCTTGGTATTATTGCTATTAATGGCACTTAGAGATCCATTAGATCTAGCTATACACAGCCTATTTTCCAAAAAAATTCTCAAAGCCAGCATTTTAAGTATAATCTTTCCTCGAAAAGGATTTTCAAAAACAAGGGGTTTTTTAACGTCTGCAAAAACACTTGTCTCTTAGATTTTAGGATATTCTGATGTAGGAGGGGCAAAGCTTTGAAATGGGAGGCTATGCTTTCTGCATTGAACCTGATAAAATCGATGAGGCTTTCACCTCTGATGCATTGGTGACTCATTACTGCAAAGAAAGTAGCATATGGGGTTTTATGGAGAGAATGAAAGGTGGGCATGATGAATGAATCTCCAAACAATTCATCTCATCCTGGAACAATAGGAGTGTCTTAGTTGTGGGCATCCACTTCCAGCTTAATGAAGATGTCATAGCTAAGGCAATTGGACTCTCTATGGTGGGGAGGAAATACAAAAAGACTAGTCGGACTCCTGACCCTACCAGCCTCAACCAGTTTTTCAAGGACGGTGAGCAACCGGTGAAAAAACAAGGGGGCTTCAACAAGGAGGTGCTATCAGACTTCTGGCCAAAAAATTGCCTCATTGTGATGAAATATTTCATGCTAGAAGATAAGTTCACTATGTTTTACTACTACCACTTGTCATTCCTGAATCATATTAGAAACAAGGATTTAATTTCCATACCTTTCTATCTTTTGCACTCCATAGAGAGTAATATCCTTGATATTACGGACAACCCTGATAAGTCAATACCTATCCTCCATCAAGGCCTCCTTCTTTTCATTTACCATTTTCACAAAGCTATCTTCCCAATGCCCCAACCCCCCCCCCCCCCCCTAATTATCTAGGAGATGAGCCAGGAGGATTCTATGGCCAAAACTAAAAATCCCACCCATTCCTCCTCCCAGTCAATCCATGTCATCTAGGAGCCTGAGTTGGGTGATAAAGAGAGTAGAACCCACAAAAAATGTGTTAAAAACTCTTTCAATAGGAAGGAGGGTCAGGAGGAGTCTTATGTCTCTAAGTCTATGGAGAACAAAGATAGGAAGGAGGCTGATAGTACTCCTGAGACTGAATGTAGGCCCAAAAAATGGAGAATGATGGAGAGCCAGGTTAATCTAGAGGTTGACTTAGGTGGCTCAGGTCACCGAAGGTCAAACAAAATTGCCAAGGAACAGTGTAAAACTAGGTTGTTGGAGATGGCCTTGAGAGAAATCCCTATCTGAAGAAGACTCCCACACCACTAAGTCCATGAAAGGTTCCTCGGATGATCATATGAGTCCCCCTAGGACTGGTAACACTCCTCTGCCCAACCTCCAGCAAACCATGGAAATCCACAATAACTGTACGCCATCCCTGAGTCCTTCTCATGATCCCCAGTATAAGCCCCCAACCTCTAATTACAATACCGAGGCCCTGCAGGACAAAAAACAAATTCAAAGGCACTCTCAAAAGGAGGTTCTCAAATTTGGACAGAGATATTGTAAAGATCAAGAAGAATATGTAGGATCTGATGAACCAATGCATGATGACCAACAAATTTTCCCTAAAGGTCATGCACGCTTTGGCTACGACCATCTGTCATGTGAAGGAAAAGCTGGTGCACAGTAGACTAGAAGCAGACAAGGACAACAAGGATCTTTTCCTATTTCTACAAGAAGAGTGGGCTACAACCTTGATGTCTAAGCAGTTGGGTGGGAAGAACTAATTTTTGGTGTCCATGTGTTGGTTAATTTTGACTGGGCTTGGCCCTAGGTTCCCTTGTTTTGTGGTTGGGGTTAATGTTAGTTTTTATATCTTTTTGTCCAACCCTACATGGCTTATGACTGATACTTTATATGCTACTATTTGTTTTAAGTACTCTAGTTTAATCCTTTTGATCAGTACTGTGGTTTATATTTTTTATAGGGGGAGAGTTAGACTTGGTGATTATGCTATTAAACTATTCTATCTTCTTTGACTAGTTCCATTAATGTGCTATTAATTTGCTACTAGTCCTTTATTCCTTAGGCCAGCACCCTCTTTCTACTTTATCTATCAAAAATAATATGCTACCTAACATTACACTAAGTAAAGAAGAGAAATTGAAAGATAAAAAAACTATGAGAAAAATCATACTAAAAAAGAGTTTCCTACCTCCCACTTGAACATGAATGATATTAATAAATATTTGAATGATCACAAAATGATAAATCCTTATTCATTTCCTTATCCTTTTAGTGATTCAATGTATTCTTAGAAATATAATTTAACAAAGAGTATGGTGTTCAATTACTTCCCCATTATAATAACATGAATAATACATTATTACTTTTAACATGATTTCTAAACATGACTATAATAGAAATGATTTTATATGTGTGTAACAAGGAATTAAGGTGTGTGTAGATCCTACAACTCATTATAGATCCTACTATATGTACCCTAAAATGGTCGCCTAGACTTTGGGCCCCATTTATTCAATTTATCAATCCTGAATCATTTTTATCAATAATCAATATTTTCAACATTATCAATTTCTTGATCAAGTCTTAATTTCGATCATATATTGGATTTTTATCCTTGGGCTAACCATTTATCCTAAGTCTTTATTTAATTAAAAGGAATATTTCCTCCCCTTTTAATTAAATAAAAGCCCCACTTTTCCTCTTATCTTAAGTTGCACAAATAAAGCATTTTTCATATTTTATAAAAAGGAGAAAAGCACTTTTTGTCTCATATGGACATAAAGTCAACTCTTATTTTCCTATTGGAGGATACTTGTGCACATGGATTGCTCCTCTTTCAAGCTCCACCGCTGATTAAGACTTTTTGCCTCTTAATCTCAATGGTCCATTTCTTTGCATTTCTTATAAAAGGAGAGCTCTCTCCTTCATTTGCATACCATGTTTTTATGCTAATGTTATGCTGCAGGTTTTAGGTGCATTGGGAGCTTTTGAGGATATTGAAGACTTGTTTCTCTCATCATTTAGTTGCATATTTGCTTTCTTAGTTGCATGATAATGGCATTCTTAGTGTAGATTTCTTTTTATGCAATAGATTAATCTCACATAGTCTAAATAGGAGGCATTGTAATCCATTGCTATTTCCTTTCATAGATTAGTTGCATTGTACTTTCCTTTCATAGCTTAGATTGCATTCTCACTTAGATTTGCATTGCATTGCATATTTGGTTCTTGGATATATTGGCATTGTTGCCCTTATCTTCACTTGAATCTTTCATTGTATGGTTGACTAGCAAGGTCACAAGCTTGTAGCTCTAGCTAAGAGAAATTTTCAATCTTGCAATTCCATGCATAGAGAGCTATGAGCCGCTTTGTGAGGCCTCATTCTTGAGCAACCTTGCATGTAATGGTTCATAGAAGTGCACCTTTTTAGTGTGTACATTTCTGGCACCCACCGTGGGGCTGAGTAGATAGGCTTTGTCCTTTGTTATTTATATTTTCATCATTTTTCAAATTACTTTTTGGAAATTTTGCAGTTCTGGTTTTTTGTCTCAGAGTATCGCGTGATACTTCTCAGAAATATCATGCGATATACCTTTGTATAGCGATGCGACACTTCACTTGAGGGAAGAATCACCCACCAGTACTGAGGTATATCACCTGGCATCATGCGAAGTATCACCCGCCCATAGTGCAGAGTATTGCCCAGACTGAGGTATATCGCGCGACTATGGGAAACTATGTCACACGATACTGGTGAAGTCTGAGGTATATCACCTAATCTAACAGAGACTTGTATTTCTAGTTTTATCATCTGAATTTGATCATTTTAGTTCGCTATTTTATTTTACTATATTTAGATAGGTCTAACCTGCATCTTTTAGCTTGAATCTATCAGTTTATTGCATATTTACATTTGGATTTTGATTTTGCTAACCTTGTGGGTCTAACAAGTTGTGTTTGTAGGTGCTCTCATTACTTAAAATTTTCTAAAAACACATGTCAAAGAGGGCTATTAACAGTTTTTGCAGGGCTGCCCAAGCATAAAAAAAATAAAAATAAAAATTTCTTGATTGTTTATTTTCTTTCCTTTCAAGTGTGGCATTCACTAATTGTATTAGGAATCTTTAAAACCTTGTGAAAGAGATTTTGAGGTGGTAGGAGAAGTATGCTCTTCACCTTTAGGTGAATCAGAAAATCTTGACCCATCTTAAGGTTTTGGAAGCAAGGGAGTAATTGAATCTCTTTTCTTGGTGTGTTTGGGAGAAGTTTTTGAGATAGGGGAGTATGCTCTTCACCCTTGAGGTGAACCAAAAACCTTGAACTTCATAAATTATCCATTTTTGTTTAGTTTAGGAATCCTTTAGCGGGCCTGCTCTTGAGCAATCAAGAGGAATGACTCAAGTGGGGACAACCTTGTCATCATTTTCCTTGGTGGCAAGTGATTCCAACTCACTATAATCTCAAGGCTATCAAGGACACCAAAAACCTTGGTAGACATAACACTTATCTTCGTTTGATGTGAGTAGCTCATGGGATTGTGACCATGGGGAAAACATTGAACAAGAATGCTTAAGGTACTCTTGAGGCCGCAAGGTCCTAGTCCTTTTTGAGGAGCAAGAGGGGTGTTGTAAATGGAAATCCTTATTAAGAACCATTAGATAGAAGCCACCTTGTTTAGCCGCTTATCTTCTTAGTGCAAGGATTGATCCAAGTGGTTTACCCGGATCACCTTAAGATACTCACCATATGTGTCCCTTTGGTTGTGTCATTTGACGCTTCCACGACAAAGCCAACATCTCTTGTGGGTAACCACTTGGTGTGAGGCAAGGGGACATCAAGTTGTGGGCTAAGTTGGTAAGCATTGAGCCTTGACTTTTTAGGATAGATTTGCTTGAATTATCTTCGGTTATGTGATACCAGTGCAAATGTTCTTACATACAAATAATCGGTAGCATTCATAGGGTGCTATTTCAATTCTGATATCACAAGTGTTTGTCTTGGCAAGGTTGCTTTTGCCCTTGTTTCAAGTGTTTGAGACATGTTTTGATCCCTCACTGTTTGCAAACCTACCAAAATTCTGCTAATATTGTGATTGAAATCAAAAACATCAACCCTCAGATTGAAAATTTACCCAAAAGTGCAAATTTTACACAATTCTGGTCAAGACTTGAACAATCCTACAATAGTATCGCACTCTGTAAAGTGAAATATCATGTGATACTTCGTGCTTGCTAAAAATATCACCTGCTTTGAAGAGAAATATCGTGCGATAGTTCACCCTTGACGGACTATCGCCCGACCTACCTAGAGTATATCACCCACCAGTGCTGAGGTATATCGCCTGGCGTCATGCGAAGTATCGCGTGGTTATAGGTATATCACCCTAGTAGCCTGGAGTATATCACCTGGTTAATTTCTATCATGCTTACAATTTGGTCAGTTTCAGTTGTTGTTAATCAGGCTAGGTCTTAGAGTAGGCTTCTCACCCTGACGTTTGAGACCTGTCTTGACTCTAAATTTCTGGTTTTAGTCCTCTAGGATAGCATCATTTGATTTAGGAAATCACTTTGGAATAATTGTCAAGTTAGAAGGTCATTCTTGGTGCCAAGGTTCATCTCTAAGATTGTTAGCTACATTCTTGGAAAATTTTAGTACTCTTATTGTCCAAATCGCTTTCATTTAAATCTCAATTTCAATTATATTTTTGGCCTAGTCCAACCTCCTGATTCAAAAGTGCAAGGGTAGTCACCCTTTGATTTGAAGCACCTCTTTGACAGTGTTGGTAAAGCCCTTTTTTTATCTTTTCATTTCTCTTTGGACAATAGAGAACTTTGATTATCCTAGTTTGGGGTTGACACTTTGAGAGGTCACCTTATCATTGAGAGTATCTTTCTTTCATGTCAGTTATGACAAGGTACCAAGTAAATCAAGGGAAGAGACCCCCTATTGCCTTTAGCCAGTTACCACCCAAGACTTGTTGACAACATAAGGGAAAAGGACCCCTTTTTGATCAATCTCCTAAGAGTGAATCTGAGGTTTGTTTTAATCCGGGAGCTAATCCTAGTGAAGTGAGCACCTCTTTTGTACCACTCTCATCAAGTATGGACATGAGTTACACTTTCACTTGACAACAAAGAGAAGCCATGAATCAAACTCTTGAGGACATCTTCCAAAGACACAGAAGAGAGTATGGTGGTTCTTCTCATGCTAGTCCACTCAGGTCACCTCCCAACAACGCGAGGTATTTTGATGCTCACCAAAAAGTTGAGAGACATCATAAGCAAGCTCACTTAGATTCTGGGTCACAACCCAAAGACCAGAACAATGAATCTAGTGATCACCACATAAACACAGCCAATGCAATAAGGCATTCAAGATAGTCCTCCCCACTTAAAGACACCTCTTGATATGGAAATACAAGATTGAGAAGCATTGAGAGGGAGAAGCAAGCCTATTTAGATGAACAGGCTGCTAAAAAGGAAAAATTTAGACAACTAGAGGAAGAGGAACGTGCGTTGTTGGATATACAGAAAAGATTCACCCAAGAAGAAGAAGATAGACTCTATGCACAACAACTCCAAAGCTGATTTAATGGGAGGGGAACCAATAGTGGGACCAGCTCACCCCCATCTACCGATTCGCCATGTCCTAGAAGAAGATCAAGGACACCCTCATGATCCCCAAGCCCTAGAGGAAGAAGGGTTTCAAGATATGACCATCATAGGAGACAGTCATCTCATAGACATTCAAAGCAACCCTCCCAATGAGCACATCATGGCTCACAACATGGAGGAAGTTATGCTAAATTTGATCATATGGATTTCATGACTATGCAACAAGAACCATCCTTTCAAGCATATGTGGAGCAATATGTGGAACAAAACAAAGATCAATTCTTGGAAAGTCTTATTAACAAAGGCGCTAAAGTTTCTTATAATTTTGATGTTCACCAAAAGATCAAGAAACATAGCCCTTCCATTGATGAGGTGATCTTACAAATGCAAAAGGATATAGACAGGATGAAGGCTCCCAAGAGCACGTTTCATTTGGACTCCATATGTCCTAACCCCATTGACAAAAGTGTGGTGATGGTAGAATTCTCTAAGAAAGTTGAGTTCCCAACATATGACAAATATGATGGCACTAGTGACCCTCACGACCATGTTCGACAGTTCTACATAATGAGCTTTTCCTTTCACCATGAAGACTCCTACTTGATGAGATTATTCCCAAGGAGTTTAAAAGGTCAAGCCATGGAGTGGTTCACCAACCTTTCCCCTCTAGTAAAAACATTTAAAGAACTTGTCCAAAGGTTTGTTTAGCATTTTGCTTACAACTTATCGAGGTCAGTCACAATGTTTGATTTGTGCAAACTCAAGCAAAATCAAGGGGAATCTTTTGTCACATTTTTACAATGATGGAGGCGATTGTGTTCAAAATACCCAAGGATAATTCCTGAGGAGGAGAGAATTGATATCATTGTGAGCAATCTAATACCAGAACTAAGATATGAAGTCAAGAAAATCACATTTAATTCCTTTGATACTATGATAGAGGTGGCATGTCGCATTGAGGATGTCCTAAAAGAACAAGGAATTTTGGCTAAACCAACAAATAACAACAATAGCCAAAATAACAATACTAATGGTAACAAGGACAAAAAGAACTCCTATTGGAATAAAAACAAGCAAGTGGTCAATGATGGAGTTGTTGACTCATCTCAGCCCAAAAATGAAGGAGTTCTTAACCTCTCTCATGCAGTTCAAACTATGAAGCTGCAAACATCTTCAACACAACAAGACAAACCTAAGTATCAAAGGAGATCTAAAACGGAGAAGAGAAAATTTACTAAATTGGGAGAATCTTATGCAGATGTTTTTAAGACATTAGTTGCTCATAATTTGGCACACCCATAGGATCCTACAAAACATCGTATACCGGATCATTTACCTCATTGGTGGGATGCGAAGGCTTTTTGCATTTTCCATAATGGGATTGGACATGACATAGAAAATTGTTTTAAACTCAAGCATCTTGTCCAAGACCTTATTGAGAAAGGACAATTAAAATTTGATGGGTTAACTACTAATGTGGATCATAAAGCCTTTAAAGAGCCCTTGCCTAAATATGAGAAAGGAGAGAATTCTAAGAATGGCAAGGCGGCTATCAACTACACACACAAATGCGGAGAACATTATTAACATGCTTGAAGTTGTGGATGATAGTGTCAACATGGTGAGAGGGAAAAATCTTTATGGACATGATGTGGACTCAACTCCTATGACTGATGAAAGACCTGCTATGGTGATAAGAGGTCCTCACTCACAAAGAATGCCCCAGTCCCTCAATGCTGTCACTAGGGGTCAGGCTCAAAATTCCATTATTATCAGAGGTCCTAGCACTAGCAAGTCTAAGCAGCCCATGTCCAAAGGAATGCCTCCTAAATCTGTTGTTGGTCCTGATTCCAATTATAATCTTATTGACCAATTACAATGTACACCCATGTAGATATCTATTTTTGAGCTTTTAGAATTGTCCCCTAAACATAAGTGTGTCCTTGAAGATGCTTTGCGAGCAGCCAGTGTCCCTAACAACTTAGATATTGATCAATTCCAGAATATGGTCAAACATTTTGCTAGCCCTCATTACCTCACCTTCTCAGAAGAAGATGACAAATCCATCAGTCACCCACATAATTTGGCCTTACACATCGAAGTCATGATTTAAAAAACCCATGTCAGGTGTGTACTAATAGATGGGGGTGCGGGGCTCAATATTTGTACCATGAGTTTGTTGCTAGCTCTAAGATATTCTAAGAACATCATTGACACAAGGAAAAAGATCATGATCAAAGCATATGATGAAGTAGAAAGAAGTTCTAAGGGATTGGTCATTTTGCCTATTCACATTGGTCCAGTAGAAAAGGATATTTTATTTCAAATTGTTGATGTTGGACCTTTGGCCTACAACATTTTTCTAGGTAGGCCATGGATTCACGAAATGCAAGCAGTCCCATCAACATATCACCAGTGTGTTAAATTTCCCCATAATGGTGTAGAAATTTGCATACCTGGAGATAGTGCTTTGTCAGTTAATAACATTTCTGCTAGATCACATGTACCTTTGAATAGGGAAGCTGACAGTCCTAGTAGTTCACTTGAACAATGCAAGCAGAGGTTTAAGACCATAGATCTTGGGATGGGAGATTATAAAATTGATTCTTTTACAAACATGCCAATCTCTCCTAGGTCTTATGGGAGACCATCACCAAATGTGACGCCTTCGTCATCAGCAATGACATTATTTGGAAAATTTGTTGAGTCTTCGGTCCCCATTTAGGATGAGAAAGAGGAAGTTGCCATAAGGGATTGGATCTATCATGAGGAAAAATACAAACACAACGAGAATTTTGCTCCTCCACTTGAAGCTTATGGGAGAGGGTATACAATGGTTAAGAATATGGGTTATCCTGGATATGGTCCCCTTAGTCATAGGCTAGATGCTAAAGCTGAGCCTCCTGATCATGCTCTTTTCAGATGAAAGAATAAGTCCACGAATGGCTTAGGTTTTGAGAATAAGAAGAAGAAAGGTGTCCCTATCCCAGCTGCGACGGACAGTGACAGTGACTCAGACTATACACCTGATCTTTCTAATCAACAAGATGTGTCTGATGACTGGGTACCCTCAACAAATCTCCTTTGGGGAGATTCCATAGATTTGATATTTAACAGGACCCTACTATCCCAGTTGCGATGGATAGTTACTGTGTGACTGCTAGATTGACAAAGGAAAGTGTTACTGTCCTAGTTGCGATGGATAGTACCAATACTAGCACTAGAGAGGGGGAAACCCTTCTTAACCTTGAGGCTTCTACATCATGAGGCCCAAATGATGACTCAAACATAGATTCCCATGAATATGAATGGGACTCACTTTCAGATGCAACAGTTGACTTGGACATAGATATTGTTCATGCTTATAGTACCCAACCCGATGCGGCCAATGATCCTAGTGTAGGACTAGAGGATTGCACTCCTCAAATTGCCTTAGTGGATGATGCTTCATTTGATAGGATGAGTCCTAATTCAGGTATCTTTGGAGAAGACTTGATGAACTCTGATTATATGGTCACCAGAGATGACATCTTTTGTATAAACAACATTGAACCAGTCATTGACCTACGCCTTGTTCACTTTGACCTAATTGACTGGTCTCAATGCCATCAAGAGCCTATATTCCTCACTTTTTAGAATGATTACAAAATTGCCTGCTATCTGAATGCTCTTGAACCTGTGGCTTCTTCCACCAGTGAAAAAACAACCAGCATGATAGAGCCTGATATTAAGTACTTCAATCTAAAAATGAAAGAAAAAAAGAAAAATAGGTTTGATGGCGAAAACCACTTTGTGGCGGTATCAGAACCAAAAATAGTAAAAAGAAATGACGTATCCAAGGGTGAAAACCTCTTTGAGGTGCCTAAGGATGGGGTACTTAATAACTTGCCGAGTTATTTCTAGGATAGATCATCAGTATTGATTGAGCCAACAAAGCCAGTCAATTTGAACACAGAAGAAACTCCTCAAATAGTTCATCTTGCTCAGTCTTTATCAGAGGAAGAGACCAAGGCATATGTACAATTCTTACAAAAGAAGAAAATTAATTTTGCATGGACCTATTCAGACATGCCAGGGCTTGACACAAATCTTATAATGTATCACTTATCCATAGCTCCAGGATTCAAACCAGTGAAACAGAGACTTAGAAAAATACATCCACATGTAGCTCTCCTTGTCAAAGTGGAATTAGAAAAAATTTTGAGAGCTGGATTCATTAGAGCCATCGATTATGTAGAATGGATCTCAAACATAGTACCAGCTTCCAAACATGATGGGTCCATTCGTGTATGCACAGATTTTAGAGATTTAAACAAAGCATGCCCAAAGGATGATTTTCCACTTCCAAACATTGATATGATAGTGGACATGATAGTGGGCTATGACATATACTCTCTAATGGATGGTTTCTCAGGGTATAATCAAATCAAAATAGCTCTCGAAGACCAAGAGAAAATAGCGTTCACATGTGCATGGGGAACCTATTGCTGGAACGTCATGCCATTTGGATTAAAGAATGTAGGAGAAACCTACCAAAGAGCTATGACCACTATCTTTCATGATATGATGCACCAAAACATGGAAGATTATGTGGATGATACCCTGGCAAAATCAAGAAAATGAGACACACACCTCGATGATCTGGAAGTAATTCTAGATCACATGGAACAGTTTCAACTCAGGTTGAATCCAAAGAAGTGTGCATTTGGCATCACCTCAGGCAAACTTTTAGGATTCATAATATCAGCAAAAGGTATCGAGGTTGATCCCGAAAAGGTCGAAACAATTCTAGATATGCCACCTCCTCAAAATATCATCCAAATGAGAAGTTTTCAGGGATGTCTTCAATCGATTAGGAGGTTTATTTCTCAGCTTACAGATAGAGCACAACCCTTTAACAAGACATTACATAAGGGTGCTTCTTGTGTTTGGAACGAGGATTTTCAAAAGAGCCTAGATCAGATCAAACAATACTTGGCTAATCCTCCGATCCTAATGCCTCCTATTCTAGGGAAACCATTGATCCTATATATTTCAGCTACAGACACTTCCCTAGGGGCATTGTTGGCTCAATCAGATGATACTGGGAAAGAACAGGCCATATACTATATCAGTCGTACTCTAGTCTCCTATGAGATCAATTACAATAATATTGAGAAGTCTTGTCTTGCAGTGGTGTTTGCTTCTCAAAAGTTGTGCCACTACATGCTTGCTCATACCATACATTTGGTTGCCAAAATTGATCCTCTTAAATACTTTCTTAGTAAGGCTTCCCTCACGAGTAGACTTGCTAAATGGATGATGGTCCTAACTAAATTTGACATAGAATACGTTGAAAGGAAGGCCATAAAAGGGCAAGCTATTGCTGACCAATTAGCTAATTTCCCAATTCAGGATAGTATGCCGGTCCAAGTGGAATTCCGAGACAAACACATCTTGTATACGACTACTCGCACTTAGACAATGTTCTTTGATGGTTCCCGCATGCAAAATGGATCAGGTGCTGGAGTAATATTTGTTTCTCCACATGGGTACAATATTCCAAAATCTTACAAACTTTTATTCCCATGTACGAATAATATTGTAGAATATGAAGCTTTAACCAATGGCTTGAGAATGGCTATAGAATGGAACATCACAGAGTTACATGTCTTTGGGGATTCCCAGTTAATCATCAACCAAGTCAATGAGGAGTATCAAACCAAGGATGATAAATTGATACCCTACAAAAAATGGTTGATTCTTTGAGATGCTATTTCACCTTTGTGACATTTCAATAGATCCCTAGGATAGAGAACAAAGCTGCAGATGCCATGGCCACATTAGCTTCCCTTCTTCAGTTGGAGACACATGAATCCAGATTTGAATTCCCAGTGGAAGAGCTACACTATCCCATCTTTGACTCATCTAAAAGCCATGTCATTTGTACCATTGTCACACATGAGTCTTCCTGATATGGTGCTATCTATTCATATCTTCGTGATGGCATCATCCCCGACACATTCAACCACTCTGAATGCCAAAACCTGATCCGTAACACCTCTCACCACACCCTTATCTCTGGTGATTTATATAGGAGGGGTTTAGATGGGACGCTCCTTAGGTGCTTGGAAAAGGAGGAATCCAACCAAGCATTAGTTGACATCCATGAGGGCATTTGCGGTGGACATTCTAATGGTCTTGCCATGGCTTGAAGGTTGCTTAGGGTGGGATATTATTGGTCCATAATGCAGATAGACGCAGTCACCTTTGCTAAGTCATGTGAAAAATGTCAGAAACATGGAAACTTGATTCATGCTCTAGGTAGGGAGCTGATCCCTTCTTTTTCTCATTGGCCATTTCAGCGCTGGGCCTTTGATCTAGTTGGGCAAATTCATCCCAACTCATCAAGTGGACATAAGTTTATTATTACTGCCACTGAGTACTTCACAAAATGGGTGGAAGCTGTGCCACTCTCTGTTGCTTCAGGGAAGACTATCTCCTTGTTCATCTTGAATCATATTATTTGCCGATTTGGAGTGCCTTCTGAAATTATCACTGATAACGGAGGTCAATTCAAGAATAAGGACCTAAAGCATTTATGAAAAAAGTTTAAAATCAAGCAACATTGGTCCTCCATCTATTTTCCATAGGGAAACGGACAGGCAGAAGCCTCTAACAAAACCATTCTTAAGATTCTTCATAGAATAGTGCACAATAATGGTAGGGATTGGCACTTACAAATCAATCCAGCACTATGGGCTTACAGAACAAGCATTCGCACACCTACATGAGCCACTCCTTTTTCTCTCACCTATGGCACTGAAGCAGTATTGCCTTTAGAAGTTGAGATACCATCACTTAGAGTCTCACTCAAAGGTTTGATTACAGATGAGGATTATCGTGCCATGAGGTTACAGGAATTAGAACTTCTAGATGAGAGGCATAAGGCTTCCTTTGGTCATATGAGAGTGTATCAAAAGCGTATGTCCAAAGCATTCAACAAGAAGGTTCACCCTAGAGAATTTAAAATAGGTGATCTCATTTTGTGAGAGAACCCTAAAAACCAATAAAACAGAGAGCAAAAGGGCAAGTTTGAACCTAACTGGCTTGGACCATATGTCATCACAACTTCTTTTGGTATCGGTGTGTATTTACTATCAGATCCTGATGGAGAATAGCTCCCTGATCCCATCAACATTGTGCATCTCAAGAAGTTCTATCCTTGATGCCTGTTTCTGTCTGGGGGCATCCTTTGTATATATCTTATTGATACTGAAAAAAATACCAAAAAAATTGATATATGATGCTGAAAAAATCCTAAAAAGCATAAAAAGTCTTGAAAAAATACAAAAAAAAAAAATTAAAAAATCAAGAAAAATCAAGAAAAATAGAAAAAGTGCCTTGGTGAAAACCTAGCAATAGGCACCTTGGTAGCAAAAATCCAAAAAAATGAAAAAATGAAAAAAGAATCCAAGTGGTGAAAACCTAGAAACAGGCACCACTTGAGGCCTTTGCACTCCTATTTGTTAGCATGCGTCCTCGACACTAAGCCTTTCCCTCATGCCTTGACCTTATTTGGCTTAGTCTGGAATTGGTCTTTGTCTTTGTCTAGGGGGCATAACTGTTAGCATTGGTCTTTTAGGTGCGTTTGTCTCTTAGGGCATTTCACAACAGGTGTTTTTCAACACCACCCCAAAATAGTGTTTTTCAACACTACCCTTGCGTTGAGTGTTTCTTAACACTTATCAAGTGTCTTACCCAATAGTCTCATATGATGTGATATTTCTCACTAAGCAGATATGATACTCAGAGTTTGACTCTATGACCAACACACATGCACTTAAACAATCAACTCGCTGATGATATGATGACTTTATTTTTTCTTTATGTGCTGTCTATGAGGATTTCTTTGATGAGTGGTCTCTCTCTAAGAAGTTTTCGATGATGCATAGCTAGAAGACTGAGGGAATGAGAACATGTTTTCTTTCTTTATCTGCTTGTGGGTATATTTTGTTGATCCTAAATATCATGAGCATTTATGCTGGTCCTACTTGACACTATGGATTGACAAGGTATTATCCTTGACTGTTATGCGAGTGCATGCTTCTAGCTATCCTGATTTTCATGTATCTTGATACAAGCATAATCTCGCCATATCAAACTTAGGTAATCTCACTGCACTAGTCATCTTGACTTACATGTCTTTGATGCCTAGGTGGGATTTCTACATTTTTATCTGATAAAGATCATATTCATATCCACATAGTTATGCTAGTGTGCATTATATGATCTTATGATGCTACCAATAACACTTGATGATGATAATTAGATGTCTATAAGCGTTGTGACCTTGCAAGTCAACCACTTTCATAGTAGCGTGCATTTTTAGGGTTATGATAGTCTAGTTTTGCATTTTTTTGCATATGGAGAGAGCTCTCCTTTTCATCTTATGTGGACCTGTCAGTTGACTACACTCACCTTTCCTTCTTCTTGATCATGTCTTTCACTCCTTATCTTTTCCATCTCAAACCTATTCCTGTTCATCACAAGGGGTTAATCATATCATCATATCTATATCAAAACTATCATTTTCAAGAAACATAAGTCTATATCATACACATGAGAATTAAACATACATCTATGAGAGAGAACATACATAAGCATATACATAAGCATTTTTGAGAAAAATGACAAGACAATATACATAAACTAATACATCCATCAGAGACATAAACACGTGATACAATCAAACATCCAGTAATCTCATATATACATCAATGTCATATACAAATGGGATCCCATAATCTGGATCAATGTCTCAAGATATGTATAAAACATCTATCAACCTAAGACCTAACCCTAAGACTCACTAACACCCTCGTGAGGAGCTCGTGGTGGTGGAGGACGCATGGCTCTCCTATCGAGTACCGCATCTAATACCCCTACCCTCTGAGAGTATGATGGTGCTTTCTCACCCTCTGGAATGGCCTACAAGTAGAGTCTGTGATAATAGGCTGCTCTTGCTGATTCCCATCAGAGCTCTAGTGCATCTACCTATGCCATCACCTCACGTCATGCTATCTCTACCCTGAGATTGGCTATCTGCTAATCTCGCTCCGCTTTTAGATCCAATAGTTGCTGATCTCTCACTGCTATAGTAATCTGGAGCTGTTGTATCTCTCTCTCCTGAGCATGTATCTGGGCTCTCAGATCATCCCCACCCACAGGCTGCTCCTGCTATGCCTCTGCCTACCGGCGAGCTGGTCTCACCTCATCCTCGAGCGTCACCGATCTCTATCCCCATGACCATTTCTGGCCACCTGATCTTGATCCCTCTCCTCTCTCCATCCTCCTCCCTCTCCCCCTCCCACCATCTCCTCCATCCCCTCCCTCCCCTCCATCCCCTCCATCTCCTCCATCCCCTCCGTCTCCTTTGTCTCCTCCCTGTGCTGGTACTTATGCATCTGGTACTATAAACCAAGGGAATGGCACCCTCTGCCACTCTTCTCTATAGGTTGCATCAGCCCCCGCATCTGCCACATCTAAGAAATACTCCCAGGGCTCACTCCTAATACTCGTTGTCTCTGTGACAGCCTGCTGATAATCTAACATAGGTAGCCACCCATGACCCTCCTCGTCCCTAGCCCTAGCATATGTAGTAGTCTCTGTCGAGACTCACTGTTGCCTCCCAAACTATCACCATACCTGAGTGATGCAGAATCTCTCGACTATCTCTGCATATCGACCTACCAGTGGCCGAGTGCACATCATGTAGCTCAGCTCATCAGCCACATCTCCCCAGATCTCCACCTCCCTGTATGGCCTCCATGTGAACGAGGCTATCTCATCCAAAATCCTCCTGTAGTATGTCACATCCCCAGTATGGGCATGTGATATGAACCTGAGGTACCTATAGATAAAGGGGTACCTCCTCTCCCTCGACTGAACCCTAGGGTGCACCACAGTGATGTGCTCCCATGCCCACACCTGTGCCAGGATGGCACTGCACGCCCATGTCTGACCGTCTCTGTAGATGATCTCATGCAACTCGTGGTACATCTTTGCCAATATGGTAGGACCCCATGCCATCCGACGAGGCCTTCCTACCAAATCAACCAGTAACTAAGCCCATCCAAGTGGGAATCCCTTTTGACTATGATCAGTCATCAGGATCTATGAGATAATGGAGGCCACAATACATGGCACTGGGTAGTCTCTACCAAAATCATCTATTAGCCTCTCCTAGCTAACATGCCTATCTAGAATAGTGACATCTTGGAACATCTCTTGGATCAGTCAGTGCCCCTCAGTGGCATCTTGATCATAGTACACCTGTGCCAACAAACAAATCATGTCAGTTTTCATCATATGCAAATATTACATTTATGATTATATCTCAAAACATGATTATACTCACTGGCTCGCCATGACATGGCACTCGTAAGATCCTGTAGATGTCCTCTAAAGTGATCAATGCCTCTCCAGTAGGCAGGTGGAAGGTGTTGTGCTCGCTATGCCATCTCTCAGCAAGAGCAGTCAACAACCCATGGTCAGCTCTGATGTATGGATATCTCAATAAGTATTTGAATCCCATGGCCCGGACATCAGCATTGCCCGGATCATCTAGATCTTAGACACATCTCAATCCCATCACCTTTGGCACTTTAATGATCAGCATCGGAAAGACCTCCTGCAAGCCAAAAACCAAGCCATTTGTTAGCACATATCATGATGGATGTCTAAAAATTAGTATACAACATCTCTAAAATGTAACATTGTCTAGACCCATGTCATTTTTGCTCAAAAAAATATGTCAAAAAATCAAATTTTTCACTTGGGTGATATTCTTTTTTTGGAGAAGTATCGTGCGATACTTCTCCCTATAGCGGGGCGATATACCTTATGCCACATGATACTTCACCCGGTATCATGTGATCTTTCACCCAGTATTGTGCGATACTGGTGTCTTAGGTCACGTGATACTTTGGGGACCCACGAAGTATCACATGACATTTCTCCCCAAAGGGCTCGATACTTCTAAAGTATCGCGCGATAGTTCGCTCAACCAAAAAAATTTGAAATTTGAAAATTTTGAAAAATATGCTAAAAAAGGTAATAAATGCGAAAAATGACTCAAAAAGCTTGAGTTTTTCGAAAACATACTGGGCCAGGATAGTGTGGTGGCCGGTTGTGCAACTGGGGGTGCTCGAATCGATGCTTGTGGATGGGAACTCTTGCTTGCTGGGCCATTTTCTCTCTCTAAAGCTCTGAAAATTCTCAAATTACTAAAAGATAAATGATCTTTGAAAATGACATTTTGACCCCTTTTATAGCCTTTTGACCTTTTGACCTCATTTTCAAAACACCTCAGAATTGCGTGAAAATTGCACCCCTAGCTAATTTCGATGTCCTGGATCCATTTTCAGACTTGAAATTGAAATCTAAGGTCATCTTGATAGTCAAAATTATATTTTAAAATCTTCCCTTCTTCTACGCAGTTGGCTACATCTTTTGAGGCCCAATCCTTCGATCTTTGTTGGGGCATCATCATTTCTTCATTTCCATGTCTCTCGAATTTTCTAGTCTTTCATTCGCTCTATTTCTAGTCTTCTATTTCTATTCTTTTACTTCCTCACTGGGGCATGTTTCATTGCCTAATGGTTAACCTATTGACCCTTACCTTTGATTATGATTTCATTCTGATTTGATCAAATCTTTATCAATTCACTGTTCTCCTCTCTATGATTTCAATTTCGACTCTAAGGGGGCAGTATTTATGGGATTCTCATCCCTGATTTCCTTGATTCTCCTGATTCAAACATCTTTTGTGAGCTTTTTCTCAAATTTGAGATTCTCATCTCTTACTTTGAATGTGATCCCGAATTGACCTCATGTTCAAAGACCTTTGTTTATGTTTTGTCTGGGTGTGATCCCGAATCGACCTCACATCTGAGTTGTTTTGTGATCCCAAATCAATCTCACATTTCAACTACATTCTTTGACTGCATGTGTACCCAAATCAATCACACATTAGTCAAAGAAGGGCAAATGTATGCACCCTAAAATGGTCGTCTAGACTTTGGGCCCCATTTATTCAATTTATCAATCCTGAATCATTTTTATCAATAATCAATATTTTCAACATTATCAATTTCTTGATCAAGTCTTAATTTCGATCATATATTGGATTTTTATCCTTGGGCTAACCATTTATCCTAAGTCTTTATTTAATTAAAAGGAATATTTCCTCCCCTTTTAATTAAATAAAAAGCCCCACTTTTCCTCTTATCCTAAGTTGCACAAATAAAGCATTTTTCATATTTTATAAAAAGGAGAAAAGCACTTTTTGTCTCATATGGACATAAAGTCAACTCTTATTTTCCTATTGGAGGATACTTGTGCACATGGATTGCTCCTCTTTCAAGCTCCACCGCTGATTAAGACTTTTTGCCTCTTAATCTCAATGGTCCATTTCTTTGCATTTCTTATAAAAGGAGAGCTCTCTCCTTCATTTGCATACCATGTTTTTATGCTAATGTTATGCTACAGGTTTTAGGTGCATTGGGAGCTTTTGAGGATATTGAAGACTTGTTGCTCTCATCATTTAGTTGCATATTTTCTTTCTTAGTTGCATGATAATGGCATTCTTGGTGTAGATTTCTTTTTATGCAATAGATTAATCTCACATAGTCTAAATAGGAGGCATTGTAATCCATTGCTATTTCCTTTCATAGATTAGTTGCATTGTACTTTCCTTTCATAGCTTAGATTGCATTCTCACTTAGATTTGCATTGCATTGCATATTTGGTTCTTGGAGATATTGGCATTGTTGCCCTTGTCTTCACTTGAATCTCTCATTGTATGGTTGACTAGCAAGGTCACAAGCTTGTAGCTCTAGCTAAGAGCAATTTTCAATCTTGCAACTCCATGCATAGAGAACTATGAGCCACTTTGTGAGGCCTCATTCTTGAGCAACCTTGCATGTAATGGTTCATAGAAGTGCACCTTTTTAGTGTGTACACCTACCACTTCTAATTCTAGATCCTTTAAGAAAGAACATAGATAATGTATTCATAAGGAAATGATTCCTATAATAATTGAGATTCAAAAAAATTTATGTCTTCTCAAGTAATTGGATTCCATCGTCTCTTCATTTTTCCCCTCTCTCTCCCTCTCAGTTGGTACAAGTCAAAGTTTTCCCTCTTGTGACATCTTGTTTAAAAGCACGTAGAAACCTGATAATTTGGTGGGTACGCTACACTCACAATCTAGAAATGCTCACCATATTTCCTTTTCTGATGCTAATTCTTCTTCTAAATTCTTTTTATCTAATTCCCATACCCCTAATACTATTTATTAGTGAGGAGCCTTCTAGGAGTCTCTTCTTTTGGATCATGCTTCTTTCACAGATGGGGAATGGATGGTAATGGGAAACTTAAAATATCTCATTGTTTCCTTAAAAAAATAGGGGGTGATTCATATTTTACTAATTCAATTTAGGATCTACATGAAGTTTTGGCCAAAGATCATCTCTTAGACTTGGACTTGTAGGTTAGTAAATATACTAGGTCTAATATAATGGTTTCTAATCACTTGATCCTAGTTAAACTAGATCATTTCCTTTTGTGTGATACTTGGGCCATTCTTTATAAATAATTTTCTCCTTACATGTTACATATGGTTTAGACCATTGTCTGATTCTATTTAACTACAATTCCACAATATCCAATGAGCCACTTTCTTACGCTGACATTTATTTCAAAAATTCATGGATATTGTTCATATGTACATCTTCTAGACAACTAAATAATTCTTCACTTATGGGGTGATCATGAAGGAGATAAATAATTATTTCATCATGATTATCTCTAAGAAAAATTGATCTAACAAAAATTTTGGTTTCATACATATTATGCTTTCCAACATACTTTAAAAAATGATCTCAAATTTGGTGCTTAGTAGATAAACTTATGCATCCCTACCAGAAGGATCTTTTTCCTACAAGACAACTCATTGATGTTATTATTATTATCAGTGAATCCCTTCAATTAATGTCTAATGGTAAGGAAGAAGGAAGACATATAAATCTTGATATTTATAAAACTTATCAAATGGTTTGCTCAAAGTTTCTTTCTTCCATTCTCAAAATTTATGGTTTTGAAGGGAAAAATATTTCCATGACATAGGCTTGTTTCCACTCACCTAATTATGTTTTTCTTGTCAATGGTTCCCATAAAATATTATTTTCTACCTCAAGGGGTCTTTGCTATGGAGGTCCCCTTTTCCCCTATCTCTCTATCATGATGGATGATATTCTTGGTTGCATTATTTGTCAAAAAGTTGTTGAAGATTGTCGCTAGTTTTAAACCTTCTTCATATACTTTGGTAGTTTGACACCAACAACTTTTGGATGACACGGTACTTGGTTTTGCCAAAATTTCAGAGACTATTGAGTGGAGAAATTTACTTTAGAATTGTGTATTTGTTTTTAATAAATAGAAACAACAAGAAAGGGTGATGACCCATAGAACAAAGAGGCTAACTATGAAATTAACATAAAGTTAACCATCATAGAAGCAACAGTAAAGCATGAGAGTCTACTACGATCAAAAAAACAAAAGTAGCAAAAAATAAACCACCATCTATGAAGAGTATTGCACAGCTGTGGAACAGTTTTGAAAATGTTAAACTTAAACCCAACCAGGTGCCACGCAGGGCTAAAAACCATATTCACACTATTGAGCATACAAAAATAAACTAAATTTAACCAAGAAAGAGGCAGGGAACCAATAGCAGTGTCAAAGAATTAATCATCAAAAGAGTGTCATCTATTTATTAAACACTCCTCTCAATATTTAGAACATAGTTACTACCATTCTTTATTTCTATATTTTCATTCTTCCCTCAACCTATTTAGGTATACCCCTATATGTTGGTAAATTAGAGAACTTAGTTTTATCTTGTTTGATAGGTAGAATCCAAGTTAAACTTGCCTTCTAAAAAGGGGCTCTTATTATCCATGTTGGAAATATACAAATACTTATAGCTTATATAAAATTTACCTCCATTTATGCTATGTCTTTTTTCTATATGCCTATAATGTGAGTTAAGAAACTTGATACTATCAATAGAATATTCATCTAGTCTAGTTTGGAAGCCTAGAAGAGATTATCTCTTTTCGAGTAGGATAAAATATGCACCCCCAAAGATAATGGGGGTTTGAATGCTTGTAACTCACATTACTTAAATTAGTCCCTCCTCTCAAAATTTATCTAGAAGCTCATTAACGATTGTACAGAATTATCCAACATTCTTCGTTCTAAATATCTTTAGATAATGGGGAGTTTTAAAATTCTTATAACTTCCACTACTCTCTAGATCCAAAATTTGGAATAATATTTCTAAAACTATCCCTATAATTACATAGGGTTGTTCTTGGAACATTGATCAAATGGGCATACTATCAATTTTTGGAAAGATCCTTGGATTTCTAGTACCCTGCTAGAAATTCATCCTTTGTTTCTTTCTATTAAGATTAACCTTTCTAGTATAATTGGTCTTTATTTTTGTGACTATTGGGATGATTCTTCTTATACTCCTACTTGGAATATTGATCCTCTTTGGTTTAAGGATCCTCTCAAGGTTGTGGCCACCTAACTACTTCAACTTCTCAACTCCCTCAGATTTTACAAATTGAACCAATAGGATAATATTTTTGTGGGCTCAATATGGACGGGATTTACTTGGTCAAATATGGTTACAATTTACTTTCTCTATAGTGGACTCAATTATTTTATTTGTCAAAGGTGTGGAATTGTAAAGTGATGTCTAATTCTCAATTTTTTCTAGTGGACAATTTTTCACAGAGAAATCCTCACATTGGAAAATTTACAAAGGAAAGGAATATAGTTGACCAAAAGATATTATTTATGTAAAAATAATGTTGAGTGTCTTGAAAACCTTTTATTTTCCTATCATTATTCTTGACAAATGAGATAGAAATTAACGACACTATTTAATAGGAAATGCATTTAGTTTTTAGAGCCTGAGATGGCTTGCTCTAGATGGATGTCTCCCACATCTCATCTTTTCACTCAGGAGTTTTCTTGGTAGTCTCTTCTTTATATTTGCTAGGCTTTATGTGTTGTATTAAATAACTAAATTTTTTGAAGGAGATAGCAGATAAGCATTCGATGATTCAATGAAATGAACTGTGCAATGTTACAAGTATATATGTAAGAGGGGAATTCGATTGTGAAACCAACTAAAAAAATACCCACTTTGATAAACTGTCTAATAGTTTACTAAACTAGTTAATGTAATAAACTATTATGCCAACATTGCTCCCTTATTACATTGATCCTAAATATATCAAAATGACTATTTTGCCTAGGAACCCCCCCTTAAGGCTTACATAACAAAACATGCTTATTACATAATATGAGTACATATATTGAGAAAATCTTCTTTTTGAAGTTGCAAATCCTAAATCATGAAAGGCTCCATCAAGCTGTCTTGTGACCCTTAGAAAGGTGTAGCTTCGAGTTGTGTTCTTAAGCTCCCCGTCCTGAACTTTCGAATCACAATCTTGAATTATTCAACAATGATCCCTAAGAGACACAATAGATGTCTATCATTGTTTGGTGATTGCAAAAGGGTATAATTCTCAATCATATACTCTGAAGCTCGCTTGACAGCAATCCATATTGAGCGCACTACCAAATGTTAAACCTATCTCCAAAATGAGTCTTCACAAGACATACATTCTTCAAATTTGTCAGCATTAGGAAGAAAAACAAAAAATAGAAAGCCAAAAATGCTTCTCATGCAGAACACCATCTCAAAGCAAGAAGCTAACTTGAGATGATAAAAATTCCTCCATCCTCTAATGCCACCAACCTCTAGAAGTGAATGTTCAAAGAACAATATTGTGATTAATAGGAAACTGGAAATCATTAACGACCTCTCCATCATCTGATGTATCATCATTTTCAATGCATGCAACATTTCATTCTTCAAATTGTTCTTTGATTTTTCCTTTAAGAACATCACCTAGCTCTAGTTCTAAAAATCCATGCTCTGCGCCCCTTTTTCTTACAGTAAAAACATTTATTGTCTTGTCTATTGTTATTTGACCATTTTTTAGTACTTTGTGAGTATAAGGCTTGATCTATTTGATGAGCTTCTTCTGTGACATCCTTTGTCCTATTTTCTTCTTCTAGAAGAGTTGAAATCATATCCTCTAGATTCTGTAAAGTGAGTTGACTTAGTGTAAAGACAATATTACTATATTTGGAAGATAAGTTATTTAACAAGATGGCCTTAGCATCATCATCATCAATAGGAGCCTTAACTTCTTCAAGTTTTCTAATGAGAGACCTTAAATTACTTATATGATTGGACATTGTGATCCCATTTTCCATTTTGAAACTAAACAATTGAATTTTGAGAGAAAACTTTGCAATGATAGCTTTTGCTCCAAATAGTTTGTTTAGATTATCCCAAATCTTGACATAAGTGTTATCTAGATCTACATGATGAAGCTTAGAATTGGAAAGAGAAAGACCAATAATAGCCTTGGCTTTATCATTTCTATCGTTCCACTCCAACAATTTATTTTCATCTATGGGTGGTTTTTCTTTTCCACTTACTATGCCCCATAGATTTTTATTCATCAATTGCATTTGGATTTTTATTCTCCATGTATGAAAATTGAAACTAGAGTATTTATCTAACGAAAACTTCATTTCAAACTAATACAATCCAATTCAAAAATTTTAAATGCAAATGTGCTCACCTAAAAGAAGTTGGAGACTTTTATTTGAGATCATATCTCTACAATGATGTTATGAACAATCAACATGTCATTCTACAAGTGCCCACTATTGGAACGTTCAATTTTTGCAAGAAATATAACTCATCAACTCCCATCGTTTGAGTTTCTTGCAAGATGAGATGAGTTGCACCACATAATAGAGATGAGTGTCACCATATAACAAACTCCATCTGTAGGTTGCGAAACCCAAAATGATAATAACAATTTTTGAAATCATTTTAGGCCAGCACAATACACCAACAAACACACACTTCAGCAACTCCGCATACACACACTACACCAGAAATTTTGTGCACACACACTTTAGAAACTCTATGACACACTTCTCAGAAACTTTGTAACACACTTCAACAACTCTGGGCACACACCCTTCTTTCTCTTAGGTCTCCTTCGAAATCACTGTCAATGCACAAACTCTCAGGCTCCTCTATAATCCATGATCACTCCTTAATACATATTTGAACCTGTGTCTCTTTGGTTCCACATGGTTTGAACAAACTCACCAACAATTTTGATATCAAAGACATGGTTCAAATTCAATGCAAATTTTATAATGGTTCTTGGAACCATTTCTAACTGAACATCCTCATGAATCAACAATCAACTTTTCTTGACTACATACTCCATCATCTATCAACAACAGTTAGCAAGCATACAACTCACATTGTTCTCCTAACTACTCATGTTGAATGCCATGAAATTGCAAACATCAAAGGAGTTTCACAGCACCAAATCAACACCTAGCACATCTAAATGGCTAATCGCAGGTGACTAGTCCAAAACATTTTGTTTTCTCTAATACCACATGAAGGAGATAGAAAATAAGCATTTGATGATTTAATGCAATGAACTTTGCAATGTTACAAGTATATACGTAAGAGGGGAATTCGGTTGTGAAACCAACTAACTGAATAGCCATTTGATAAATTATCTAACAGTTTACTAAACTTCTTAATCATAAGTCTCCCAATTCCTCTTTAGACAGGGTGATTTCTAGGGTTTGAGTCATTTCCTCATGTCTTAGTAACTATAAATCTCCTTGTTAGGGACTTAGAAGTAATATTACGTATCCCCTAAACCTAGATGTGTGAAGAATAGTTTTGATGGCTCAACGTTAGCTAACTCAAGTTAGGCTAGAGCGGGTGGTATCATTATAGACATGCTAGGTGAAATACTTTTAAACTTCAAGGTAAATTTTGCGACTCAAACAACCCACATGGAAGAGGTCGTGTCTATTTACCATGGCATTGAGTTGGTGGTCACACATGGTTTCAAAAAGGTTATCATTGAGGGTGATGCCCTCAATATAATTATGATGCACACAAGTGCTAGTATCCTGGGATGGGAAACTAGTGACATCATAATGAAAGGTAAATTATTACTGAATATGATAGATAACTTTAGATTCTAACATACTTTTTGAGAATACAATGAAGTATTCGATAGGCTAGGTGTGATGGTTATTTTTATAAAATCTATCAAAACCTATTTGCAAACAAAAATGTTCTTAATATAGGTCTGATTATCAAGAAGGGAGGGGTGAGTGCAATCAAATAAATATAAAGAAAAGGTAGATACATCTTCATCACATGATGATCATTCATATCTACTCAAAGGAATGATAGATCCATTAAAGTATATGCAATTATCAACAATTATATTTTCAAAAGGAATTAAGGAAATAAAAATAAAAATAGAACTTATAGATAAATGTGTAAATCTAGCACTTGAAGGTATACATACAACATTACCATACCAAATTCATTTTGTTGAGCATGAGAAGCAAAAGAAATTAGAAAAGTTATTGAATAATTTGATGCATAATTTTCTTCACTAAAAGAAACAACAAAGACAACAACACAAATAGAATATGAATCATAGTTGTTCAATAAGTTAAATGAGAATGTGAAGAAAGACCTAGAATATTTAGACAAATGTATAAAGTGCATAAGATTCATAATTTTAGAAGGAAAAGATATCTTTGTTAAATGTGCAAGGGCACACAAAAATGTTTTCAAAACAACAAAGACCATTGCAGCCAAAGAAAAGGAAATAAATGATATGGCTAAGCATATAAAGAGCAATGAGGTAAGGATAACTGATGAGTGATAACTTATGGACGGTTTGGGTCACATGGCATTTAGGGTTAATAGTCAAGAACTCTTGGGACACAACATTTGCAAATTTGAACACCAAATTTGTGGATTGTATGAAATTGATGGGATTCATTCAGCCGCCATCACAAATCTCACATCCTTGAAGGATTAAGGTAAGAAGAAATTGTTTTTCATGTATATACACCTTTTTACCTATCTTTATCCTTGATGTCAAAGGGAGAGAATTAGATAAAAAAATGTATAAGACTATATATATATATGATTTTAGAATAACTGTGAGGGGGGTGGTTCAATTATCCTCAGGTCCAGATATACCAATTCAGCTTTTAATACTTCAATAAACTTAGATCTATTTAGAAATTCACTCAGTTTCTATAGAATATATTAGTAACATAAAACTTTTACTCCATTATTCAAAAGTAATCAACTTGCATAATATAAAACTTTTAACAACATAACACATCAAATAAAATTCACATAAGTATGACACCAGGATTTAACATGGAAACCCAATATGGGAAAAACCACTAGTAACATGCTACCAAATTTTCACTTTTTTGAAGTGAGCTTTGTGAGAAGTCAACCCTATTAAAGGTTACAATACACATTGTTAGATGTGACCTTGTTAACGGATTTAATCATCTTGTTAGGAGTGGCCTGCTAGATGTCTTAACAACATCCCATTAGAATGTCACCTTGATTGAAGGGTTTACAAAATGACTCTTAGGTCAATCTTGATTAAAGGATTTTAACTAATAAAATGGTTAGAAAGTAACAGTAGGTTTTGATCTGAAATATACAACTCACTTTACAAATACAGATCCAATACACTCATATGATGATTTACTAACTGACCTTCATTACCATCTCCATCTTTTATGTGCTCAAAAATCCCTTCAAGCAATCACCTCAACTCTATTCATCTCTACATAACTCTTCTTAGCCTTCTTCTTAGGTTCGCCAATCAATAATGTCAACCTCTTTCCACATTATACCTCCTTGATTAGGTAGATTAGTCTTTTGTTGCTTAATCTCTTTCGTAGATCTTAGGTTTAGGTCAGATTCATTGAATCCTTCCATCATTTTGTTCTCCTCCTTAGCCTTCTAGATAATTCTCAAAAATTCTCCTTGAATCCATAATAAAATGGTTTACCATACATTAAATAATCTTGATCATTCATCTTTAATGTCAACACATTTTACATATAAGCCAAGAATTCAACTATGACTGCTAGGATTTTCTATTCCTTCACAAACTATAAATTACTGACACTCAGTGAATAATGTGTTCATCTACTCTGTCATCTATAAACTTGTCTTCTTGAAAAACATTGTCTTCACTCGGTTAGTTCTCTGATACTCAAAAATTACTGATGCTCGGTCAACACTAAAATTTACTTGGCTTACACTAGCGCTCCGTCGACACTAGTATTAGTTGGCTTAATCTGAATTTGTTCTCTATTAAGCCTGTGCTTCTAGACTTTCTTTCCTCATTTCTTCTATACTCTAAATCAACTGACTTCTTCACTTAGTGTTATAGATAAATAACACATTACCTTGCCAATGTGCCAACTAATCAAATACCCATTGTAGTTTCTCATAACTCAACCTTTCACTAGGTCCTTTTGTTATCTCCTCATTTTGAATCCTCTTCATCAATCAAAAGATATGATACTCTATTAGATAGAAACTATCTCACTAATTAAGGTTTGACATCAATGACAATATAACAATTGTTTTAATTATAGTTTCCAAAAATATATATGCATATATATGTATATGTATATGTATATGTGTGTGTGTGTGTGTGTGTGTGTGTGTGAGTGTGTGTGTGTGTGTGTGTACACACACACACACACACATATAGATACATATACATATGTACATACACACACACACACACATACTCTTTATAAGAGTATATAGAAATGGGAAGTACAATATGTATAAGATAATAAATAGGTAGATGATCTTAAGAAGTCAACACACTTCTTCTCTTCTTACATCCACAATGTTTTCTCCATAGAGACACATGTCTAAGAAGTAACCCCAGTAGCTAATTTTTTAAGGATTTTGTGCTTAAAATGGAAAAATGAATCAATGCCAGTATCCCTCACCATGCCTATTATATCACAAAACTCTTCATGGTCACATTTGAAATGATGGGAATTTACTCTCAGCTCCACAAAAATCTTGAATTTCTTCCTCCTTTGAGCGGCCACCTATTGGGAACCAATCATGCTTGTTACAGGGGAGGGATCCACTTGGATATGCACTTGAAGCTCATTTTCATTAATTTCCTTCAACATTTTCTCCTTTCCTTTACTCGACCTAGGCATTTTTATTTTTCCCACTACACTTACACTAAAACCAGGGTGCGGGGTGGGGTAAGTAAGTGTTCTATAATTTTTAACCTTGTATATATGATTCTTAAAAAATAATGTTGATACAATAAAAAGTAAATATTTAACATAAATCAAGAATCCACAACACCATAAGACCATATTTTTTTCGTGAAACCCCTATTAAGGAAAAAACTCTTGGTATTAAGGAATATTGAGGTGGGGTGAATGAGTGTTCTACATTTCTTAGCCTTAAAAAATTGGTTCTTCAACCACAAAGAAAATTTAATGAAAATTAAACAACTAAAACAAAATACAAGCATCAACAATATTATAACACCATAATTTTTGTAATGTATACCATGTTAGGGGAAAAAATACAATGGGGATGGAACCCACAAATAAATACCTAGTAGAACTATTAACCTTGTTAAAGGTTTATTTAGAATAAATTGAATGCACAAACATTTAGGAACACTCCCTAGAGTACACTACTTAAATATACAATAGGAAGCTTAATACCTTACAATATATATGGATTACAATCTACAATTGATGAACATGATTAGATAATCTATATATGCCCAAATAAATCCATGTAGGTATAATATATAGAGTAAATATACTTCATGCTTTATCTCTTATTTTCTCTAAACCAAACTTTTGATCATATAACCTTCACATACATAGAATTTGTATCATATATCAAAACCACTAAATAACTTGATCTTATACATCCACACACAAAATTGATTCAACACTAGGTCATCACAATAATATACTAAAAATCCATTTGCAAAACATTATGTGGACCTTGAATAACCACATATACGCATTCTACCATTTCATTTTTATGTCCCCAAACTCATAAATAAATCAAAAAATCAGTCTACTAGGATCACATAAGGATCTAGTAAAAATTTGTCACTATTCTTCACTGTTAACCAAGAAAATAATACACATAACATAATAAATCATTCTGATGAAAAAAATTAGAGTTTTGAAGGTGGGATAAGATAGATTATAACCTTTTCATTCTCCTCCTAGGTTTGCAACACAAAAATTTAAAATGTGTGTCTATACTAAACCATTTTCAAAAACACATTCAACTGGGCTATTTCTATTATACTTGAAATTATTTTCTTTCAATCCTTTGATATGACCAAAATATATGTATAAAATATGTGTAAACCATATAGTTTCCATCAATGAAAATATATAAGTCCACAAAACTTGTGTATCTTTCCTAGAATCTCCTCCTTTGTCATTGATGGCAACACTTAGTGAAAAATGACTAAGTGTCAAAAATACCAAAAATACTAACTACTCTAAAAATAAACACATGCTCTCCATTTCTCCCCTAACTTGAATAAATATTTTAAATATTGTATATCTCTTCGCCTTTGACATCAATGGTAAATGCAGGGTCTACAACCAAAACCCTTTACCAATTTTTTTATATATTGTGCCTATATACAAGTATTCTATTTAGAAAATATGATCCTCAATGAACTAAAATATCCATCCCAACTCTTCTTCATATTGTCAATGATATAAATCTAACCACCTATATCCCACACAAGTTTCTAAGCTGAATGTAGGCTAGATCTACATAAGGTGAGTTGTATGTTCTCTCTGCTTCTCTAAATCCACTTTTAAAAATGATCATCTTAAAAGTTATCAAGATTATTAACTCACTCATGTCATCCATGTCACCCTTTCATTCTTTGTGATCAAACTCGTTATTTTATCCATCAAAAAAATGACTTTTCCTTCATGACTAGAAACTAAATTTTTCAAGTGATCAAAAGATGTAAATAATTTAGTCAATTTTTTTCACTCTCCTTTATCAATTTCTCCAAATCATCAACAGATCTATTATTGGTAATGCATTCTCTATAAAAATTTCATCCTATAGTTAAAGAATATTTTATCCTTTGTACAAAAATTATTAAAGATTTATTCTCCTTATCATTCAAAGCACATAATGATAGTACCAAAAAAAATTGAGAGCGGGGCAGGGGAGGTGATTCAATGTTCTACAACTTTATACTTTATTCAACTAATTTCTTAATCATAAACCAACATAAATGAAATGTAAACAACTCAAATATAAAGTAAACATCCACAACATCATAACATCATAGTTTTTATCATGGAAATCCTATTAGGGGAACAAGCAAGGTGGGAATGGAATGGACAAATAATTACTTCAAGTTAAAAGTATTACCTTGTTAAAGTATTTAGTAAAATAGGGAATGCATGTGTATTTAGGTACACTTCATAGAGCTAACTTCTCAAATTAAAACAAGGGAAGGCTTACTACCTAAAAAAATAAATATGGACTACAATTCAAAATATGAACTAGTACATAATATCAAACATGCCAAAGAAGCTCTATATAGGTGCAAGACAACTATCTGATCAATTTGTTATTAAATAAAAAATAGTGTTTACAGTCTCTGGCCACATGTTTAATGGAAGCCCTGTTGGCTCTTTTCCTTGCAGGACCAAGCTTGAATCAAATAGTTGGGCTTAGACTCATAGGTTAGGCACTCAAGCTTGACAAGAAAAACACACCAATTAATGAGGATACAGAGAAATCCTCCTTCTTCTTTGAGCTCCACATTCACTCAGGTGGGTATTGCCTTATCTACACACTCAAGACACCTCATGAAAAAATCAAAGGCCTGCAGACAGATTAATGTGGAATAGCAATCAATCTCCTATAGGCATCCTGTACCCCAATGATAGAAAGTCTCATGCAATAGCCCTACTTGCATGGAATGAGATTGAAAGCTAGAAACCTATCCTAACAATAAGAAAGGGAAAGGGTGGAACTAAAAGGAAATGATTTTAAAGATGAATTTGAAGGGACCCCTGAGATACCCTAAGTCCATGATAGACCAGTGCCTTGTCTAATGGGCCACAGAGTCAAATACCCTATTGCAAGAGATAGTTATGAAACAAGAACACAACACACTCACCCTGACCAGATCATACATTACCAAACCACCTGTGCACCCAAATATGTTATCACTTATCCAAGGAAGACCTAGGAACAAGTAATGCATTAAACAACATCCACTGGAAGACAAGCATGATGCATCTTTGATACCCTAGCCCATACATATCTGAACACCAGTCCTAGACTCAGCTGCTTCTGCGAAAGCAACTCTATTGCAGACACTCACTAGAAATGAAAATAGAAAGAGTATGCACCCTTGATACTATAATCTACAAGTCTAAAACCCAAATGGAGACAATCTGATACAAGAAAAAGTATGCTCCAATCTCATACATAAGACATCTATTACAATATGCACTGTATTCTCTGAACCAGCAAGAGAAAGAAGAACACCCTATATGCAGAGAGAAGGAGAAAATCTATAGGAAAAAGACCCTTTACATGGAACCAATTCTCCTCAAAAATTTGTACAAGAAGGAACCCTTACAAAGTCAAAAACTCGACTACATATACCCCTAGCTACCTTGGAATTCTTAGAGAGAATGAAACAAGCTACAGACAGCTAGGACTAGGGTTTCACCCACCCAACCTGTTGGAAATGGTCACAAAATTCACTACAAATACACCTCGAGCCAAGACAAATTGTCCTCCTCCACATGGCACAAATCCTTGCAATCACTCAAAGCACCCTGGACCACACTGGAACGGCAGAGAAATTCAAATTCACCAACTCTGGCCCCCTTTGTTACAAATTTTAGTAATTTGTAGTCACTGGAAATGTCTCTGAGATTCAAATTCAAACTGCAATGGCTACGTCTTGGCACCAGTAGCACATCGGCAGTCCTGACCTGATCAGAGATCAAAAATTAAGTCCCAACCGTAGATCTCTCTACCTTTCCCAGGCTTTAGATCTTTAACTCATCAAGCACCTCAGGTCAACATTCTGTGAACTGGTGACAAGGCCAAAACCTAGTCACGGGATGAAATACTTAAGTCTAGTTATACTCAGCAACCACATGACTACACGTGTTAAAATAGCCCACTAAGTCAAGTGGCGAACTAGTGACAAAGGAACTTTCACCAGTTCACGGAAAGAATAGCGCTGCCGCTAAATCATCCTGTGAACCCGTGACAAGAAGCAAATTTGTCAGGCCGCTAGATCTTTATCCCTCTGCCATTAACTCTGCAACCATGAAACATGGTGCCACTTGTCACCACACCATAGACCTAGGCCCACCATACACCACATGTCACATCTCCATTCACTGCAACCACTGAGTCACCTCTGCCATAGGACCCATGCTCTGCAAGCCTTCAAAATCTAATGGCGAGCACATGATCGCAAGGGGTTTGACACCTCCCATGAGATCATGTGCCAACCACTAGATCTACCATGCCATCCTCTCCGCTGAATCACCCGGGCCCACTGCAAACAAAACCCTCGGCATCAAATCAGACGGTGGGTGCATGATCGCAAGGGGAAAGAATATTCCTTGCAATCATGTAGCAACCGTAGATTAAAATCATTAACACAAGCCCCACTGAGACATCTAACCATCACCACATGGACCAATTGGAAGATGCCACATCACCACCTCACATGACCACCAAACTACAACCATCCTACCGATGGGCCCTAGGGACACGTGGCAAGCAGTTGCATGATCGCATGTCAGAAAAGTCTAACATGCAACCATGTGACAACCAACCCCCAGCTGCCACATCACCACCTTTGACAGCATGAAGACCCAGGTCCACCATTCCACGATCACACGACTACGGGAAACAAACCACCAGCCAAGTTGCCAGATGCTAGCCGATAACGGCCAGGAATGAAATGATCACGTGACTACACAGCCGCCAGGTTGTGAGATGCTAGCCGCTTAACCACTAGAATCAGGAGATCAAAGATAACCGCTAGTCGCCAGATTGCCAGAAGGAAAACCAACCTCCAAGAAGCTGAAAACCATGAAGAACTGAGACCACGCGGATAGGTAGTAGGCGGTTGCATGATCGTATGTCAAAAAAGTTTGACATGCGGCCATATGACAGTGAATCAGGAAGAGCTTTCGAAGGCCCAGGCCAACCTATCATCACACTTGCACACTTAAAGAAAGTTGGCCGACAGGGAACTAGTGCGAGGTCAAAAACACACAATGTTTTCGACACAGCGGAAGATAAAAAACACACAAAGTTCTCGACGCCAAGGGATAAGCGCACAAAAGCAGGAAGCACAGGGTCAAAAACAATGAAGGCCCAAAACACACAGACTAAAAACATCATGGACTTTCAGAAACACTGTGGGTTTTTGACACTTAGGTAGATTTTGAAATTTTGTTTCTCGCAGACCTTAGAACTCAAATATTTTTCTGGATCTTGTGAATTAGCACGTGAAACTTGGACTAGAGCAAGATGACAATAAGAAGAACACATGGTAGGAGGCAATGAAGAACACTTGCAAGGAAAATAGGCCATTTTCACAAGATTTTTGCTATGACAGAAAAATGGCCTAACAGTGGCTCTAGTTGGGGATGATGGGTAACTTGTGCCCATGTAAGAATTCAGGATTTCTGGGAGAGCAGACCACCAACAAGACACAAATAGGGAACTCAAAAAATGTAGGGGATAGGAAGGAAAAGCACACAACAAGAAAGGGAAAGACTATGTTGGCTCTTTTCCTTGCAGGACCAAGCTTGAATCAAATAGTTGGGCTTAGACTCACAGGTTAAGCACTCAATCTTGACAAGAAAAACACACCAATTAATGAGGATAGAGAGAAATCCTCCTTCTTCTTTGAGCTCCATATTCACTCAAGTGGGTATTGCCTTATCTGCACATTCAAGACACCTCATGACAAACTAAAGGCCTACAGATAGATTAGTGTGGAATAACAATCAATCTCCTATAGGTATCATGTACCCCAATGATAGAAAATCTCATGCAATAGCTCTACTTGCATGGAATGAGACTGAAAGCCAAAAACCTATCCTATCAACATGAAAGGGAAAGGGTGGAACTGAAAGGAAATGATGTTAAAATGGATTTGAAAGGACCCTTGAGATGCCTTAAGTCTCTGATAGACTAGTGCCTTGTCCAATGGGCAGCAGAGTCAAATACCTCACTGCAATAGGGCTATGAAACAAGATGACAACACACTCACCCTAACCAAATCATACATTACTAAACCACCTATGCACCCAGATATGCTATCACCTATCCAAATAAAGAGCTAGGAATAGGCAATACATTAACCAGCATCCACTAGAAGATAAGCATGATGCATCTTTGATACCTCAGCTCATACATATTTGAACACCAGTCCTAGACTCAGTTGCTTCTGTGAAAAACAACTCTACTGCAGACACTCACTGGAAATGCAAGTAGAAAAGTTATAACACCCTTGATGTTATAATTAATAAGTCTAAAACCCAAATGGAGACAATTTGATACAAGAATAAATATGCTGCAATCTCATACATAAGACATCTATTATAATATGTATTATATTCTCTCAACCAGCAACGGAAAGAAGAACACCCTATATGTAGAGAGAAGGGGAAATCTGTAGAGCAAAAACTTTCACTAGAACTGACAAAATTTAGAAGCCTTACAAAATCGAACAACCTGCAACTTATACCACTAGCTACCTTGGAATTCTCTAGGAGAATGCAACAAGCTTAGGGACAGCTAGGGCATAGGGTCTCAACTACCCAACCAACTCAAATAGTCACAAAATTTACTGTAGGGGCAAGAAGCATAAGCAGCCTGGAGAAAACAAATCTCTATCAGATCAACAATCATGAAAATCTACAAGCTCAGCATAGTACACCAGGAATGCCATTAAAATCAATCTAATCGGCCACTTGCAAATAGCTTCTCAAGCACAAAACCAAACTCCACCAGGTACAAAAGTCATCATGTAATCAACCAAAAAGCCCCTGGACCACTTCACAACAACCAAACCAATGCAATCAGACTGCTAAAACATTTAAGACCAGTCCTTCCTATAGCGAAAAACTCTCTGCAAGTTTGAATTTGAAAAGTAATGGTCACTTTACACTTCGCGGGTTTTATGTTCTTCAACCTATTTTCCCTTAGTCGCACAACCATGCAGTCATTCAATTTCACCACCATAGGAATCCGGGCTTCAAATTATGCTTGGTCACATGATTGCAAGGCACCAAACTAACCCTTGTGATCGTCCGACGGTGGCTTCATAACCATGCAATGCTAACCATAGACCACCCACAAAAATCCTCAGCCCCACCACCAATCACCAACCAATCAAAATGGGCCATGCCTGTAAGACCTGCACAGTGGACCTGCCCTAACTTCACAACTGCAACATCAAATGGTTAGTCGCATGATCACGTATCCCAAGGATGGGATATGTGAACATGTGACAACTCACAGACATTAACCTTGCCGCAACTGCCACCACCAAGTCTACAACCACGTCACTAGACCATTGCCACATGATCGCAAGCCATGGAAATGGCCCTCATGATCATGTGATAGGACCATTAGACTACCACATCACCACCCGCTGGCCAATAGAACACTACCACTTAGCATCCAGAAGATGCCCCATCTCCTACTACCGGGCCCCAGGGACACATGGCAAGTGGTCGCATGATCGCATGTCAGAAAAGTCTGACATGCGACCATGCGACAACCTATATGAACATGTCATGTGTCCCCCCTTTGACACCGGGACCACCACACTCTGTAAACAGAATCAACAGCAGGTGCATGATCGCATAGCATGGAGACAGGCTATGCGATCATGTGACAACCTGCCAACATTGCAACCACTACCTGCCCCTAAGTATCAAACCCACCTCTTGTATCCACCTTAGCACCTGCTAGCCAATGAAAATCATGCACATCAGCACACCCTGGCAAATGGACTCACCACTCGAAAAAGCTTTACACGTTTGGGAAGATCGGATGGTGGTCGCATGATTACAAAGGGGAGGAATATTCTTAATGATCATGCGGCCACCATTGATCTCTTCTACATGTTATTTCACTTAAGAAATATCGGGCTCACCATCTAGCGACATCGCGACTGTGGAAAACTTAACCACCAACCAAGTCGCTAGATGCTAGGGACTTAACCACTAGGATTCAGCTGTTGAGAGAAGACCGCAAGTCACCAAGTGGCAAGAAGAAGACCAACCGCCAAGCAACCGAACACCACTAAGAAGCTAGGACCACATAGGTAGGTGGCAGGCGGTCACATGATCGTATGTCAAAAAAGTCTGACATGCAGCCATGCGATAGCCAATTAGAACACATCTTTGCCTCCCTCTGACACCAGGACCACCGCGCTTTGCAAATAGAATCAACGGTAAGCACATGATCACAAGGGGAAAGAGTATTCCTTGCGATCACACGCCGATCGTCCATCTCTTCTCCTCTACCGCTTGAAGAAACAAGCCCTCCTACCAACTGCCAAGCATCCAGTGACATCGCGATAAACTGCTCACCAAGTCATGAGATGCTAACTGCTAACCACCAGAAAAGAGGAGATCATGCAACAACATAGTCGCCAAGTCATCGAATGAAAAACTAACTGCCAAGCAGCTGAGAAGAACAATGCAAAGAGCCAGAACCACATGGATAGGTGGTAGGTAGTTGCATGATCACATGTCAAAAAGGTCTAACATGCGGCCATGCGACAGCCAATCAGGAAGAGCTTTTGAAGCCCCGGGCCCACTTGTCATCGCACTTGCGCACTTAAGGAAAGCTAGTAGATAGGGAACTAGGAGGTCGAAAACACACAAAGTTTTCACAATAGTAAAGGATCGAAAACACACAAGGTTTTTGACATTGACACAAAGGTAAACAAGGATGCAAAAACATCGAGGACTTATGCAAGGCAAAAAGGTCGAAAACATCATGGATTTTCAGAAACACTGTGGGTTTTTGACACTTAAATAGATTTTGAAATTTTGTTTCTTGCAGACCTTAGAATTCGAATATCTTTCTGGGTCTTGTGAATTAGCATGTCAAATTTGGACTAGAGCAAGGTGACAACAAGGAGAACACAGGGCAGGAGGCAATGAAGGACACTTGCAAGGAAAATAGGCCATTCTCATAAGATTTTTCTATGACAAAAAAATGGCCTAACAATGGCTCTGGTTGGGGATCATGGGTAAGTTGTGCCCATGCGAGAATTTAGGATTTCTAGGAGAGCAGACCACCAATTGGACAAAAAGGTAGGGACCTCAAAAAACACAAAGCAGACAAAAAACAAGGGGACAAGAAAGCACACAACAGGAAGGGGAAAGAATATTTACAAAATGTAGATTTTATACAGAAATCCTGCAGCAACAAACAAGAGTTAGTTCTTGCCTCTATCAAAAACTTGATTTTCATTCCTTCCTTCATGTTGCACATCAGACATTTTGTTTTCATTTGTCTCCATAGGCCTATCAACATGTTCAACCAGCATATTAGGAAGAACAAAGTAGCTTTCTTCTCCATCCTGCTCACTATGAAAGTATGATTCAGCATGCCAATGGTCAGCACCTCTGTACTAAAATTGATCTTCACCTACTGACTCATGCATGCTATCAACTGGAAAAACAAAAGCCTCATACTTTGCCTACAGAAAGGCCTCATCTAGATCCTGTCTTTGCATTTTCACGGGTGTAACCGGCTGCACCTTAAAAGAATAGTCAGATTGATACTCACAGATGGAGAATGAACACCCTGAATCAACTGGATCTTAAACCTCCAAATGCTCCTCAAACAAAAGATTGACAACTTCATGCAATACACCTTGATGAACATCATGACAAAAAATGGGCTAAGAATCAAATTCTTCATCATATAAAGGATTGGAAAACTCCTTAAAATCAGCACCCATCTCAACCTCATGGAGACTCACAGCACATGAAGAAAAATCAGAACCATATGAAGACTCACTGATATCACATTGAATTATTTTTTCTTTATCTTCATACCCTGAGGATGAATCATCCTCAGCATCTTCACTATCCAAAGAATGTTCACTTCCATCATCACTTTCCTCTTCCCATGTTGCATCTGACTCATAAGAAGACACCACACCCTCACTGTCTTCATCACTCTCAACATCAGCACTTAAGGACATGACCCTAAGTGCATCCTCAAGATCAAGGCTGCCATCACTAAGTATCCAATCCTTGACACATATGTAATGCTCTTCCCACAAAGCATCTGAGCAACTAGTTGACTCAGGAAAATAGAGCTCCAAGAATAAACCAATAAACTCAGATTCAAGAAACTCAACATCCTCAGGAAGCTCATCATATACTTCACAAAATCTATCATAGAACAGAGATATGGATAGATCATTTCTACTTCTCACTTTTAATCTTACTAATCTCATGTAATCCCTAAGGATGCCCTGTTCTAATAATGCAATCTCATTATTCATCCTATCCATTACAACCAATCCAATACTTCCATGAAATTCTGCCAAACTGTAGCTAAGAACTTGAAGTATGCTAACCTCTAATCACACCTTACTCCTTTCTTTGTGCTTGACCACTTAATAAGGAGACAATTAAAACTTGAAAAATATCATTCCCAAAAATTCTACAGTAAAAATCAACATGCTAGTTGGAGGGCAAGGTAGATCTAGAGCTCACCCTAAAGCTCCATCAGGTTCTTGCAGTATAGAATTGCCGCCTCCTTGAAGAGGAAAATTTTGCACTAATTTTTATCTCTTCCAACCAACCAAAACTTCATCAGGCCACACTGTTTATCAAGAACTGCACTGATCAAACAGAGAACTCAGAGTCACCACTTAGCATGCAGTGAAAAGATTTAGTTAATACCTTTTGTTTATCTAACTTTGTTCTAGACTCTCCCTAGCAGAGTTGCATTTTGTTGGTGACTTGGATGGGCAAAACTAATCTGGTCAAAAAAATTTGACTACTTCAATATAACAACAACCAGAGCTCCTTAATAGGTTTTCTTTATGTTCTCCCTAGTAGAGTCATCATTTTGTTGGCTCTTTTCCTTGTAGGACCAAGCTTGAATCAAATAGTTGGGCTTAAACTCACAGGTTAGGCACTCAACCTTGACAAGAAAAATACACCAATTGATGAGGATAGAGAGAAATCCTCCTTCTTTGAGCTCCACATTCACTCAGGTGAATATTGCCTTATCTGCATATTCAAGACACCTCATGACAAACTAAAGGCCTACAAATAGATTAGTGTGGAATAGCAATCAATCTCTTATAGGTATCCTGTACCCCAATGATAGAAAATCTCATGCAATAGCCCTACTTGCATGGAATGAGACTGAAAGCCAGAAACCTATCCTATCAACATGAGAGGGAAAGGGTGGAACTGAAAGGAAATGATCTTAAAATAGATTTGAAAGGACCCTTGAGATGCCCTAAGTCTCTGATAGACCAGTGCCTTTTCCAATGGGTAGTAGATTCAAATACCTCACTGTAACAGGGCTATGAAACAAGATGACAACACACTCACCCTAACCAAATCATACATTACCAAACCACCTATGCACCTAGATATGCTATCACCTATCCAAAGAAAGACCTAGGAACAGGCAATATATTAACCAACATCCACTGGAAGACAAGCATGATGCATCTTTGATACCTCAGCTCATACATATCTGAACACCAGTCCTAGACTCAATTGCTCTTGTGAAAAACAACTCTACTACAGACACTCACTGGAAATGCAAGTAGAAAAACTATAACACCCTTGATGCTACAATTAATAAGTCTAAAACCAAAATGGAGACGATCTGATACAAGAACAAATATGTTGCAATCTCATACATAAGACATCTGTTACAATATGTATTATATTCTCTCAACCAGTAATGGAAAGAAGAACACCCTATATGTAGAGAGAAGGGGAAATCTGCAGAGCAGAAACTTTCACTAAAACTGACAAAATTTAGAACCCTTACAAAATCAAACAACTTGCAACTTATACCACTAGCTGCCTTGGGCTTATCTAGGATAATGCAACAAGCTTAGGGACAGCTAGGGCATAGGGTCTCAACTACCCGACCAACTCAAACAGTCACAAAATTTACTGTAGGGGCAAGAAGCATAAGCAACCTAGAGAAAATAAATCTCTATCAGATCAACAATCATGAAAATCTGCGAGCTCAGCATAGTACACCAAGAATGCCATTAAAATCAGTCTAATCGACCACCTATAAATAGCTTCTTGAGCACAAAACCAAAATCCAATAGGTACAAAAGTCATCATGTAATCAAGCACAGAGCCCCTGGACCACTTCACAACAACCAAACCAATCCAATCAGACCACTAAAATATTTAAGACCAGTCCTTCCTATCGCAAAAAACTCTCTACAAGTTTGAATTTTAAAAGCAACGGTCACTTTACATTTCACGGGTTTTATGTTCTTGAACCTATTTTCCCTTAGTCGCGCAATTGTGCAGTCATTCAATTTCACCACCATAGGAATTTGAGCTTCAAATTATGCTTGGTTGCATGATCGTAAGGCACCAAACTAACCCTTGTGATCATGCGACAGTGGCTTCATAACCATGCAATTCTAACAAAAGACCACCCACAGAAATCCTCAGCCCCACCACCAATCACTGACGAATCAAAACCAAGCACGTCGGCAAGACCTGCACAGTGGACCTACCCTAACTCTACAACTGTGACATCAAATGGTTAGTCACATGACCGTGTAGCCCAGGGATGGGCTATGTGAACATGCGACAACCCGCAGACATTAACCTTGCTACAACCACCACCGCCAAGTCCACAACCACGTCACCAAACTGTTGTCGCATGATCACAAGCCATGGAAATGGCCCTCGCAATCATGTGACAAGACCATTAGATTGCCAAATCACCACCCACCGGCCAATAGAACATTGCCACTTAGCATCCAAAAGATGCCCCATCTTCTGCTACCGAGCCCCAGGGACACGTGGCAAGCGGTCGCATGATGGCATGTCAAAAAATTTTGACATGCGGCCATGCGATAGCCTATATGAACATGCCACATGTTCCCCCTCTGACACCAGGACCACCGCACTCTGCAAACAGAATCAACGGTAGGTGCATGATCGCATAGCATGGAGATGGGCTACGCGATCATGCGACAACCCGCCAACATTGCAACCGCTGCCTGCCCCTAAGTATCAGACCCACCTCATGTATCCACCTTAGCACCTATCAGCCAATAAAAATCATGCACATCAGCACACCCTGGCAAATGTACTCACCACCCAGAAAAGCTTTACACCTTTGGGAAGATCAGACAGTGGTCGCATGATCGCAAAGGGGAGGAAGATTCCTAACTATCATGCGGCCACCATTGATCTCTTCTGCATGTTATTCTGCTTAAGAAATACCAGGCCCACCATCTAGTGACATCACGACTGTGGAAAACTTAACCACCAGCCAAGTCGCTAGATGCTTGGGACTTAACCGCCAAGATTCAGTGACTGAGAGAAGACCGTAAGTCACTAGAAGAAGACCAACCACCAGGAAACCAAACACCACTGAGAAGCTAGGACCACGTGGACAGGTGGCAGGTGGTCACATGATTGCATGTCAAAAAAGTCTGACATGCGGCCATGTGATGGCCAATCAGAACACATCTTCGCCTCCCCTCTAACACCGGGACCACCGCACTCTACAAATAGAATCAATGGTAGGTGCATGATCGGAAGGGGAAAGAATATTCCTTGTGATCACACATCGACCATCAATCTCTTCTCCTCTACCGCTTGAAGAAATGAGCCCTCTTGCCAACCGCCAAGCATCCAATGACATCATGACAAACTGCTCACCAAGTTATGAGATGCTAACCGCTAACCACCAGAAAAGAGGAGATCACATGAGAACACAGTCGCCAGGTCATCGAATGAAAAACTAACTGCCAAGCAACTGAGAAGAACAATGCAAAGAGCAGGGACCACATGGACAGGTGGCAGGCGGTCGCATGATCACATGTGAGAAAGGTCTGACATGCGGTCATGCGACAGCCAATCAAGAAGAGCTTTTGAAGGCTCGGGCCCACCTGTCATCGCACTTGCACACTTAAGGAAAGCTGGCAGACAGGGAACTAGGAGGTCAAAAACACACAAAATTTTCACAATAGCAAAGCATCGAAAACACACAAGGTTTTTGACATTGACACAAAGGTAAACAAGGATGCGAAAACATTGAGGACTTATGTAAGGCAAAAAGGTCAAAAATATCATGGATTTTTAGAAAAACTGTGGGATTTCAACACTTAGATTTTGAAATTTTGTTTCCCGCAGACCTTAGAATTCAAATATCTTTCTGGGTCTTGTGAATTAGCACGTGAAATTTAGACCAGAGCAAGGTGACAACAAGGAGAACACAAGGCAGGAGGCAATGAAGAACACTTGCAAGGAAAATAGGCCATTCTCATAAGATTTTGCTATCATAGAAAAATGGCCTAACAGACTATACAAAGATTTACAGATATGTACAACCAGGCTCAAGGCCTTAAAAAGAAAACTAGTGACCCTCTTGCATCAAAAATCTAGTTTTCATCCACATATGTGACCCCAAGTCTGAAAAATTATTTACCATTCTACTGCACACATATGTGAACATTCATGGGCTGAAGAATAAACTTGCACTGATCACCACCCATGTTTTTCCATCCATGACTATCATATTCATATTCAAACTCCAAGAAGTAGGGAACATCATCTACTTCTCCCTGATGACTAGAAACAAAAATTTGATCTAGTAATACATCAGAAAATAAAACATACTGAGCATCATGCATTACAATATAGTTACCTAGCTGAGAAGGAAATAGATCCTCTAATTTATCTTCACACATTGCTTCAGCAACTAAGCAACTTGGCTCATCCATGGTGTCTTCACTGATTGCATCATGAACCAAGTGAAGGTCATCTTCAAAGATCTTATGACAGGGGAACACTACATCATCACTTTCACCAAAAGAATTTATATCCCAACTACTGAAAGCAAAGTCTTCAACACTATCACAATCAGTATCATATTTATCAAAAGAAGGGAAAGGGCTTGAACAAGGAACTTGTTCATCATTGCAATCTTGATGATAGGGAAACACACTATCATGTCCTTCAACCTCTTCTTCTACAGTGTCATTACATGATGAGAAATCTTGCATACATGGGTCTTCATGGTCACTTTGAACACTGGCCTCATTATCAGTGTCAAAGACTATATCACAGGGAAGCTGCAAATCAAAGTCCAAAGCAGGGGCATACCTTTGGAACTGTTCAGCCAAGAGTGCTAAAATCATTTCACTGCTTAGTGGACTTTGAGCTTCAATATCATTTTCTTCTTCATCAGCTACATCCCTGTCATTGCAAACATCATTCTTATCCAAGACAAGAATGGAGACGTCTGGCCTTAGATCATCTTGTGTGAAGCAATCTATGCAGGAATCATCATCTACATCATATCCAATATTCTCCTCTTCATACAAAACATCATCACACCAGGACAAAAATATTGCCCTCTCATGTTGACAAGAAGAAAAATCTGCAGACAAAAAAGAAATATTGTCATCCTCAGATTCATCTTCAACATCCTCATATGCATTGATCTTAGAATCAGCCTCATAGTCAACACTCTCTGCATAGTGAGATTCAACATTAGAAACACTGGCCTCCTCATGAACATCATAAGGAGCCACCAGTCTTAGCAATCTTATGTCCTCTGCTAACTGCGAGTTCACCATTTTCAACCTTGCTAATTCCTTCTTGAGAGCAGCAACTTTATCAAAATGCTCAACAAACTTAGCTCTCAACACATCCCAAGAAGGGATTGAACATGAGGTAAAGGATAAGAACCACTTCCTTGCACCATCAAAAAATGTGTGCACAAATAACCTCATGGTAACATCCTCATGTTCAACATCCATATCTCCAAAAATACCCATGACAACATCAACATGTTGGCTTGCAGAAATAGACCCACTAGCCATGAATCTCGGCAAGCACTTCCCATCCTCAGCAGAGAACTCATTAGGGGCACCTTCAATGCCATCAAAACAAAAGGGCCTATATTCCTCCATGAGGAACTGCCCACTACAACTCATCCCTTTATAGTAGTGCTTAACACTTGATAGGGATACATTTCAACAAAAGAATAGCTGGAAGTTTTGTAGCAAAAGACCTTTGGCTAGAAGCAAGGTAGATCTAGAGCTCTCCATGTAGCTCCATCAAAAAATGATAGTGTAGAGTTTCCACCTCATTGAGAGGAAAGAAAAACTTTGTTTCTTCTTCCAACCAACAAAAAATTCACCAGGATAACACACTGTTTATCATGGAGTGCACTGATCAAACAAAGACAAATCAGAGCCACCACTCACAACTAGGTGAGAAGATTTAGTCAATGTCTTTTGTTTATCTGACTCTATTCTAGAATCTCCCCAACAGAGTCACCATTTTGTTGGTGACTTGGATGGGCCAAACCAATCTGGTCAAAAGATTTTAACTACTTCAATATAACAACAACCAGAGCTCCTTAATAAGTTTTCCTTATGTTCTTCCCCAGTAGAGTCACCATTTTGTTGGCTCTTTTCCTTCCAGGACCAAGCTTGAATCGAATAGTTGGGCTTAGACTCATAGGTTAGGCACTCAAGCTTGACAAGAAAAACACACCAATTGATGAGGATATAGAGAAATCCTCCTTCTTCTTTGAGCTCCACATTCACTCAAGCGGGTATTGCCTTATCTGCACACTCAAGACACCTCATGACAAAACCAAAGGTTTGCAGATAAATTAATGTGGAATAGCAATCAATCTCCTATAGGTATCATGTACCCCAATGATAGAAAGTCTCATGCAATAGCCCTACTTGCATGGAATGAGATTGAAAGCCAGAAACCTATCCTAACAACAAAAAAGGGAAAGGGTGGAACTGAAAGGAAATGATTTTAAAGATGAATTTGAAGGGACCCCTGAGATACCCTAAGTCCCTGATAGACCAGTGCATTGTCCAATGGGCCATAGAGTCAAATACCCTACTGTAAGAGACAGTTATGAAACAAGAACACAACACACTCACCCTGACCAGATCATACATTACCAAACCACCTGTGCGCCCAAATATGTTATCACTTATCCAAGGAAGACCTAGGAACAAGTAATACATTAACCAACATCCACTGGAAGATAAGCATGATGCATCTTTGATAACCCAGCCCATACATATCTGAACACCAGTCCTAGACTCAGCCACTTCTGTGAAAGCAACTCTATTGTAGACACTCACTGGAAATGCAAATAGAAAGAGTACGCACCCTTGATGCTATAATCTATAAGTTTAAAACCCAAATGGAGACCATTTGATACAAGAACAAGTATGTTGCAATCTCATACATACGACATCTATTACAATATGCATTGTATTCTCTGAACTGGCAAGAGAAAGAAGAACACCCTATATTCAAAGAGAAGAAGAAAATCTACAAGAAAAAGACCCTTCACATGGAACCAATTCTCCTCAAAAATTTCCAGAAGAAGGAACCCTTACAAAGTCAAAAACTTGACTACATATACCCCTAGCTGCCTTGGAATTCTCAGAGAGAATGCAACAAGCTACAGATAGCTAGGGCTAGGGTTTCACCCACCCAACCTGCTAGAAACGGTCACAAAATTCACTACAAATACACCTCGAGCCAAGACAAACTATCCTCCTCCGCATAGCACAAATCCTTGCAATCACTCAAAGCACCCTAGACCACACTGGAACGACAGAGAAATTCAAATTCACCAACTCTGGCCCCCTCTGTCATAAATTTTAGTCCTTTGTATTCACTGGAAATGTCTCTGAGATTCAAATTCAAACTCCAATGGCTACGTCTTGGTGCTAGCAGCACATTGGTGGTCCTGACTTGATTGGAGATTGACAATTAAGTCTCGACTGCAGATCTCTCTACCTTTCCTAGGCTTTAGATCTTTAACTCATCAAGCACCTCGGGTCAACATTTCGCGAACTGGTGACAAGGCAAAAACCTAGTCACATGATGAAATACTTAACTCTAGTTATACTTAGCGAACACATGACTGCACATGTTAAAATAGCCCACTAAGTCATCTGGCGAACTGGTGACAAAGGAACTTTCGCCAGTTCGCGGAAAAAATAGCATTGCCGCCAAATCATCCCGCGAACCCGCAATAAGAAGCAAATTTGTCGGGCCACTAGATCTTTATCCACTCTACCATTAACTCCACAACCATGACACATGGTGCTACTTGTCACCATGCCATAGACCTGGGCCCGCCATATGCCACATGTCACATCTCCATTCGCTACAACCACCGAGTCACCTCTGCCACAGGACCCATCCTCTACAAGCCTTCAAAATCAAATGATGGGTGCATGAACGCAAGGGGTCTGACACCTCCCATGAGATCATGTGCCAACCACTATATCTGGCATGCCATCCTCTCCGCTGAATCACCTGGGCCCACTACAAACAAAACCCTCGACATCAAATCGGACGGTGGGCGCATGATCGCAAGGGGAAAGAATATTCCTTATGATCATGCGGAAACCATAGATTAAAATCATTAACACAAGCCCCACTGAGACATCTGGCCATCACCACATGGACCAATCAGAAGATGCCACATCACCACCTTGCATGACCACCAAACTGCAACCATCCTGCCAATGGGCCCCAGGGACACATGCCAAGCGGTCGCATGATCGCATGTCAAAAAAGTCTGACATGTGGCCATGCGACAACCAACCCCAGGCTACCACATCAGCACCTTTGACAATGTGAAAACCCAGGTCCACCATTCCGCGATCACGCGACTATGAGAAATAAACTGCCAGCCAAGTCACCAAATGCTAGCTGATAACCACCAGGAATGAAATGATCACGCAACTACACAGTCGCCAAGTCATGAGATGCCAGCCGCTTAACTGCCAAAATCAAGAGATCAAAGATAATTGCCAGTTGTCAGGTTGCCAGAAGTAAAACCAACCACCAGGCAGCTGAAAACCATGAAGAACCAAGTCCACACGGACAGGTGGTAGGTGGTCGCATGATTGCATGTCAGAAAAGTCTGACATGCAGCCATACGATAGCCAATCAGGAAGACCTTTCAAAGGCATGGGCCCACTTGTCATCTCACTTGTGCACTTAAGGAAAGCCGGCTGACAAGGAACTAGTGCGAAGTCAAAAACACACAATATTTTCTACACAGCGGAAGACCGAAAACATACAGAGTTTTCGACGCCAAAGGATAAGCGAACAAAAGTAGGAAGCATAGGGTAAAAAACAATGAAGGTAGAAAACACACAGACCAAAAACATCTTGGACTTTCAGATACACTATGGGTTTTCGACACTTAGGCAGATTTTGAAATTTTGTTGCCCGCAGACCTTAGAACTTGAATATTTTTCTGGATCTTGTGAATTAGCACATGAAACTTGGACCAGAGCAAGGTGACAACATGAAGAACACAGGGCAGGAGGCAATGAAGAACACTTGCAAGGAAAATAGGCCATTCTCACAATTTTTTTGCTATGACAGAAACATGGCCTAACAAGCCCATCATGCAACATCATACTCCTTGCACACTCCATTATTGTCATGTTCATGCATTCAACCACTCCATTTTCTTGTGGAGTCTTTGGTACAGTTTTTTGTCTACGAATACCATTAGAGGAACAATAATCTTCAAAATTTTGTGCTACAATACTCACCACCATTATCATATCTGAGACATTTTAGCCTTTTACCAGTCTGATTCTCAACCAAGCATTTTCATTTCTTAAAAGATTAAAATACATCATATTTTTGTCTATGAAAATAAATCCGTATTTTTCTTATTGTGTCATCTATAACTATAACATAATACAGAGATCGACCAAGGGAAGATACTAGAGCTGGTCCCCATATATCTGTATGCACAAACTCTAATTTCTCATTTTTATTTTCCTTCCCATTCTTCACAAAACTAACCTCTTATGTTTTCAATACACAACTTTCATAGAAATCAATATTGCCACATTTCAGACATGGTAAAACTTTCTTTGAATTAAGTAATTTCATACCTTTTTTCACACATGTGCCTAAGTTTTTTGTGCCATAGTGTTTTTTCAAAATCTATAGCAATTGTTTGATGTTCTTCCTATTCAACTACATCAACTATTCTTGAACATTCATTTTTCTCTGAAACAATTAAAGTAGAAGGAATAGTATGACCTACACAAATATATAAGGTGCCTACTTTCACACCTTTTTCTAAGTACTAAGGAACCTTTTGAAACCTTCTAATTTCTATCATTATAAGTAATTATGCAACCCTCATCACCTAGTTTCCCTGTTGAAATTAAATTCCTACTCAGCCTTGGAATATGTCTTACCTCTTGTAGTAGTCAATGATTCTCATTCTGCAACTTAATCTTAAATTTCCCCTTTCCAATAATCTGACAAGGTTCATTATCTCCCAAATAAACTAGCCCAAAATCCCCTTGGACATAATCAAGAAAATAACCTCTATGGGGTGTAGCATGAAATGAAGCCTTAGAATCTAAAAACCATGAATCATCAACACTTTCTAAGGAAAGAAGAAAATCATCCTCTTCGGATTTATTACTTACCACATTACCTCCTTGTTACCTTCTTGTTTGTCTCCTTTATTCTTCTGAGACTGGCAATCATTTTCTCCTTTCGATCAGACCTCTTTCCCTTTGATTTTCCTCTTGATTTCCCATGATTTCTAGAATTATTTCCTCTCCCATTCATTCTGCCTCTATTTTGTACATTCAAGACACTTCCATATGTACATCCACTTGATTTTTTCCTACGAGTTTCCTCACTCAGAATCACACCGATAAAATCATCAAATTTTAGGGTATTAGAACCAAAAACAAAGTTACTATCAACCATTACCAAGACATTCCAGCTTTCAAGAAAAGAACACAAAATCAAGAGAGCCCTAATTTCTTTATCAAAAATAAAATTTACAAAAGATAATTGACTGGTAACCGTATTAAACTCATTCAAATGATTGGTAAAAGATCCACCTTCTACCATCTTCATATTAAACAAACACTTCATGAGAAATACCTTGTTTGAAGCAAAGGGCTTCTCATACAACTTTTCTAAGGTTTCCATCAACTCTTTAGATGTCTTCTTTTTCCTAATATTAAAATCCACTAATTGTGATAGGCATCATTGAATACTTCCAAGTGCCTTTCTATCAAGAATATCCTAGTTCTCAACAGTTATTGTTGACGATTTCTTAGATTTTCTTTTCAATGGTCATCATAGATCCTTCTGATATAGATAGTCCTCCATTTGCATTTTTCATAACTCAAAGGTTCTGCCAATGAAAATTCTCAACCTTCATCTTACCCTCATCTTCTATTTCTCCCAATCAATCGTGAGACTCCCACTAAACTATGAGATCTTCCTGTAGAGGATAACTAAGAAACAACCTCGCTCTAATACCACTTGTTAGGATTAAGAAGATAGAAATAATAGTTACAAGCAAATATAACCAATATCATAAAATAATAAGCCACACAAAAGAGAACACAAGTCACAAAGATTTAATGTGGTTCACCGAATCCTTGGGCTATGTCCACCAATAGTGAGTCCAATAATCTTATTATCTAGTGATTACAACCTGATTACAACCGCAATCCCTTACAACTCAATACCAACTCAATACCATCGCAAGAAGCTACTAAAAAACATACATCATAAAATTCCTAACCCTAAGACATTTTTATAAAATCTTTTTGCTACTTGAGGGTTAGAATCAGTTACAACATGTCCACCAAAAATAGCCAAAAAACTAGCCCCCCCAAAAAAAAATTTCAAGGATAAATGAAAAGAAGATAATGATAACTCTAAAAGGAAATAAAAATTAGTTGAAAAGATTCTATTTATGATTGGTGAAGTATTGTGTGTTTTTTACATCTCCAAAAGTCAAGAAGAAATGTGTATTTATTTCTAGTTCTTCTAATCACATGTGTCCATACATGAATTATTTTAGAAATATGTATCAACAAGTGCCACGTAGTGGCCAAGTACTTGCCTTTAGTAATTAATTTTAAATTTAATTTTCAATAAAAATTTAATCTTAATTTTAATAAATTTATTATAATATATAAGATATTTTAATTAATTATAAAATTATATAATTATAATATTTTATATAATAATAATTGTAGTAATAAATAATTTTTTAATTATAATTATATAGATAATTATTGATTGCAAACTATAATTAATTTAAACCTTAATCTTAATTTTATTTGTAAATATAACAATAGTGCTAATTTTATTTTATTGATATATATTTTTTATTATATATGATTAATATTATTATATATATAATATGAGCAATAGTATCAAATAGTTATAATAGTTTTAATAGATCAATATGATACCTTATGAACTTTTAATAATGTCAAAATGAATTAAAAAAGCTAACCAATTATAAGTAACTTACTCCATATTAGGAATATTGTAGCATACTAATTCAATAAATAAATATTTTATTCAATATTTTATTAAAAATTATGAAATGTCACAAAGTTTTTTTGTTTTTGTTTTTTGTTTCGAAGAGGTATCCCGCATTACTTCAGAAGGAAATGTGTAGTTACAAAACATTTTCATTGTCAAGATATTAAATGGATAGAAATATAATGGACAAAGTGAATATGGTAAAAGGGGTGAAATTATGTTACAAAATATTATTTCACTATGTCCACCCATTGTTTTTGGAAATAACAAAAGGAGGGTGAAATGCAATGATGAGATAATGTATTTCAGTAATAGGTGAAATGATTCTACCTAAATATGTTAGCTGGGTGAATATGAAAATAAAAGGTAGGTGAAAATATTTCACAAAGATGTAAAAGGCAATTTTAATTTCAAGTGTCAAAAAGAGGAGTATTTTCATTTAGAGGTGCAGAGTAAATACTTTGAAGAGGAAATGAAATACGTGGCCAAAGATGAAATATTTTACTCATAGGTACAGACAGAGGGTGCACATTTGAAATGAGAAAAGGTATAAAAGAGGGAAATATATTAATTAAATGAAATTATTCCCGATTATGTATATGCAAGTGAAATATGCATTTACATAGAAGATAAAAGTGGCTGGAAAAGAAAAGAAAAGACAAAAAGTAGAGTGAAACAACATAGGGGAATGTCATTTTCAGTTACACCTTACATGTGTGAACAAAAGGTTCTAGATGAAAGATAAAAGGGTGAAGACAGAGGTACTGGGGCAGATATTTTTAATAGAATGAAAGAGATGGATAGTGTACTTCTTGTAGGCCATCTCAAAAGTAGGACACTTGTCAATTACTGATCAAACAATTTGCATGAATAAACTTTTACCTTCTTATTGTAAATTTCAACACGGATAATATTGGTGTTGATTTGTATAAGAGAATTCTTCCCTGTCAATAGTGGGAAATGTGATCTACAACAAATGTAATAAATAACTGATAAAAAAATAAGAAAGAAGATATAGCCTCTTTTTCTTTTTTGACAAAGATGCTAGAGTAATAAAGTTTTCTTCCCCAAATAAAATTGTTGAGCCAAAGGAAGAATTAAATAATATAAAATAGGTTTTTAAGTAAAGTTTATTTTTATATAAGGAGATGTAAAGAGTTGTGATCATTGGAGGATTAAAAGTATTTGCAGGCCTAAAAAACATTAATTTTCATTGAAAGGGTATGCAAAAAATTGGACAGGATCGGGGAGCATCACATTAAATAGAGTGGTGGGTAAGAGCTTGTTAATTCTAGCTTGAAAATAATTTATAAAAGTGAAAAAGGATTTGCATCTAATAAGACAAATTTGATTAAGTAATCTACACAGAATATTTCAAGAAAAGCTTTAGAACTCAAACCTCTCTTTGGAAACCCAATTAAAAAGTCACCTGCAGATAATACATACAAACCTTACAAAATGATCAATTAGGAAAAAGAATCCTAAAAAGAAGAGCCAGATCAAACATTTTTAAATAAGAATAACACAAAACCATCAACCATCACATAATCAAAGAGGCTTTCAATTCAGTTCTCCAGGTAGCAACTTGAAAAACAAAAAGACCAGATGGCTAAATTTTATGTCCAGTTACATTTTCATTTCTTGAACCAGTGTAAAGATCAAAAGTTCAAACCCTGTCAATGGCGAAAAGAAAAATTAAAAGGGTGAGAAGGTATCAAAATCTAAAGAAATAGATTTCAAAATCAAGAGCAAAAATTCAAGATGGGCCAAAGAAACCATTTGGCATACCTGATTAATCAAGATGTGATGAAGACCAAATGATTTGGTTGCCGATAAAAATGAATTGGTTGCGTATAAGAGCTCAAATGCAATCACCCAATGAAATGCTAAATAAATAATTTACAGATATTATAAAGATAAAAGTTTTGCATCTATATACGCATAAATATAAAATTCATAATAAAATGTAAAATAGAGTTTATTTTCATTGGTCTAGTAGAGTTCATTTAATCACTCGTTAACTTAAAAACTCAAAAAGTGATATAATAATACTTAGCCTACCAGCAAGTACTAATAAAAAATACCAGTACAACTCACTTTATTAAAAAAAAATAATCTTCAAAACATTATATTTAATTAATTAATTAAAAAATAAAATGATCAAGTACAAGAAAGGACAATATAATAAAACTAGTTACAATGTAAATTAATCTTCAAAACATTATATTTAATTAATTAATTAAAAAATAAAATGATCAATTACAAAAAAAGGACAATATAATAAAACTAGTTGCAATGTAATAAGAAATGCAAGAGTGATATTTATTTCCTTAATTGCATCTTCCAAAAAATATTACTCATCTTATAAAGATTGATTATATATCTATCATTAAAGAATACAAATATTTATGTATCTTTTCCATTAAAATTTCTTTCTTCTAAATCTATCAAATTCTCAATTAAAAACTAGCTCTATAAAAACTAGAATTTATAATCTAAATTATAAAATAAAACGGCCTTTTAAAATTTAAATTATAAAACGGCCTTTTAGAATTTTTTTTATAATTGTTCTTTAGAGATATAATTTATCAATCTAATTTTATATTTTTAATTAAAATACATTAAAAATATTTAAAATAATAAATACTATTTATATTTCCACATGATTAAACATTAAATGATAATAATATGTCATTAAGATGGCTTTATAAAAGAAACCTTAATATTTCCATAACACAAGTACTTTTTAACACTAAAATTTCATGCCATTTTTTGTTCAGGAATAGCTCTAGTGGCACAACCTTTTCTAGAGTGATGCCAAATGTCTTAGACATATAAATACTAGCTTGATTGAAACCTTAATATTTCCAGAACACTAGTACTTTTTAACACTAAAATTTCATGCCATTTTTTGTCCAGGAATAGCTCTAGTGGCACAACCTTTTCTAGAGTGATGCCAAATGTCTTAGACATATAAATAATAGCCTGATCTTTTGTAGAGTGATGCCAAATGTCTTAGACATATAAATACTAGCCTGATTGTCCATAGAAATGCACCAACTGAAGAATCTTTACATTTACATTGTTTATTAATCAACAAGGCTAAAATCTTTATAACAAATACTTCTTTTATGCTACTATTGAAGCCATTTAAATGTAAACAAGCCTCCAAATATTGGAGCCCCCATTAAATCTCTTCAATTATTGTCAACTACTCAAAAAAATATACTCATACTAAAATTAGAATTTACAATCTAAATTATATATATGCCTCTTAGCAAAATTTTTAAAACAATTCTTTAAATATATACTTAATCAATCTAATTTAAAACTTTAAATTAAAATACTTTTAAAAAATACTTAAAATATAATAAGAAAATCATATGTGAACATAGATATTAAAAAAATAAATACTATTTACATTTTCACATGATTAAACATTAAATAATAATAATCTTATTGAATTTTTGTCCAAAAGTATTACAATAAAAATTCTATCAAAGCTTTCAAATGTAACTTCCTCAACCAGTATCTTATAAAAATACAATTAATTATTTAACAATAATAAATAACCACTAAGATGCCTTTATAAAATAAATCTTAATATTTTAAAAGCACAATTACTTTTTAACTCTAAAATTTCAGTTTTTTGGGAGGAATAGTTCTCAGTGGCACAACTTTTTGCACAGTGATAAGAATGGACCAACTCAAAGCATTGTTTATCAATCAACAAGACTAAAAACTTTTTGCACAGTGATACAAAATATCTGGACATATCAATACTAGACTTATTGTCCATAAGAATGGACCAACTCAAAGCATTGTTTATCAATCAACAAGACTAAAAACTTTTAAACAAATACTTCTTCTGTGTCTATTATTGTAACCATTTTAATTTGAACGTGCAAATGATCAGATGTTATCTAAGTTCCGAGTGCAGGTAGCAAACCATGCGATCCGTGTTACACAGGGAAAGTGAATGGATAATATTCAAACCTAAACTCATTTGTATTTTATTCATGAACAATCTGATGTAACTTCAGAACATTTGTAAATTTCAATTGACTTTCATATCAAAGGTTTTCATCAATTTGAGAGGGAATCAGAACTGCTTGGTGGAATACTGATGGAGGCAAGTGTAAGATCTGGTGCTGACAAAATAAAGATTGTGTTGGCTATTCATAAGTCATGTGAAGAACGAAATCAGAAGAGAAATCCATACTAAAAGAAGATCAAAAGGAATAGGATGAAAAGGTGAAGGAAGCCCAACGCTCTGATGAAATTTTGGCTATCAGTTGGAATGAACGAACGAATTTTGGCTATCCTAATTCTTCGCATGCTGAAGAAAATTCTCTGCTTCAGACTCTCATCTAACCCTTTAGGTTATGCTGGCAATTTTATAATAATATGTTTGTTGGTTCGTTGATGATTCTGAAACATTTATGTCATAAATTAGGAGTTAATGAAGTGATGGAATATATTGGAGTTAATGAAGTGATGGAATATATTTTAGGAGTTGAGAAGTAGATTTAGATTCATTTTTGAGATACGTTGACATCATTCTTATTGCAGCAGGCTATGTGATAATTTTGCAGATGGGGTTTTATCAAAAAGGCTTTAACGATAAATTCAGAGTTGAGTTGGACCAAGAGGATCATTCAAACAAATTAAGAAAATTGCAACACTGCAGAACAAGAATAAACATAAAAAAAATCTTGTAAAATAGAAAGGTAAAAACTGCAAAATGTTTACTTTCTATAACAAGGGCTGCGAGTCCCTGCCTAAGGTGAGGATGTCTGTACAGTCGGTATGAAATCTAGTAATATTCTTCTGACTCGTGTAAGCACTAAGCATAGATCTTGCAGGAACCATTGGTTATATTCCTCCACAAGCAAGCCATAAGAACTGTTTGACAGAAAGCCTCAAAAAAATTATCTGAAATTAAAGGTTCAAAAAAATTATCTGAAATTAAAGGGTTCAAAACGATTCTGAGGATAAGGGTTCAAAACTGACATACAAATGCATTTAGAAAGTTTAAGATCATATCCCCTCCTTGTCAAGTGTCTGCGTAGAATGGAATCCTTGGAACGAGTTGTGATCAAACAGGAAAGTATTCAAATTTTTGACTTTGTAAAATGAGGATGCAGAGCATACAAACGAAGGGGCAGAATGGTTTAACCATGCCCTTGGGAGTAACTATTCCTGGCTGTTTGGGCAAGTTGACAAACTTGGTAAATCTAATATTGACCAATAATTCTTTTGATGGATTGATGGGGAAAATGCTCAAGCTGCAGTAGATATTGTTGAGAAAATGCAATCAACAATGAGAAATCCCAGGCTTCATTGGTGGATTAGCAGAGCTTCAGCAATTGGATGTTTCTCACAATAACCTAACTGGGTCTTGGCATGGATTCATTAGCAACCTTCGAAGGCTGAGGAGTTTGCAACTTTACAATAATAGGTTTTTAATTTATCTATAATGGAGGAAAGTTGTATTTGAATGTATTTGATAATATGCTCAACGACAGCATACCAACAACTACCTGAATTTCTCGAGTCTTGTATGTCTTAGATTCACAAACATTCAGTTTAGTGGAGGACTTCCAAAAGCTTTATGGGGATCTCCAGAACTTTATTAGCCACAACTCCGAGGAAATAAATTTGAAGGCAACATTTCTGCAGATATCGACAGTGCAAAGAGTCTTTCGAAGTTGGAAGTTGATGACAAATACTTCTCAGACAAGCTTCCATCTGAAATTGGCATCCATCTGAAATTGGCATGATAAACTCTATCCTTTTCTAATGCAAGTAATTATAATTTCATGATAAACTCTATCCTTTTTTAATGCAAGTAATTATAATTTCTCAGGAAGCTTACCAGATGAGTTTGTTGGATTGTATCAACTTGAGGTATTAGACCTACCAGAAAATTCACTTTCAGGAACAATTTTCCCAAATATTAAACCATTGAAGGATAAACATGAAGCAAATTGAAAACAATGCTAGAACAATTCTGTAACAAATAATTGTTTTATTTTTATCCTAATAAAGTTCTAATAAGAATAGACCTAAATGAAAATATTTTAAGAGTAAACATGTTTACTCCAAGCTTAAAAAACCAATGAATCACTATGCTGAAGTCCTATAATGAATTAACTAGGTCTCTAATCAAGTTTACTGAAATTGCTGGAGTTGTTGAAATTGGAGGGTTTACTGAATTCTTACAATTATCTGAACAAAAAATTTTAAATTCACTCTGCTTTTAAAATAATGATTCCATTTCTTGCAAACCATATGTCACATTTTCATGTATGTCTGGAAGAGGCTGTGATGCAGATGCCAGTTCTACAAAGTGAAATAAAAATAGACACTAAAGCATAAGAACCAATCCTTACTAGGTTTTATACCTCTGGGTTTTCCTTTGGCTTGGATGACACAGCTATGGACAGTGCCGACAACTTTCCTTCCACTAACTTGGTCTTCAAGTTTTCTTAACAAATAGAGAGAATTGTCAATCAAAAGAGTGTGCTGTATAAAGCCAAGCCGCGAGTATAACAAGAAAGAATGCCTCCAAGATATGGTGTTGAATTAGCAAGTGAGGCACATCCCGATATAAGGAACTACTGAATCAGTGCAGCTCCTGACTTCCCAAGCGATTGCACACTGCATCGATTGCAGCTTTTCCATTGCCCTGTTCAGTCAATCACTACAAATTACTTAAAAATTATAGGGGAATGCATGCAATTGTGGCTGTGTGTAATGCGGAAGTGATTATTTATGCTTATGCTAAATTAATTATTTAAAGCCTTAGGATCCCTTAGAATCTACAAGCATACATCAAATCCTCATACTCTACAGCAAATCACTGCTTGTAAAAAACACATAACTAGGTTCTCAATGTGGGGAATAATTTTATGATCCGATTATTTTGCAATATGTGGGGAATTCTATTGGTTCTTTTCTAAAATTTGATTATTTTTTAAGGAATGGGATTTGACATTGAGAATTTGTGTTCTCATTTCAAAATCTTCGGTTATCCCTCATACTTGTGTCATGAAGTCAATGTTTGGTAGTTGGCACCATGAAATTAAAAAAGGGCTCCATGGACTTCTTGCGTGCCATCATTGATATTGATTCAGATTTATTTTGTAAGCTTAAGAAATCTTCTCCCCAAATTACCATTCAAACGAGAAAAGGAGATACCCTTAGAATGCCTCTGTTCCAATGACTCAAATGAAATTTTTTACCGAATGTTTCAAATAGATGCCATCAAAGGGAATGAAATGAAGTGATTCCAGAATATGTACAAGATGAATTTTGCATCAACGCTCTCAAGATGCTTTGAATTGATGAAGTTCTCCAGAATAAAATTGAGGAGCTTATTGTCCTTAAAAATGGAACTGTTAAAGTGGTTGAGAAATTTTCAGAGGTTTTTCTCCTTGAAATAGACCTGGTGGTAAGTGCCCTGTTTGGGGGCAATAGAAAAAAGTGGCTGAAATAGAAGAGTAGGATTTAATAGGTGAGCTAGATGCTTGTGTAGGTTCGATGCCTATCTTCTCTATTATAATCTTTAGCTACAAGGCTATTCTGTTTCCCTTCTGACAATAGTGTCAAGATCAGATCTTTCATGATTTACACTGTAATCCTGAATTTTCAAAACCAGTTAAAAAGCATAATCCAAAATCTAAAAACTAGTTAAAAACTATAATCCAAATTTTCAAAACTAGTTCAAAACTATCTTCTGTACATTATGAAGAGGCGTAATTCAGATAGGAAACCAAACTTGTCATCAGCAAGAATGAATGTATTTTAGTTATTTCCGTCCTCCTGTATTAATTCAATATAGTTGCTGTGCTAAGCGTTGGTGTGGCTCCCATCCATTTCTATGTATAAATTTGTATCGAAAAATATAAGCCCAACTTAATTAAGAAAGCAGCCTTTGGCCTACACTTAACCTTCCTTAGATTGCTTCATTACATATCACAATTTTGGAAAAAGAAACAAACCAGGCTTAATTGCGATTGCAATTCAGGTTTTAAAGCAGCTTGCTAAAAACAGACATTCCAAAATTGTTAGTCATATATACATTTCGTTGTAATCTACTTTGACCTGTGCCAGACTGAACCCCACAAGCATGTGAATTGTTTGATTGAATGCCTGGAAGTATGGACGCATCAACAATGCACATCAACTATTTGACCAAATCATGCGGCATATTGAAACCCTAGACAAATTTTGAAACACTGGCTGATGATTCTGTTGTAGCCATTCAGAAATTGCTTCTGGCTGTTGAGCGTTGCTGCTTCATAAATTTCTTCTGTAATCAACCCAAAAGAACTTAGAGCACATATGAACATTAACCGGAAAACAAGATGCAAAGGATTAGACGTTGTATAAGGGAAGATAATCTTACATGCAAATGCCACAGCTATACCTCCCAGACACCTGTTTGCCGGAAACAATGCTCATTATTCACAACATGCACAACGCGTGGAAGGAAACAGGCTCAGCAAAGAATGTCTTAAATTCCAGACAGATAGCATGACAGCTGGAGACACTGACAACTAGGAAAACCATAAAATGTTAGCATTCTACACGGCGAATAGAATGCCAGCCAAAAATTATAGCAATTTTTTCTAAAAAAAATTGAAAAGACTACGGGATAAATTGAAATCGCGAATGAGAAAATGAGAATTCATTGTACAAAACAAATTTTGCACGATTGTTTAGGACAAACTAATGTTTGCATGGCAACTGAAAACTTTAGTCCCCTGCCTTAACAACTTAAGAAGGGGAATAAGAGATTTAAAGGAAGAGGCGTCTTTGCCAGATTCTTATTTTCGGAAAACCTATAATTCTTATAATATGATTTCCATGAAATTATTTTTATTTTCTCTTTTTAGCCACTTTATTTAAAGTTCTATGCACTTCCGTTCAGTGCTAGGAAACCGGAAATAACTATGTCCGTCATGAATGACTTGATAGAATGCACTATTCTCTCTCCAATAGGAGAATGATAGAAGATAAAAAATACATTCAAGAATGTAGAAGAGGTGAAAGAGACAACAGAAATATCTAGAATCTACGCATTCAATGGTTAAAGATTTTTGGAGATTTCCATAGAACAAGTGCTCGCATATAATTGGGATTTTGTAGTTGCTGTTTCGAACAACAGCAGATATTTTTGTACTTTTGGTAGATTTTCTTTGCCCCTATACTCTTTGATGGAGTTGTCAACTGTGCCCTAACAAATATAGGTCTTATTATTTTATTGATTTTTTAAATAAAAATAAAATAAATTTTATTTTTACTACTGAACAACAGATAAATAATTTTGTTTTGATTATTTAAATATTTATAAATATTCAAATTATAGAAGTGAAATAATTTTGTTTTGATTATTTGAATATCTATAAATATTCAAATTATAGACTGTATATAAATTTTTCAAATCCTCTATTTGTACGAAGGAACTAATAAAGAAGAAATTTAGTATTATTTCTTAATAGTTTAAGTTTGGCTTGTAAAAGAAGGTGGATGGAGTGGAAGTAAACAAAAATATTCAAAATTTAGAAACAAATAGAAATCTATAAACTCAAGTGCCACAACACTAATTTTCATTAATCAACTTAATAAATTTGATTACATATCTTAGAATGCTATTGCATTCCACTTCCACTCTGACTCAAGATCCACAATGATCAGATTTCCTTTATAAATTACTAGTCATAACTGATTTTGGTTTTAAATTATCTTTTTCTAGAAACTTCCATACAGCCCACATAATAGAACAATCTAAAAATAATTGAAAGTTCAATATTTTTGTGATAGAAATTACTACATATTTCTACAATATTCAAACATGGTTGAAGTTTATCCGAGTTGAATTTTGAAGTTGATGTTAGAATTACACCGGTCAATTCCCTGGCATGTTCGAAATGCAAAATTCTGAGTATATTACTAGATACCAAATGTGTAAGAAAGGAATGACCAGGAGAGGCGTGGAAGATGAAGTACAGAATGAGGCGTTCACCGACAAATATGATTCCGCTGATTCAGAGCTGAATGGCAAAGAATTCAGCCGATTGACAATGAAAAATATAGAGAATCAATCTGAAGGTGATTCTCATGATTCTTATGAAAAATCGGAGAAACATTTTCTCTCGCATCAGATATGTCATCACAGCAAGATTTCTCCCATTTTCCATCAGAATCACCTTCAGATTTATTCTCTATTTTTCATTGTCAATCGGCTGCATTACTTTTCATTCAGCTCTGAATCAACAGAATCATATTTGTCGGTAGAATGAACCCATCATTTTGCACTTCATCATCCTGACACCTCTCCTCGTCATTGCTTTCTTTTTCAAGCTCTCTCGCAGTAGGTCTCTCCAATCTGCCATCAGAATCAGAATCATCATCAGAATCACTTGAATCATCATCAGAATCAGATAATGTACGAGCCTTTCATCAGCGAATTGGAATCTATGCTCATCGTAATGGGAGTCGCCACTAGCTTGACCTCTAGGGTTTCCGAATCTCCCCCAACCGCCACGTCCACCAGGCCCTGCAAATTTCATATTTCTTACATAGATTCAAAACCCACCCAAAAACACCGGTCACACTTTTTGTGCGACTAAAATCTCTTTTATGTACAATTGAAAATTGTATGGGATGACTCTATCTAACCCTAAAAATATTTTATGGAATATAATTTTCACTAATCAAATAAAATTTAGGTTAGTAAAATATATATGTACTAATCATTAAAGATGCAAAATGTATTTGTAACATTTGTAAATATTATAATAATAATAGAAATAATGCAGTTTAAAGTTTGGATTCATAATTCACACATACAAGAAATAAATCTAAGATTTTGTATAGAGTCTAAACTCACAATCTACACAAACAGAAAATAAATCTAAAATCTATGCAAAAACCTAAATGATAAACAATAATAGTTTTATCTATGTACAAAATCAAATGATAAACAATAATACCATTACGAAGACATGAGGAGATTCCATTGCTACTTCAGACTTGCTTTGATAATTTGGTATGTGGGTTGCTCCTCACTGATGGTAGTGCTAGATGTGAAAAAAGAGGTGTAAAGATATTATTTATACACTTCACATAAATTTGATCAACGCTTGGGATTAAGAGGCAAAATCAAGGGTCCAAAAATTTTCAGGGATTAAGAGGCAAAATCAAGGGTCCAAAAATTTTTAGGGATTAAGAGGCAAAATCAACGATTGAGAAATTTCTAGCGATTAAGAGGCATATTGAAGATTGAGAAATGTCAAATCAACCATTGAGAAATATCAAGAGAGGGCATGAATATAATTCACGTAGATTGCAAAGATTGACGGATAAGGTGAGTTGTAAATGCATAGGGAAAATAAGTTATTTGATTCTATTTTATTTAAGCGAGGAAATTATTTAGGAGAAATGGTAAAATTCGTTAAAATAAGAATTATTTAATTATTGGGATAATTAGTTTAACTAAATAATTGAAAAATATATGATTAATAAAGATTGAGAAGAATAATGTTAACCATGATATAATTCAAATTTATGAATCAATTTTAGATGTCTACATTTTATCACTTTTTTGAGATTGAGAAGAAAATATAATTGATTTAAACTCTCAATAGGTAAAGCAAAGTAAAATAAAAGACATCAAAAAGATGAAAAAAAAAGACAATTAGGGTTCAAATAGGGGATAAATAAGGAAAATATTGGTAAAAAGAGCTTAATTTTTTTTACTTTCTCAACTTACAAATGAGAGATCAAAAAGAGAAAAAGAAGGGACGATGATGATATCAAGAAGAGATGGGAAGATGCATTGGTAGAATTGGAGCATGTTTACAAATGAGTGGTTGGCGTTAGTCAAGTGGTAAGTGCCTATCCTTGACTTGGTCAATTTTGCATGTTCTTTTGGAATTTGACTACCAAGGTTTTAGGGATGGTGAAGGTTTCTTTAACAAATTAGGGAAAATTAAATAAAATTCAAATGAATGTTAAGGGGTGAGGAGAAACTTGAGTTGGAAAAAGAAGAAGAAAAAGAGTGGAAATTTTCATTATAGGATGCACCCATCATACACCAAGGCACGATAGTGCATGATCATGTGTTCTTTGTATATGGAAATGCACACTAAATGTATGGTCATGCACACTCAATATGCATTGTTACATGCATACGCAATGACATGCGCTAAAATGTGGTGTGTTGAGCACCATGCACCCATGAGTGCACAATATTGCACACAATCTATATAGCATGCACATGGGGGTGTTTAACATTGCATGTGCAAAATTTCTTGCTACATATCTTGCACATATATAAAGGTGCAAACCAAGTGCACAAGGAGCTACACAAATTAGGGGAAAATGGAAAAAATATATAAATTAGAAAAGTGGATTTTCAAGGTAGATTAACTAACATTTTGCATTTTATTGTTAAAAGAGGATTTTGAACCCCTCTAATCATGAGAGAGACACTCTTAAGTACTGACACTAAGATCAAAATTGACAATGAGATATGAGAACTTCCCAACTAGAGTTGGCTTATGCTTCCTTAAATTAATACATGAGATTAGGTGGAGTCTAACAATAATAACAATGTTTATAGAGATATGGTATCGTGAGTATAATGAATTCATCCTTCTAACATGTGAAGTGACTATGATAATAAAGGATGTTTTAACGATATTATAGATCTCCATAGAGGGAGATCAAGTGATTTATAATGTTGATGTTGGAAAGGAGGTTTTGATTCTAGGATATTTGGGACATATGATCTAGGCATTGACCAACATTATTTAGACCCATGAGATGTAACATTAAGGTTAGATATTCTATTATTTCTACTAGATAGATTAAATATAACATTACTTACATCATGAATTGATGATGAAAAATATTCATTATTGCATATGGACAATCAAATTAAAACTAATATCCTACATAAATGTTCAAGATAGTTCTTTATTGTATGAGGAAAATCATAGTATTGATGATAAAACATTTGACTACACATGCATGTGGACTATGTGTCCTAGCCCATGTATACAACTAGATGCATGTAGTATATAGAGGGGGATCTAGTTTTACATGTGGAATGACTCAACTACACAAATAGACATGGAAGTACATATACATTGCATGAGATATTATGGATAAGACATGGAAGAGAGTGCTTTCCTATGTGTATTTGTGTGGTGGTACTCGGAAACTATGGAAACTAGGTGACATGCCCCACTAGAAATGAGAGATAGCTGACATAAAATTGTTTATCTAGAGGTCGTGGAGAGAGAGTGAGGTTTGGTTATAAGATATAGATGATCTAGTGTGTTTTAGGAATTTGAGATACCTAATTAGATATAAAAATAATTTTGAAGATAGATATTTTCTTTCAAGAGGATACATAGATAGTTTGGAAAAAGGGTGTACTTATTGGAGAGACAATGTGCATCTTAGAACATAAAGTGAGATTTGGTTATGGCGTTTGATGATCCTAGAAAATATGACCATTATTTTTTTAATGGATTATCACCTATGCCAAGGGATCTATGTGCTGATGTAGAAGACCTTGATACTAATTATGGGAAGGAGAGATAGTGGTTTAGACATAGCTATTGAGATAAAGAGCTATGTATAATTAGAGTACATAGACTAATATTGGAGCAATGAGTACATCAGAGGAGAGTCCATGAGGAAAAATATATAAAAGGACAATGACTAGTATATCAAGGATGAGAAAATTTTACAATTTCTATAAAAACTATAATATACATAGAAATTGAATAAAATGTATTAGAAATACATATGTTAGACAAGAAAAGGAAGAGAGATTAGACATATAGGAATTATAGATTAGAATGGAGTAACTCAATAGATAGGAAAGATGGGAAAAGATCATTAAACAAGGTCAGAAGGGTAGACTTAATAGGGATGAAGATACAAATTTTGCTAAATAGGGGTTTCAATTTATAAATTATAAGTATGAGTAGGCACATATCACAAGGTAAGGGTGGTAGGGGAGAGATGATAAGGATGGGTAGGTAGTGAGGGAAATAATAGAGCTTGAGTATGTTAAGCATCAATGGATTTAGCTATAGACAAGAAATCTTAGGACACATGCAAAGGTAGATGAGATCTTTTGATAAAGAGATGAGTCTTGGGATGAGTTATTTTAGGTGAGGTTGAGAGGGATGTCATTTTCACAATTACGTTAAGGGAAAATGTATAGGTTGTCACCATATCTTCATAGTTGATCACACCACAGAAGGTATATAAAAATTTTATACATATAGATATATAGGATTTTACACATTACAAGACTCTAGATATGAGTAGGAAAATCCCATGAAAGGTGATAAATTCCTCTCCAAGACTCATGTGAAAACTAATGAGGGTGTGATGGGTCCAATATGAATCCACACATGAGGAGAGAGTCATTGAGGATATGATGTGGAATAATTATGAATATCCCACCAACCATCGACATCATAAGGGTGGGAAGTCACACCTTTGGAGTTGATGAATACATCATGAAAAAGTGAACTTGTAGACAATAGACTAATAGTTTTTATGCATATGACCATTGTACATGTATATGTAAAATGAAAAAGCATGTAATAAATGATGATTTAGGAAAATATATGTACCATTTTGATTTATATACACTTATGAGACACTATTTTGGTAATGCACACATAAACCCATGAGACACTATTTCAGCTGCACATGTATCATTTAATATGGTGCACATTTTACATGATAAAGTATTTAAAATTTTGTATTTTTTTTAATTTTGTAATATGATGGAAAACTATATAATTTTAGACAATGTTGTGGTTTGATAATATGACACTAACTTATATACATTACTTATATTTAGGAAGGTCATAAGGTTTTACACCCTTAAATATATCAAAAAATTAAATTATTTCTCAATTACAAATTAGTTAGAAATCAATTGAGATAACTTCAGTATATGTATAAAATTCACATTATATCTCACATGTAAAATTTCATAGTCTAGGTGTTAGCACACGCAATGAGATATATAAATACTACATCTTAGGTTCTCATGCAATATAATCAAACATTATACAAATAATTATGGACAAGAAAAAGATAACATTAATACATTTTTTAAAAAAAAAAATATTGCCAACAAAGGAAGCATTGAGGAATGAGGATGATTATTCTCCTCAGACACCTAATTCATAAGGATTCCTTTTTGTTTGAGAGGAACGTTATTTCAACAATGATTTAATACAGTTTTTCTCCTTTAGCTCTCTTCTCACATCCTAACGATTAATCAATAATCATTTAGTATGGTCTGAAATACTAATGCAAAAAGATTGTCACACAACTTAGTATATAAATTTAGATTCTCCATGGACTGTTGAAATTTAAATGTCTCTAAATGATAATACAGTATTAACACATTAATTAACATAGGTTTTTATTCCTTTCCTACACACTACGTTACTTATCAAGACATTTCATTGTAACTTGAGGTTATCTATTTCCTCAATAATATGCCACCTAACATTACACTAAGTAAAGAAGAGAAATTGAAAGATAAAAAAAATATGAGAAAAATCATATTAAAAAAGAGTTTCCTACCTCCCACTTGAAGATGAATGATATTAATAAATATTTGAATCATCACAAAATGATAAAGTCTTATTCATTTCCTTATCCTTTTAGTGCTTCAATGTATTCTTAGAAATGTAATTTAACAAGGAGTATGATGTTCAATTACTTCCCGATTATAATAACATGAATAATACATTATTAGTTTTAACATGATTTCTAAACATGACTTTAATAGAAATTATTTTATATATGTGTAACAAGGAATTAAGGTGTGTGTAGATCCTACAACTCATTATCATAGGGAAATTAAATGATTTCCTACTTCTCATGTTTCTCTGCCCTATTCTCCTTTTTCTACAATCATACAAAACCATTTTCTTTCATATTATATGGGCATAAAACCTAATCATTTTCCCTTATCTATAGAATACTAATTCTAGCTAATCCTCTTAAAAGACAATTTGATCACACTTCAAGCTTTGAAACCTTATGAAACTTGATGAGGCACCATATATTTTATTCTTTTGTGCTTACCATCGCATATATGATTATACCACTTCTAATTATAGATCCGTTTAGAAAGAACATAGATAATATATTCATAAGGAAATGATTCCTATAATAATTGAGATTCAAAAAAATTTATGTCTTCTCATGTAATTGGATTCCATTGTCTCTTCTTTTTTTCCCCTCTCTCTCCCTTTCAGTTGGTACAACTCAAAGTTTTCCCTCTTGTGACATCTTATTTAAAAGCGTAGAAAGTTGATAATTTGGTGGGTACGCTACACTCACAATCTAGAAATGCTCAACATATTTCCTTTTTTGATGGTAATTCTTCTTCTAAATGGTTTTTATCTAATTCCCATGCCCCTAATACTATTTATTAGTGAGGATCGTTCTAGGACTCTCTTCTTTTGGATCATGCTTCTTTCACAGATGGGGAATGGATGGTAATGGGAAACTTAAATTCTCTCCTTGTTTCCTTAAAAAAATAGGGGGTGATTCTTATTTTACTAATTCAATTTAGGATCTACATGAAGTGTTGGCCAAAGTTCATCTCTTAGACTTGGACTTGTAGGTTAGTAAATATACTTGGTCTAAAATAAGGGTTTCTAATCACTTCATCCAAGTTAAACTGGATCATTTCCTTTTGTGTGATGCTTGGGCCATTCTTTATAAATGATTTTCTCCTTACATGTTAGATATGGTTTAGACCATTATCTAATTCTATTTAACTACAATTCCACAATATCCAATGAGTTGTTTTCTTACGCTGACATTTATTTCAAAAATTTGTAGATATTGTTCATATGTACATCTTCTAGACAACTAAAATATTCTTCACTTATGGGGTTATCGTGAAGGAGATAAATAATTATTTCATCATGATTATCTCTAAGAAAAATTGATCTAACAAAATTTTGGATTTCATACATATTATACTTTCCAACATGCTTTACAAAATCATCTCAAATTTGGTGCTTAGTAGATAAACTTATGCATCCCCACCAAAAGGGTCTTATTCCTACAAGACAACTCACTGATGTTGTTATTATTATCAATGAATCCCTTCAATTAATGTCTAATGGTAAGGAATAAGGGAGACATTTAAATCTTGATATTTATAAAACTTATTATATGGTTTTCTCAAAGTTTCTTTCTTCCATTCTTAAAATTTACAGTTTTGAAGGGAAAAATATTTCCATGAGATAAGCTTGTTTCCACTCACCTAATTATGTTTTTCTTGTCAATGGTTCCCATAAAATATTATTTTCTACCTCAAGGGGTCTATTCAGGTTTAGAATTGTGACCCTAACTCAGGCATTAGGGCTATACAACAATTCTATCCTAACAATTAAAACCTCCTCGAGCTATGTGTAGACTTTGAATAAGGAGGAATCTCTAGATTCTAGGCCGATTCCTTTTAAATATGGAATAAAACTTCTTGATCGATAACTTGTTGGGAAAAGGGAAAAGAATACTTTTAACTGAAACTAGATTAGGGTGATACACCAAGAAATATTTCAAACTTTGTAGAAAAGATAAAACATCAATTCTAACTCATAAATGAAGACCTCAACACTTTGAATCTCTACTCAACATATAGATTGACAAAACTTACTATTAGGGTTTTACCATGAATACCTTGGATAGTCAACAAACATACATTTCTCACACAAGGCCTTGAAGCAATTGATTATCTTGAGAAGGAATAGAAATCTACTCACTTCCTTTGGATAATAAATAATTTAGCACTTGTTAGAAAAGATGAAAATGGGATCCAATATGAAAACAAATTCACAAATATGAATCAAAATCTCTGGTTCATTTCCTCCAATATCTGACAAAAGTGATTACAAAAATGGCCTACAAAGCACTTAGGAACAATGAGTTCACTATATGGCCTCTCTCCAAAATTTGAAACCTCTAGTTGATCATAAAAAATCAATTTTATAGCCTGCCTATGCCTCAAATCCAAAAATCTAAACCCCATAAAATACCCTAAAATTGGCCAAAATCATGCCAATAATTAAGCCTATCAAAACTCGAGTCTAAGTACCCCTTAATACTGGCTTATAATAAGGAATTTATCCTTTTACAATTTCTAACCAATATCAATATTTACTTAATATTAGATAAAATCTAATATCAAATAATCTAACCTTGAACTCCTAACTTAGATAAAAATACTCTAAGTGTAAAAATATGAAAAGTGGAGAAAGTCGACATGAATGCTCCATCCACTTGCACTACAATTCAAAACAATGCGATGAAGGTGTGAGGTGGCATTGTGCGGTTTTCAAGACTCTGCAAGAATGTGACATTTGCACTAATGGCACTGAATGTTGTTCTTCTTGCAGACTCCACATTGTTATGTTCAATTTTTATTTTCGGTAGCTGTGCTTATCTCATTCTTCTTGTAGAAGAATAGGGAAGATGAAACTCTAACTTGTATGAAAGTTTTTTAAAATTTGTGAAGGAGCTCGACATGTTGACTGTGGTTGCATCCTTCTATTGAACTTGGGCTTACTGTGACTAAAGATCACTGATATTCCTCATCAATAACAAAAAATGACTTGGCATTCAACTATAAGTTATCTTCGAGCTCCGTCTCTCTCTTGTAGATTAATTTTCTAGTAATGAATACCATGAAATTGTATCATTTCTTAGCATAAGTTGTGGCCTCTCATTCTGTTATCTATTCCTTCACTGGTATTTTTAAAATGTGACTATTGTTTTGATAATATGAGACTATGAATATGTCACAGTCGACTGGTATGTATCATGCACAAACTTGGTCATGCTTTCCTGAGAGTTTTCTCTTCATTTATTTGCAAGCCACAAGCTTCACTATGACTTTGTATTAACAGTCATACAAATGGTGTTATCTTTGTAGTTTATTTCCATTTGTAGATTACGAGCTATGACTCAAACCTTGCACCATATATTTGATTCACTGTTTATGCTATTGAACTGCTCTTTGTTTCTATGAGCTCCACACTATGATTCTCGGCCTCTATTGTTGTTTCATTCCTTTGCGGTTAATATGGGTTCAAAGCTTATGAACCCAAAACTGTTCAATCCACTTTTAATAGCAATCACAACTTTGTATGAGGAAATCTGGCTATGCCTAACTAAGATTGATGCTGACCTTTCATTTACAATAGTGAATACATTATATGATCTATGACCATTTGTGACTGGCACATAACCGTGAGTCTTTACATCGTGACCTACTAACAGTCACAACTTGTTTGACTGTTGATTTCCTTTATTTTGAATATAAAGCTGTGACTGTTATTAAGTCATGGACTCTTGAATTTTTTAACAAATACTACTCTTATCCCATGTGCTTGTATGTGAAGCTCAACTTCACATCTTGACTGAAAATGAACTTGGTTCAAATAAAAATGAAGTCGACTCAACTAAGAGTTCATCTCAACTGAGAACTTAGCTTGAACTTGTTCGAGCCTTTTACTGGAAGACATATAATACCCCCTACTATAACATAAATCTTTCTTTGCACATTTATCCATTCATTCCACACTTGCATGGACATTTTAAATTTGCTATCAGCAGTGACTTCATTAAATTCAGTCTCTTTCTTCAGCATATGACTATGACAACATAACATCAAGCTCGAATACCTTGACTGGGAATTTTGAACATAAATAGATAATTGCTCTTTTTTTATTAGCTTCATAAAAACACTCTATATAAAATAGAGAGTTACTAAAAATTAATTTCAAAATATTTTTATAGTTTGTACATAAACTGTGATTATAGCATATAGCATTCAAACTATTTCATTCTACTGACATGACTAAATCTATATAACAACAGCAATGAACTTGATGAACTGATGAACTCGTTTTGACACCAGAAAACAAAATCATATACTATGAGCTCGGCAATGATAGACAGTTGCTCCAAGAAACCATGAAACACCTCTAATGGCTTACTAAAGTTGCAAGGTTATGACTGAAAAAATGTTAAGAGATATATTTAGTTATAAACAAAACTATAACATCTTTCACTCATAACCTTCACAATTCTTAGAAGGTGATTATGACTGAGATATGCTCAAGAATAATAGTCATTTACTCCACAACAGATAACTACTTCAAACCTTTATGATATTCCTCTGCTAACTGTACATACTCTATTCCAATTTATACATATTTTGTACTTTCTATGTAGCTTGCATCCTGTTTGATTTTGTAACTTGAAATTTCAGCTTTTAGCATTATAGCTCCTATAGCATTGTCCAATGTATATAATTCTCATTGATGCTGAATCTTCCCTTAAAATATGAGAAGTACAACAAGATGAACATGTTTGTTCAGTGTTAATGAGGTTTGAGCATGGGCTTGTGACACTCAAAAACACTAGAACATTAATTAATGAGGTTCGAACATGGGTTCGTGACAGTCAATAAAAACAAACTGTAAACATTTTATAATTTTATGGCTCAATCTTGAAGCACTCTTTTCTGTATTTAGCAACAATAATGTTATTAGTTGAAAATGTACCTTTGAAGCAGCAAGCACATGTTATACTAGTATTTATGTAGCTGCATTTGTAACTTGAACTTTGAAAATTGACAATCATTGGAAACTTATGTAGCACTTTTATCATGGAAATCCAGCTTGATCTGCATCTTTGATAATGATTGAATGTTAAAACCAGTCAATTGTTATCTACAAAATAATTTGTTAAGCTCTCAAATAACATCATTATGAAATGCATTATCTAAAAAAGGTTTCTTAGTCTGAAATATACTAAGTCCCTTTAATTCAAACACCTGGTTAATTAAAAGGACAACATACACTACAATGATCATAAGTAGTAAAAGGTTTCATGTCAGAAACAAGTCCCTTTAATACTACCTTGCAGTGAGTGTCAGTGTACATTTCCTTATTACATTTAGTTTTCTAGATTGATATGCAATATTGAAAACTTGATTGCTATAGTATATTATTTGTTTTCTCATGTATTGATTAGATCCAATTAGGATCTAACCATATTTTCTCTCTCATGTAGAAATGAACCCTAAAGACCTAGATGCAGATGAAGACCCAGAGTATGAAGACCTATATGCAGAGACCTAACAGACAACCAGCTGACACAAACCAATACAAAGGCAATGCATGAGACCCCTATTCCATACTTCAATCTTTCTTTCAATTCAGCAATGTACTCTACTTATTGATATGTAATATGAAACAAGAAAGGACATTTGTATATCACATTCAGTTTGAATGCACAATGTAATGATTATTTATGAATTTTGGAATCTTTAGAATAATAATCAATACTTAAAGTACAATGATGACATCTAGAATGAATGCAATAATGACATGTAAACTAACAAAGCCTGCAAGGTAGTGTTAATTAGACAAACAAATGCAACCTTTTCCTATTTATCCTTATTGTATTGTATGCTGTATTTTTTAGTAACAATTTTGGTGACTTTTGCTAGATGTCTACCTGATAGACATGACCTATATACTTATCATAGGGAAACAAAATTTAGGACAATTGAAACCATGAATGCAAAATTTATTGAAATGAAAATGCACTTAAACTAGACTCAATGGAACCTAGAGACCTAGTGCTTTGGACAACACTTATTGAACTTTGAAAAATTGAAACTAACCTAACCCTCAAAGAAAATCTTGAGGTGTATTCCATTAATTGGAATTTGCAAATCTTCCCCCTTAGTTGTGGAGAACTAAAAAGAATTGTTCTCCTTACAGGCTATTATAACAAAAGGGCCTGACGAAAAATTATCAAATTTATCATGCTACCCTGGCCTGCTCTTTAGCACATCCCACTTAAGTACTAAATCTCCTTCCTTGAATTCTCCAAACTTAGCTTTTCTGTCAAAAGATCTCTTAGTCTGTGCTTGCTTAAGTTCCATTGTTTCCAATGCTTTTCTCCTTTTCTCTTAAAGATGGAGTAAATCAGCATACCTTAATTTAAGGGGATCTTCTTCTTCAAATAGTAACATCTGATCAGCCAGCTGCAAGGCTGGAAATTCAGTAGAAACTGGCAATCTAGCTTCTTTACCATAAACTAGGACATAAGGGGAATTCCCAATTACCTATTTAGGTGTAATCCTATCCAACCATAAGGCTGCCTTCAATTTAGAATGCCAATCTCTCTTATTTTTCTGCAGACTCTTTTTGATAATTCTGATTAGATTTTTATTTGTAGATTCTGCAAGACCATTACCCTAAGGATAATAGTTAGAAGAAGTATTCAAATAAATCTCATTCTTCACAGCCCATTCTATAACAGTCAAACCAATAAAAGCCATAGCATTATCAGAGATAATTGATTGAGGAACTCCAAACCTATTTGCAATATCTTCATAAAACTTTAACACAATAGGTCCAGTAGTCTCTTTTAGTGCAATAGCTTCAGTCCATCTCATGAAATAATCAGTAGTAGTCAAAATACATTTATGACCTACACTAGAATTAGGATTAATAGGACCAATAAAGTCCATACCCCACTTAGCAAATGGCTAATCAACCACAATTGGCTTTAATGGCAATGCTGCTAGCCTTTGTTTACCTGCAAAAATTGCACATTTTTTACATTTTCTGGCCCAAACATGAGCATCTTTAAATAAATCAGGCCAATAATAGCCCACCCTTAGTATTTTCTAGGCTGTAGTTTTAGGGCTGAAATGTCCTCTACAAGATCCATCATGAAATTCAGATAAAATTTTGTCTTGATCTACTGAATCAATACATTTAAGAAATATTCCAAAATAGTCTTTTCTATATAGTATACCATCAATAAGAACATAGGGAATAGATTGTAACATGTAGTATCTCCTCTTTGCCTTATCAAGATTGTTTGGGCATTGTCCAGTTTGCAAGAATCTTGTCATATCTGATAACCAAGTTGTAGGATCATTGAATAATACAACATCACCTTGTAAATTTTTTGATTCTTTAGAAGCTTCAGCCTATTCTTCCTCTTCTTCCATTTGAGCACAAAGGCCTTTACCTCTAATCATCTTAGTCACATGAATCTTTACATCATACTCCATAACTCTTGTTATCCAACCAGCCCTTTTTTCATTAACATCTTTGTTCAACAAAAACTCTTTGATACTAGGATGAGAAACCATTAGGTGTACTTTATTTCTAGCAATGAAATGCTTAAACTTCTTTGAAGATTTAATAATAGCTAGTACATGCTTTTCAATAAAAGTGTACCTTTTCTCATAGTCATCCATACCTTTTCTAAAAAAAGCAGCTGGTTGATCCTATTTTTCATCATTCTTTTGAACTAGCATTGCTGAAATGGTGTTAGAACCACCATAGGAATATAGAATAAAATCTTTAGTAAAATTAGGATTGAGAAGAGTAGGGGCTAAAGACAAAGCCTATTTTATCAATTCAAAATTCTTTTTTCCTTCATCAGTCTAGCTGAAAGGAATATCTTTTTTAAACATGGTAGTCAATGGTTTTAACAGGTTTGTAATATCAGGGATAAACCTTCTTACAAAATTAATTCTCCCAATAAAACTCTGCAATCCTTTCTTGTGTTTATGCAATGAAAGCTCTAGAATTGCATGAATTCTCTCAGGATCTATTATTGTTCTTCCTTAGACACTTGGTATCCTAGGATTTTTCCCTCATGAACTACAAATATAGATTTTTTGGGATGTAAAGAAATCCCAAATTCTCTACATCTCTATAATATCTGTCTCAAATGATCAATGTGTTGATTTGTAACCTTACTATAAATTGTCACATCATCTAGGTAAACTAGAAAAAACTTATACATTAAGTTCTTGAAAGCCATGTCCATTACTTTCTGAAAAGTGGCTCCAGCATTTGATAACCCAAATGGCATTCTTTTGTAAGCCATGGCACCCCATTTAGTTGTAAATGCTATTTTAAATTGATCAGATTCTTTGACTAAAATTTGGTTGTAACTAGAATATCCATTTAAGAGTGAGAATCTCTCAAAACCTGAAACATATTGTAAAATCTATTCCATGGAAGGAAGAGGGTGTCTATCTTTTAGAGATTCCCTATTAAGGTCTCTAAAGTCTACACAAAGTCTTATCTCTCCATTCTTCTTCCTTACTGGAACTAAGTTAGAAACCCAAGATGTGTTCTTAATAGGAAATATAATACCACCATCTAGGAGTTTTCTTAGCTCTTTTAACATTAATGGCTCTAACTTGGGGTTTATAGGCCTTTGCCTTTGCCTAATTGGCCTAGCATTTGGTTTGAATTCTATAGTATGCTTGGTTAATTGGGGGTCAAAACCCTTCAGATCAGAATAATCCCATGCAAAAACATCACTATATTCTGTAAAAAGATCAATAAACAGTTCTTTTTCTTCAAGAGAATTTATTTTACCAACCTTCAACTGCTTGTCTCTAAAAATTTCCACATCTTCATAATGATCTTCTTTAATTAGCAAGCTACTTTTACCCTTTCTAGACTGATCATCAAAATTGAAAGTTGATTCTAATTTGACTAAACCTTTTGGAAGCTTGATGGTTTTCAGCTGAATATTCTGGTCTTCCATTTGCTAAATATTTTTGTTACCTTTGGAAGCTGAAAAACCATCTGTTTCTATTAAAAAACTTCAGATATGTTCATCAGTATTGAAAACTTTCCAATAAGTGTCATTAACCAGAATGGATGGCCTAACAATTATCTTAATATGTGACTGGTCTAAAATTAGTCCTTTATTTTCTGTTATTGCAATATGAGCACCAATACCAGCCAACCTATCAGCATGCAGATTTTCCCTTCTAGGAATTGAAATTAGGTTGAAAGCATCAAATTCATCTAGAATGTCATAAACTCTAGATTTATACATCTTAAGAAAATCATTTTTAATAGTATTGATGCCTCTCACCTTCTTAACAATAAGCTCACTATCTCCAAATGCTCTCAAACACTTAATACCTCTCAATCTTTCCCACTCTAATCCCTGAATCAAACTCTCATATTCAGCCACATTGTTAGAACAAGGAAAAGATAACTTGAATGCAACATAAAATCTATCACCATTAGGTGATACCAACATAACCCCTGCACCAACTCCATCCTTATTCCTTGACCCATCAAAATACAAATCCTAGAGCTAGTTAGATACATCAGATTCAGATTTTGGATCTTTAATCGAGTTAGGCACTAGTGAATCAGACTCTAAAATCATGTAATTTCCAAAACCAGCATCAAACATGTCATCATTTTGTTCATTCCTAGTAGCCCATTCATCTAGAACAATATATGGATATGCTTTAGTTTGAGTATTATAAGTTGAATAATTAGGTATTTCATCTTGATCCATAATCACACAGCTTGCATTAATAGGATTTGGATTATAAGGCTCTATGTGATTTTTGGCCAATGATTTTGATTTTATGGTTACCTTAGTACCATATCTAGTTCTGAAGTACAAATGTGACCAATCTAATGAAAAATAGTGATCTATTTTGGCTATGAAGTCCTAGGATAGACACATAGAAAAATATGCTAATAAATCAATAACATATATATCCTAAGGTATTGAAAAATTTGGGCAGGAGTGTAAGGTCAAACTTGCATTTTTAATGACTCCTAAGGTCTTAACTTAAGTTCCATCAAGCTGGACTACACCCTTCTGATGAGGTTCATATTTCAAATTTAGTAAATCTGCTATCTTTTTAGGCATGACAATGTTGGTTGCACCACTATCAACCATACAATTATGAACTAATTTGTTTCCAATAATCAAAGAGACATAAAAAGGAGGAGGCTTTTCATTTGTAGATTTATTACCTTCCTTTTCATATGTCTTTTGTAGATTTGACAGTTTCTTATCAGTAGTTACTACTATTTTTTCAATATTTGCAGCCTTCTTGACTTCTGGTATTGCTGACTGATGAACTTTAGCAGGCTTTTTCTCTTCTTTTGGTGTCTTTTCCTAAACCTTAGGAGGCTTAGAATTGGTCATGACCACACTTGGTGATTGTTGTACTATTTTCTATGAATTAACTACCATCTTGGACAATTCTTCTTTTAAAATCTCAATCTGTCCTGGACTAGACAGAGTTTCCCATGCAGACAAAATAACATTTATTTTTTTCATTGTATCAACAATATTAAATGGAACAGTAAACTGAACCTTATGTGATGACCTAGGAGAACTTTGATCATCATTCCTTTGACTTTGATCTTTATTAGTGGAAACTGATGGATTCTTTAAAATAGAAATTGGTGGAGAAGAAACATTACCAGTAGATTGATTTGTTTTAAGGACTCTCTTTTTTGCTCTAGTATTTGCTACAATTGATGAATCTTCATTAAGTCCAAAAAATTCTTCCTCTTGCCAGTTTAAGAATCTGATATCTATAGCATTTTGGTCTAGTTGATTTTGGACCTCTTCAACAGACACATTCTGCTGTGAATTCATTGAATTTTGTACCATAATCTAGCTTGATTAATAATTCCATTAGAACATGTAGACTGATCATGTGGCTCATTGCATGGAAAACACCAATCAGTAGCAATATTATTCTGAGTAGGAACAATATCTCTAACAGTATTAAGAGGTGCTGGATTGTACTATCTATTTGGTCTCATATTCCAATTCTGCCTGTTTGCATTAGTATTTCCTTGAAATTTCTGTCTATTAGCCTAAAAATTAGGCTGATTAAGATATTGAGAAGAAGAACCAACAAACTAATTTTGAATAGCAGGGTTTAACTGAGCTTGATTCCTCTTAAGGGCCACTAAATCATTACCAAAAGATTGCAGCAAACTTTCAATTTTTTGCTGACTGTCGTTTATAGTCTGTAATTCATTCAGAGGAGCTGTAGGAGCTATTTTTGAGGGTTTATAAGATGGGATAGAAGATAATGGTAGTAGTTAGTTGCTCCATAAGGGACAATTTATCAAATTTTTCCTCAAAAAATTTAGATAGCCTTTCACCCAGAACATCCCAAGTAGTAATAGAGTTCACCGGGAGAGTTCTGAACCAATCAAGGGCTTTACCCTTGAGTGATGCAGCCAACATCTTCAAAGATACATCTTCTTCTGTAACATGATGAACATTGTAAAGAGTTGCAACATCTCTGATGTATTCAATAGTTGTTACTGGTCCTTCTCTAGTAAATGATGGCAAGCCTTTAAGAGTAGCCAATGGAACATTATTATGATTTTCAATCCTCAAAGGACTGCCTTGATTGAATGTAACAAATGGTAGATTCCTAGCAATTGCTTGATGAGGAGGAGCTTGTTGCTGAATAACTGGTGTAACAAAAGGTTGGGCAGGCTGAACTACCTTCCTTTGATAAGTCTTTAGATTCTGGGGAATTGTTGCAGAACCACTTGTAGAAGCTCCAAGAGCAGAATTATCTATAGATAAATTTTCAGCACTTGGAAATTATGATCCGGTATGATTAGGAACATCTAGATCTTCAGGGAGATTGAGCTCTTCAATAATAACCTCAAGTTCTTCTAAATTTGTAGCTTGATTTTAAAAAATAGGATTATTAAATGATGAGAAATCTAAATTCAAAGAAGTACCTCTTGGATCTTGTTATGTTCTTTCACCTCTGGATGATCTTCCTCCCCTTCTACTTGATGGTAATTCTTGATATATGAAACTATCCTTATTTGATCTGGTGGGAGTTCTACTCATTAAAATCCACACTGAGAGCTGTAATTCAAATTTGAAACAACCATAGATATAGCAGCTCAGAACTGAGAAGCAGTTCATAGTCCCACTGGGCATGCCAAAAATTGTTTAGGTTTAGAATTGTCACCCTAACTCAGGCATTAGGGCTATACAAAAATTCTATCCTGACAATGGAAACCTCCTCGAGCTATGGGTAGACTCTGAATAAGGAGGAATCTCTAGATTCTAGGCCGGTTCCTTTTAAGTATGGAATAACACTTCCTGATCTATAACTTGTTGGGAAAAGGGAAAAGAATACTTTTAACTGAAACTAGATTAGGGTGATACACCAAGAAATATTTCAGACTTTGTAGAAAAGATAAAACATCAATTCTAACTCATAAATGAAGACCTCAACACTTTGAATCTTTTCTTAACAAATAGGTTGACAAAACTTACTATTAGGGTTTTACCACGAATAGCTTGGATAGTCAACAGACATACATTTCTTACACAACGCCTTGAAGCAATTGATTATCTTGAGAAGGAACAAAAATCTACTCACTTCCTTTGGATAATAAATAATTTAGCACTTGTTAGGAAAGATGAAAACATGATCGAATATCAAAACAAATTCACAAATATGAATCAAAATCTCTAGTTCATTTCCTCCAAAATCTGACAAAAGTGATTACAAAAATGGCCTACAAAGCACCTAGGAACAATGAGTTCACTATATTCCCTCTCTCCAAAATCTGCAACCTCTAATTGATCATAAAAAATCAATTTTATAGCTCGCCTATGCTTCAAATCCAAAAATCTAAACCCCACAAAATGCCCTAAAATTGGCCAAAATCATGCCAATAATTAAGCCTATCAAAGCTCGAGTCTAAGTGCCCCTTAATACTGGCTTATAATAAGGAATTTATCCTTTTACAATTTCTAACCAATATCAATATTTACTTAATATTAGATAAAATATAATATCAAATAATCTAACCTTGAACTCCTAACTTAGATAAAAATACTCTAAGTCTAAAAATATGAAAAGTGGAGAAAGTCAACATGAATGCTCCATCCACTTGCACTACAATTCAAAACAATGAGATGGAGGTGTGAGGTGGCATTGTCTGATTTTCAAGACTCTATAGGAATGTGACATCTACATTAATGGCATTAAATGCCATTCTTCTTGCAGACTCCAAATTGTTATGTTCAATTTTTATTTTCAGCAGCTGTGCTTATCTCATTCTTCCTACAGAAGAATAGGGAAGATGAAACCCTAACTTGTATGAAATTTTTTTAAAATTTGTGAAGGAGCTCGGCATGTTGACTATGACTACATCCTTCTATTGAACTCAAGCTTACTATGACTAAAGATCACTGATATTCCTCATCGATAAAAAAAATATGACTGGTTCTTCAACTGTAAGTTATCTTCAAACTCAGTCCCTCTCTTGTAGCTTAATTTTCTGGTAATGAATACCATGAAATTGTATCATTTCTTAGCATAAGTTGTGGCCTTTCATTCTATTATCTATTCCTTCACTGGTATTTCTAAAATGTGACTATTGTTTTGATAATATGAGACTATGAATATGTCACAGTCGACTGGTATGTATCATGCACAAACTTGGTCATGCTTTCCTGAGAGTTTTCTCTTAATGATCATACAACTGGTGTTATCTTTGTAGTTTATTTCCATTTGTAGATTACAAGTTGTGACTCGAACCTTGCACCATATATTTGATTCACTATTTATGATATTGAACTTCTCTTTGTTTTTGTGAGCTCCACACCATGATTTGCGGCCTCTATTGTTGTTTCATTCCTTTGCTGTTGCTATGGATTTTAAGCTTATGAACCTAAAACTATTCAATCCACTTTTAATAATAGTCATGACTTTATATGAGGAAATCTGGCTATGCCAAACTAAGACTGATGCTTACCTTTCATTTACAGTGGTGTGAATACATTATATGATCTATGACCATTTGTGACTGGCATAGAACCGTGAATCTTTACATCGTGACCTACTAACAGTCACGGCTTGTTTGACTGTTGATTTCCTTTATTTCAAATATAAAGTCATGACTGTTATGAAGTCACAGACTCTTGAATTTTTTAACAAATACTACTCTTATCCCATGTGCTTATATGTGAAGCTTGACTTCACATCTTGACTAAAAATGAACTTGGTTCAACTAAAAATGAAGTTGACTCAACTAAGAGTTTGGCTCAACTGAGAACTCAGCTTGACCTTGTTCGAGCCTTTGACTGGTAGACATATCATACCCTCTACTATAACATGAAGCTTGCTTTTCACATTTATCCATTCATTCCACACTTGCATGGACATTTGAAATTTACTGTCAGCAGTGACTTCATTACATTTGGTCTCTTTCTTCAACATATGACTGTGACAACATAACATGAAGCCTGAATACCTTGACTAGGAATTTTGAACATAAATAGATAATTTCTCTTTTCTGATTAGCTTCATAAAAACACTCTATATAAAATAGAGAGTTACTAAAAATTGATTTCAAAAGCATTTTACAGTTTGTACATAAACTATGATTATAGCATATAGCATTCAAACTGTTTCATTCTATTGACATGAATAAATCTGTATAACAACAACAGTGAACTTGATGAACTGATGAACTCATTCTAACACCAGAAAACAAAATCATATACTATGAGCTCAGAAATGACAAATAATTGCTCCAAGAAACCATGAAACACCTCTAATGGCTTACTAAAGTTGCAAGGTTATGACTAAAATAATGTTAAAAGATATATTCAGTTATAAACAAAACTATAACATCTTTCACTCATAACCTTCGCAAACCTTAGAAGGTGATTATGACTAAGATATGCTCAAGAATAACAGGCATTTACTCCACAACAGATAAGTACTTTAAACCTTTATGATATTCCTCATTTAAATGTACATACTCTATTCTAGTTTATACATATTTTGTACTTTCTATACAGCTTGCATCCTATGTGATTTTGTAACTTGAAATTTCAGCTTTTAGCATTATAGCTCCTATAGCATTGTCCACTGTATATAATTCTCATAGATGTTGAATCTGCCCTTAAAATATGAGAAGTACAACAAGATGAAAATGTTTTTTCATTTTTAATGAGGTTCGAGCATGGGCTCGTGACATTGAAAATCACCAGAATGCTAATTAATGAGGTTCGAACACGGGTTCGTGACACTCAATAAAAACAAACTGTAAACATTTTATAATTTTATGGCTCAATCTTGAAGCACTCTTTTTTGTATTCAGCAACAATAATGTTATTAGTTGAAAATGTACCTTTGAAGCAGCAAGGACATGTTATACCAGTATTTATGCAAGTGCATTTGTAACTGTAAAGGATAAAATATGGATGGGGTCCTAGAACAATGGTTTGCATATAAAAGAGACCTCAAAACCAATATTTTACACTTACATTTTAATTGTATTGATATAGAAAGTAAATGTAAATGAATAATGTTGAAATGAAGAGATAGAGGTACTTACCTTCAGAAAAGAACCTACTGAAAACCCTGCAAAACAATCTCATAAACTGTTGATTTCCATGATCTTGAACCGAAACTGTGAGATCCACAAAACCCAAAAATCTTTTTCAATTCTAAGGGAGGTCATCTTTGACCCTCATAAAAAGTCAAAGGCTACATTTTTATTTTGAAGGTCAATTCTAACTTTGTACATAGATCCTGAAAGTTTGCACCTGGACCTGCAAGAAAAAGAGGGTTTTTGTTTATTTGTTTGGGGGGTTTGCCTTGGTCAAACCCCAGTTCGGAATCAAACTTAATATTGAAATTTAAATGGACAATGCTAGCAATTAGTAGAAGTAGATCTAACAATGAAGCTATGACATTCAATAGATATGCAATTGTATTTGAAATGTAATCAAGTATGTTAATATGAAAGCTTCAACATAAGATCAACAAATGTAAATCAAACCTCCATGATTGTATGCTTGGAATCCACCTTGAGGGAAAAATGAAGGGATCTTGAAGATGAACAAAAGGATCTTGAAGGAATATCATACCATCATGATGGCTAGATCTAGGGTTTGAATGATGAATCTTGAATGCTTGAACCAAATCCCTTCAAAGGCTTGAATGCTTGAATCCTTGATCTTAAATGGAGAACTTGGATGGAGAAGAAGACTTGAATGCTTGAATGGATGCTAGCTTGATCACCTTGAGAGCTTGAGAGGAATTTCTTGAGCATGAAAACTTGATGGAGAGATGTGAATAATGGATGATAAAATGAGAGAGGAAGGCCTCCTTTTATAGTGAACTAGGGCACAATCCTCTAGACGAGCCACCTTGGAGAATTAAATCCCAATTAGGTCATAAAATTTAGAAAATATACCTATATTAAATGCAATTAGAGTATTTACCATCCCGAAACCCGAAATGGCCAACCCGGAGGTGGGAAAACAAATATCTTAAAAACCCAATGCCCGAAAATCAAGGAATTTGGGATTTTGAAAGAGGGGGGGAAAATTGAGGTTAGGACTGACCTGGTGAGGTTTGAGCTTGATCTTTACCTAGTCATGTTTTAGCTTGATCTTGACCTAGTCAAGATCAACCTCGAATTTGACCCTGGGCCCAGATTCTGACAGAATCAGGTCAGGAGGTCCCGGGGATGCCCCGAGACCTAGAAATGATATCAGATAGGGACAGAATGTGAGGGATAGCCATAAAATCCCATGATGACTATGATGAAGGCTAGGAGGACCTATTTCTAAGTCCTACCTAGAAAATAGAGCCATGGAAGAGGGAAATTAAGGAGAATCCTCAGGATCCTAACCCTAATTTCACCTAGAATGAAGCAGAAAAGAAGTGGAAAGTGGGGACAAAGCCAGATCAAAGAAAAGATCAACTCAAGGCATTAGAGATGACCCCAAACCACTTACTCAAAGGGATAAATGTTCTTAACATGAAAGTGCTTCCATTTTAAGATGATACATTAAGTCCCCACTTTAGCAAGAGTATGGACTCGATGCAAACTCTTGGTAAAGGAGAAGAAAGAGGAGATCCAAGTTGATTCACAAAGAGATAAAATAACACTTAGCTAAGGACACGAGCCCCCAAACTAAAGATTCTAACTCAACATACATGCATGAGGGTGCAAAAATAACAAGGGTTAGAACTAAATAACCCAAATCAATTAGCATAAGAAACCTTGCTAAGAAATTTTTCTCATACTAATATCATATTTGGAAAGCTATCATACAAGCATAAATGATTACATAAGAAAGACAAGAGCAACACTATAAATAACATAGCCTCATGATCCTATCCTACTATCATGAAAGTGAAAAGAGAGAGAGGGAAAAGAGTGATTACCTTGCCTAGTAAGATGCCCACCTTACCATGAATCACCCTAGAGGGAGAGCCCAATAGGTTCACCCATAAACTATGCTTGCAATTGTAATGCATCTTCTGACGGCTTTTGGAATACCCATAGATCCACCTTCTTGTATCACTATGAATATGAAATGCATGTCTTCTCAGGATTTAGCAACTTATGTGCATTACCTTCATAATATTTAGCATTGAAATGTGTGTCTTTTCAAGATTTAGCAGCTTATGTGCGTTACCTTCCAAGATTTAGCATATTTGAAAATTTGAAAAATGCACGTCTCCTTAGGATTTAGAAACTTATGTGCATTACCATCAGAAGATTTAGCATATGAATGCGTGTCTTTTCAGGATTTAGAAACTTATGTGTGTTACCTTCGAAGATTTAGCATATTTGAAATTTTGAAAAATGTGTGTCTCCTCAGGATTTAGCAACTTATGTGCGTTACCATGGGAAGATTTAGCATATGAATGCATGTCTTTTTAGGATTTAGCAACTTATGTACATTACCTTCCAAGATTTAGCATATAAAAATAAAAAACTATAGTACAAGGGAGGCCCTATATATGCCCCCCTCCTTAATATGGCAAAAACATAGTATTTTGACATGTTAAGGAAAGAAAAGAACAAGGATAAATCCTTCTTCAGCATCAAGACAATATCCACAAACAACACCCAGTCCAAGTCAGGAAGGTCACAGCTCCTATGAGGCCATGGAAGGGATGAATGTAAAGAGATATCATGCAAGAAGTGAAAATAAAGTAACCCTTATGAGGGATAGCACACTGTTCAGTTTCCAAGGGGAGAGATATATCAACCATGGAAACCCAATGTCAAACAATGAAATAGGTTGTGATCAAGGACAAAGATCCTCAATGCAAACCAAAATTTTTATGTATGATTGGATATCACATAAAAGATAAATACTACTTAACTAAGGAAAGAGGTGAATCCCAGAAAGATAGAAAAGAAGGAGATGGCATCCTTGCCCCCCAAGTGTAGGAACAAAGATGTAAGATGATGCCTACTTCACAATTCAAGGAGATATCCTATTTAGCAACAATGTATACCATATTCTTAGCGAGGGATACTGACCCCTACATCCAAGAGTATAGATAATCATGAAAAGGATATGTCACTCACGGAAAAGGATCCTCAAAGAAAGAGATCTTATCAACAAGACCCCCACCAAAGAGGAGTGCTTTAGATAAAATATCAATTTTCAAAGATAAATCAAGTCGGAACAAAGATTCAATCATCAAGCCCCTTGCAAACAAGAGGAAAAGGAATCTTTGGAATGAGGGAAACAACTCTAACACAAAGTAAGGGTGAGAGTTTATAAAGAACATAATTTGCAACATAGAGAAGAAGTGACAACTTAGGAAAAAAACTTCTCATATAAGAAGGTTATCCAAAGTCAAAACATCTGTTAATATGATGAAATAATATTGCAATATAAACAAATACCACTAAGCTAAGGAAAGCAGTTCCCTAGACAAAGAGAGAGAAGGCAGAACCTTGCCCCCCAAGGATGAAAGCAAGGGTTACCTTTTCAAAACACATGTCCTAGAAAAGATATCTTGAATAATAGAATAGAGAAATGGATGAAAAACTATCATAATACAAACCATGAAAGAATAACCAATTAAGCTCAAAGCAGGAACATAATGGATTCTAAAAGATAAGAAGAAATATACCTCTTGCCGCCCATTCTAGAGGAGAAAAGATCTATGTTATATCAGAGTGAGGGGTAAAATTATGAATAAATCTCAAAGGAGAAGTTTCTTTTCTTTTATCTTTATGGATCACATAATAAGGAGAAGGTACTTTGAAGAATCTTTACACATCATGAACCATAGTTTGAACCTCAACATAAGTGTGGGAAAAACAAGGAATATCAGATGGAGAATTAGGAATCGGATTAGCAAAGATAGGATTAGGATTAGGAAGATTAGGAACACTAGTAAAAATGTAGGAAGTGATATGAATGGAAGACACAGCTGGAAGAACACTTGGAGCCATAGTTGGAAAAGGGTTTGAATAGATATAAGTAATATTATGGTAAGAATGATGTGAGGTAGGATTGTGATTTCCCATAAGATCACCACTAATAGGAAGAGCATTAAGGGAATTCATATCTTTCTCCGCTAATTCCTCATCACTAAAAGGAATCCCAAATGAAGGTGAAGGATCTATAATGTCATCTTCTTTTGCATAAGGGGAGTGTGTTCTAGAGAATATGTCATCTTTTTGTATAAAAAATCCTTCACAAGGAGTGGATAAATCAATGTATTTATCGAAGGGTTCATCCCAAAAAGTAGGATTATGCATAATGGTTTCATGAGGAAGAGAGTAATCAACATCCAAATCCAAAGGTTCATCCCAAATAGGAGGATTATCATCCCTATCCATTAAGCGCACTGTAGGAGTGTCATAAGTCATTAAAGCTTGATCCCTAGAGGGGGAAGAAGAACATCTATTAGGAGAAGAATTAACATCTATCTTCAACTCCTCTCCATAAAGAGAAATATGATGGAGATATAAGTTAAGGTCATCTTCATTCTCTAATATATCCTTATCAGGTAATTCAAAAGAGGAAAAAGCAACATCACATGTCCTAGATGAAGTTTTTCTAGGTGTAACACCATGCAATGCTAAGGTAAGAGGAGGATGTCGTGTAATCCCAAAAGTTTTGGCGAACGTTTGAAACAACTTGTGCAACATGATAATAAATAGATCTAGATATATCCAAATGTATTCAAATGAAATTTTATAAACATAAAAAGGAAATCAAACACAATAGAGCATCTAATTCCTCAAAGCAATGTAAATGTTTTTGTATTTTTGAAGAAATTTTGCAAATTTTTTGGATTTTCGAAATATAAGGGCATAAATAAAACTAATCTTAATGCAAGAAAATATTAACCACAAATATAACACAATAGGACATCTAAATCCACAAAATAAAGGAGAGTAAGTATGTTGGGTTCACCAAGATGTAAAGGATAAAATATGGATGGGGTCCTAGAACAATGGTTTTCACATAAAAGGGATCCCAAAACCAATAATTTACACTTACATTTGAATTGTATTGATATGGAAAGTAAATGTAAATGAATAATGTTGAAATGAAGAGATAAAGGTACTTACCTTCAGAAAAGAACCTACTGAAGACCCTGTCAAACAGTCTTAGAAACTATTGATTTCGGAGACCTTGAACCGAAACTGCGAGATCCACAAAACCTAGAAATATTTTTCAATTCTAAGGGAGGTTGTCTTTGACCCTCATAAAAGGTCAAAGGCTACATTTTTATTTTGAAGGTCGATTCTGAATTTGTTCACAGATCCTAAAAGTTCACCGAAAAGGGTATCCAAATCCGCTCTTAGATCTAAAATTCCGCACCTGCACCTACAAGAAAAAGAGGGTTTTTGTTTGTTTGTTCGGGGGGTTTGCCTTGGTCAAGCCCTAGTTTGGAATCAACCTTAATATTGAAATTTAAATTGAGAATGCTAGAAAGTAGTAGGAGTAGATCTAACAATGAAGCTATGACATTCAATAGATATGCAATTGTATTTGAAATGTAATCAAGTATATTAATATGAAAGCTTGAACATAAGATCAACATTTGATATAAATTAAACCTCCATGATTGTATGCTTGGAATCCACCTTGACAGAAGAATGAAGGGATCTTGAAGATGAACAAAAGGATCTTGAAGGAAGATCACACCATCATGATGGCTAGACCTAGGGTTTGAATGATGAATCTCGAATGCTTGAACCAAATCCCTTCAAAGGCTTGAATTCTTGAACCCTTGATCTTCAATGGAGAAATTGGATGGAGAAGAAGACTTGAATGCATGAATGGATGTTTTCTTGATCACCTTGAGAGCTTGAGAGGAATTTCTTAAGCATGAAAACTTGATGGAGAGATGTGAATAATAGATGATAAAATGAGAGAGGAAGGCCTCCTTTTATAGTGAACTAGGGCACAATCCTCTAGAGGGGCCACCTTAGAGAATTAAATCCCAATTACATCCTAACCTTTAGTAGAAAATATACCTATATTAAATACAATTAGATGATTTACCATCCCAAAACCTGAAGTGGCCAACTTGGAGGTGGGAAAACAAATATCCCAAAAACTCGATGCCCAGAAATCAAGGAATTTGGGATTTTGAAAGAGGGTGGAAAAATTGAGGTTGGGACTAACCTGGTCAGGTCTGAGCTTGATCTTGACCTATTCAATTTTGAGCTTGATCCTAACCTAGTTAGGATCAACCTCGAATTTGACCCTAGGGCCAGATTCAGTCAGAATCAGGTCAGGAGGTCCCAGGGATGCTCGGAGACCTAGAAATGATATCAGATAGGGACAGAATACTAGGGATAGGCATAAAATCCTATTATGACTATGATGAAGGCTAGGAGGACCTATTTCTAAGTCCTACCTAGAAAATAGAGCCATGGAAGAGGGAAATTAAGGAGAATCCTCAGGATCCTAACCCTAATTTCACCTAGAATGAAGCAGAAAAGAAGTGGAAAGCAGGGAGAAAGCTAGATCAAAGAAAAGATCAACTCAAGGCATTCGAGATGACCATAAACCATTGACTCATATAGCTAAATTCTCTTAACATGGAAGTGCATCCATTTTAAGATGATACAGTAACTTAAACTTTGAAAATTGACAATCATTGGCAACTTATGTAGCACTTTTATCATGGAAATCTAGCTTGATCTACATCTTTGATAATGACTAAATGTGAAAACTAGTCAACTGTTATCTAAAAAATAATTTGTTAAGCTCTCAAATAACATCATTATGAAATGCATTATCTGAAAACGGTTTCTTAGTCTGAAACATAGTAAGTCCCTTTAATTCAGACACCTGGTTAATTAAAAGGACAACATACACCACAATGATCATAAGTAGTAAAAGGTTTCCTATCAGAAACAAGTCCCTTTAACACTACCTTGCAATGAGTGTCAATGTACATTTCCTTATTACATTTAGTTTTCCAGATTGATATGCATTATTGAAAACTTGATTTCTATAGTATGTTATTTTTTTTCTCATGTATTGCTTACATCCAATCAGGATGTAACCATATTTTCTCTCTCATGCAGAAATGATCCCTAAAGACCTAGATGCAGATGAAGACCTGAGAATGAAGACCTAAATGCATAGACCTAATAGACAACTAGCTGACACAAACCAATACAAAGGCAATGCATGGGACCCCTATTCCATACTTGAATCTTTCTTTCAATTCTACAATGTACTCTACTTATTGATATGAAATATGAAACAAGAAAGGACATTTGTATATCACATTCAGTTTGAATGCACAATGTAATGATTATTTATGAATTTTGGAATCTTTGGAATAATAATCAATACTTAAAGTACAATGATGACATCTAGAATGAATGCAATAATGACATGTAAACTAACAAAACATGCAAGGTAGTGTTAATTAGACAAACAAATGTAACCTTTTCCTATTTATGCTTATTGTATTGTATGTTGTATTTTTGAGTAACATGGTCTTTGCTATGCAGGTCCCCTTTTCCCCTATCTCTCTATCATGATGGATGATACTCTTGGTTGCATTATTTGTCAAAATGTTGTTGAAGATTGTCACTAGTTTTAAACCTTCTTCATATACTTTGGTAGTTTGACACCAAGAACTTTTGGATGACACAATACTTGGTTTTGACAAAATTTCAAAGGCTATTGAGTGGACAAATTTACTTTAGAATTGTGTATTCATTTTTAATAACTAGAAACAACAAGAAAGGGTGCTGACCCATAGAACAAAGAGGCTAACTATGAAATTAATAGAAAGTTTTAACCATCATAGAAGCAGCAGTAATGCATGAGAGTCTACCATGATAAAAATAAAAATAGTAGGAAAAAATAAACCACCATCTATGCAGAGTATCACGCAGTTGCGGAATATTTTTCAAAATATTAAACTTAAACCCAACCAGGTGCCACGCAGGGCTAAAAACCAAATTCAAAGTATTGAGCATATGAAAATAAACTAAATTTAACTAAAAAAGAGGCAAGGAACCAATAGCAATGTCAAAGAATTAATCATCAAAAGAGTGTCATCTATTTATTAAACACTCCTCTCAATATTTAGAACATAGTTACTACCATTCTTTATTTCCATATTTTCATTCTTCCCTCAACCTATTTAGGTATACCTCTATATGTTGGTAAAGTAGAGAACTTAGTTTTATCTTGTTTGATAGGTAGAATCCAAGTTAAACGTGCCTTCTAAAAAGGGGCTCTTATTATCCATGTTGAAAATATCCAAATACTTATGGCTTATATAAAATGTACCTCCATTTATGCTATGTCTTTTTTCTATATGCCTATAATGTGAGTTAAGAAACTTGATACTATCAGTAGAATATTCATCTAGTCTACTGTGGAAGGATAGAAGAGATTATCTTTTTTTGAGTAGGAGAAAATATGCACCCCCAAAGATAATGGGTGTTTGAATGCTTGTAACTCACATTACTTAAATTAGTCCCTCCTCTCAAAATTTATCTAGAAGCTCATTAATGATTGTACAAAATTATCCAACATTCTTCGTTCTAAATATCTTTAGATAATGGGGAGTTTTAAAATTCTTATAATTTCCACTACTCTCTAGATCCAAAATTTGGAATAATATTTCTAAAACTAACCCTATAATTACATAGGGTTGTTCCTAGAACATTGATCAAATGGGCATACTATCAATTTTTGGAAAGATCCTTGGATTTCTAGTACCCTTCTAGAAATTCATCCTTTGTTTCTTTCTATTGAGATTGACCTTTCTAGTATAATTGTTCTTTATTTTTGTGACTATTGGGATGATTCTTCTTATACTCCTACTTGGAATATTGATCCTCTTTGGTTTAAGGATCCTCTCAAGGTTGTGGCCATCTAACTACTCCAACTTCTCAACTCCCTTAGATTTTACAAATTGAACCAATAGGATAATATTTTTGTGGGCTCAATATGGATGGGATTTACATGGTCAAATATGGTTACAATCTACTTTCTTTGTAGTGGACTCAATTATTTTATTTGTCAAAGGTATGGAATTGTAAAGAGATGTCTAATTCTACATTTTTTCTAGAGGACAATTTTTCATAGAGAAATCCTCACATTGGAAAATTTACAGAGGAAAGGAATATAGTTGGCCAAAAGATATTATTTATGTAAAAATAATGTTTAGTGTGTTGGAAACCTTTTATTTTCCTATCATTATTCTTGACAAATGAGATAGAAATTAACGACACTATTTAATAGGAAATGCATTTAGTTTTTAGAGCCTGGGATGGCTTCCTCTAGATGGATGTCTCCCACATCTGATCTTTTCACTCAAGAGTTGTCCTGGTAGTCTCTTCTTTATATTGTCTAGGCTTTATGTATTGTATGAAATAACTAAATTTTCATGGATAAAGAAGTTATTTGGGAGATTATTTTCTTTGCATTTGTCAATAAAATTAAGGATAATATAAATAGCATTACTCATATTAATCATAAGTCTCCCAATTCCTCTTTAGACGGGACTATTTCTAGGGTTTGTGTCCTTTCCTCATGTCTTAGTAACTATAAATCTCCTTGTCAGGGACTTAGAAGTAATATTACTTATCCCCTAAACCTAGATGTGTCAAGAATAGTTTTGATGGCTCAATGTTAACTAACTCAAGTCAGGCTATAGCGGGTGGTATCATTATAGACATGCTAGGTGAAATAATTTTAAACTTCAAGGTAAATTTTGGGACTGAAACAACCCACATGGAAGAGGTCATGTCTATTTACCATGGCATTGAGTTAGTGGTCACACAAGGTTTCAAAAAGGTTATCATTGAGGGTGATGCACTCAATATAATTGTGATGCTCACAAGTGCTAGTATCCTAGGATGGGAAACTAGTGACATCATAATGAAAGGTAAATGATTACTGAACATGATAGATAACTTTGGATTCTAAAATACTTTTCAAGAAGACAATGAGGTAGTCGATAGGCTAGGTGTGATGGTTATTTTTATAAAATCTATCAAAACCTATTTGCAAATAAAATTTTTTCTTAATATAGGTCTTATTATCAAGAGGGGAGGGGTGAGTGCAATCAGATAAAGATAAAGAAAAGGTACATACATCTTCATCACATGATGATCATTCATATCTACTCAAAGGAATGATAGATCCATTAAAGTATATGCAATTATGAGCAATTGTATTTTCAAAAGGAATTGAGGAAACAAAAAGAAAAATAGAACCTGTAGATAAATGTGTAAATCTAGCACTTGTTGGGATACATAAAACATTACCATACCAAATTCATTTTTCTGATCATGAGAAGGAGAAGAAATTAGAAAAACTTATTGAATAATTTGATGCATAATTTTCTTCACTAAAAGAAACAACAAAGACAACAACACAAATAGAATATGAATCACAGTTGTTCAATAAGCTAAATGAGAAGATGAAGAAAGACCTAGAATATTTAGACAAATGTATAAGGCGCATAAGATTCATAAATTTTTTAGGAAAAGATATCTTTGTTAAATGTGCAAGGGCACACAAAAATATTTTCAAAATAACAAAGAACATTGCAGCCAAAGAAAAGGAAATAAATGATATGGCTAAGCATATAAAGAGGAATGAGGTAAGGATAATTGATGCAGAAAATAACTTAAACCAAGCATATGAAGAGTTAACTACTTTCCGTAAAAAAATGACATTCTATTAAAGAGATTCAGCCTATTTAGAGACCAATGATCTAAAAAAATTGCCCTATTAGAGAAAGAACTTGATGACTTGATAGTAGCAAGGACAAATTTTGGGAACTTTTTGGTTTATAAATATGACAGTAGTATATATGTATATGCATACATACATACATACATACATACATACATACATACATACATACATACATACATACATACATACATACATACATACATACATACATACATACATACATACATACATACATACATATATATATATATATATATACATATATATATATATATATATATATATATATATATATATATGATTTTAGAATAATTGACACTAGGATTTAATGTGGAAACCCAAAATGGGAAAAACCACTTGTAACATGCTACCAAATTTTCACTTTTCTGAAGTGAGATTTGTGAGAAGTCAACCCTATTAAAGGTTACAATACATATTGTTAGGTGTGACCTTGTTAAAGGATTTAATCATCCTGTTAGGAGTGGCCTACTAGAGGTCTTAAGAACATCACATTAGAATGCCACCTTTATTAAAGGGTTTACAAAATGACTCTTAGGTCAATCTTCACTAAAGGATTTTAACTAATACAATGGTTACAAAGTAACATTAGGTTCTAATCTAAAATATACAACTCACTTTGCAAATACAAATCCAATACACTCATATGATGATTTACTAACTGACCTTCATTACCGTCTCCATCTTTTATGTGCTAAAAAATCCCTTCAAGAAATCACCTCAACTCTATTCATCTCTACATAAATCTTCTTAGCCTTCTACTTAGGTTCGCCAGTCAATAATATCAACCTCTTTCCACATTATACCTCCTTGATTAGGTAGATTAATCTTTTGCCGCTTAATCTATTTTGTAGATCTTAGGTTTAGGTCAGATTCATTGAATCCTTCCATCATTTTGTTCTCCTCCTTATCCTTCTAGATAATTCTGAAAAATTCTCCTTGAATCCATAATAAAATGGTTTACCATACATTAAATAATCCAGATCATTCATCTTTAATGTCAACACATTTTACATATATCCCAAGAATTCAACTATGATGGCTGGGATTCTCAATTCCTTCACAAACTATAAATTACTGATACTCGATCAATACAGTGTTTGTCTACTTGGTCATCTCTAAACTTGTCTTCTAGACAAACATTGTCTTCACTTGGTTAATTCTCTGATACTCAAAAATTACTGATGCTCAGTCAACACTAAAATTTACTTGGCATACACTAGCGCTTCATTGACACTAGTATCAGTCAACTTAATCTGAATGTTTTCTTTGTTAAGCCTATGCTTCCAGACTTTCTTTCCTCATTTCTTCTAGTATCTCCAAATCAACTAACTTCTTCACTTAGTGTTACAGATAAATAACACATTACCTTGCCAGTTTTTCAACTAATCGAATACCCATTGTAGTTTCTAATAACTCAACCTTTCACTAGGTCCTTTTGTTATCTCCTCATTTCAAATCCTCTTCATCAATCAAAAGATATCATAATTTATTAGATAGAAACTATCTCATTAATTAAGGTTTGACATCAATGACAATATAACAATTGTTTTAATTATAGTTTCCAACAATATATATGTATATATATACATACACACACACACACACACATATATATATACACACTTACATATACATATACATATACATACACTCTCTCTCTCTCTCTCTCTCTCTCTCTCTTTATAAGAGTACATAGAAAGGGGAAGTACAATATGTATAAGATAGTAAATAGGTAGATGATCCACAAAGTTTTAACATAAAGTTTTCACAAGCCAATTTTGAAGATTTTTGTAACTATGCATACTTTGCCAATTTTTCATAAGTTTCCATCAATGCCAAAGGGGGAGATTGTTTGAAATTTGGCTAAGGAGATATGACAGCATTATCATTGAAAGAAAGATATAGATACATTTTGGATGGACATATTTTAGTGTAAGTTTGGATAAGGGATGCCTAGAAAATTATCTAAGTACAATGTAGTTTACACTGAGCAAGTACAAAGATCTATTCAATGAGGTTTACTATTGATAGTTGGACTTTAGTGAGATTCACTATAGATAGTATGGACACTATTCATGATGTCTAAAATCATGTGAAATGAGATACTCTATTTAGGTTATGATTTCTGAAGTTTTCCTAAGACAACATGCATATTGTAGAAACATGGAAAGATAGAGTATATTGGGTTTTGGCTAACAAGTTATTTTTTATTGTAAAATAAAGTTATGAATTAGTTTTGTATGACATTCCAGATGTCCATCCTAATAGGGAAGAATGAGATATTAATTTTTTTGGCAACGTTTAATTAAGTTAAGGATCGACTGGATAAAGGGAAAGGAATAAAGGAAACCACTTTGTTTAAGAGACATAGCTAATTATATTGTAATGATATAATTAAATATGCCCACTTTGTATGTTATATGTGTATGTGAATTTGATAATCATAGAAGAGAAGGATAATTATATTATTGATTTTATGTGAGCACAGGTACAAGGACTAATTAGATATTAAAGATATCAGCAACAATCAAAGTTTTGTATTATGAAGTTGTATATGTATTGTATGTGTAGTAAGAACTCTATATAAATATTAAGATCCCATTTTTGTATTATATAATTGACTCCTAATAGGATCAAAGGCTTTTAATAGGGCCTAGTCCTTTCAAAAGGAGATATACACTATACAGATGTAATAGAATCCTCACAAGGTCAATATCTTTCACAAGACACTTCTGATTAGTGGTCCATTTTGTGGGTACCATCCCCATATGAATTCTATTGATGTTTACAAATATTTTTTGAATAATTAAAAAGGTGTTTGATTACTAATAAATCAAGATTTGAAGGGACCCAAAACCCTTCAACAAAAAAAGATTACATATCTAGATATACACACCAACAAAATTACTAAGGAAAAACATGCCCAAAAATAAAAATCTACCCTTAAGAAATACATAGAAAATGGTAGCTGAAAACCAAAATATAGGAAACAACATAAAATAGAATTAAAAAATCCAATAAAATAATGGAGCAGATCAAGCAATACTCTCGATAATCGTATACACCTCTGCCTCTAGCTTGGTCATATCCTCTGTAGCCTTATCTGGGTCCCTATGTTGTAGAGGGTTACTCTTAGTTTTCCTTTCTAAATTTCCCCTAGTCCTCTTACATAGTCCTAAGGCATCTTTGTATTTTTTGTAGTTAAGATGAATAACCTTATTCTCAAGCTTCGTCCTCTCCAAATTCTCCACCAGCATGTTCCTAGAATCTGCAATGATCCTAATACTTTTATGGATCTAATTTAATACCTGGTCTACAAAAAATCTTTTTTAATATTGATCTTTCCCTATTTTCTTAATTTTTAAGGGAATCCATAGTCATCTTAAGATGTCAACATACTTCTTCTCTTCTTACATTCACAATATTTTTCCCCATAGAGATAGTTGTCTAAGAAGTAACCCTAGTACCTGAGTTTTTAAGGATTTTGTGCTTAAAAGGAAAAAATGAATCAATGTTAGTATCCCTCACCATGCCTATTATATCACAAAATTCTTCATGGTCACATTTGAAATGATGGGAATTTACTCTCAGCTCCATAGAAATCTTGACTTTCTACCTCCTTTGAGTGGCCACCTATTGGGAACCAATCGTGCTCGTGACAGGGGAGGGATCCACTTGGATATGCACTTGAAGCTCATTTTCATTACTTTCCTTCAACATTTTCTCCTTCCCTTTACTCAACCTAGACATTTTTATTTTTCCCACTACACTTACACTAAAATGGGGTGGGGTGGGGGTGGGGTAAGTTAGTGTTCTATAATTTTTAACCTTGTACATATGATTCTTCAAAAACAATGCAGATACACTAAAAAGTAAATGATTAACATAAATCAAGAATCCACAACACCATAAGACCATGATTTCTTTTGTGAAAACCCTATTAAGGAAAACAATCTTGGTATTAAGGAATATTGAGGTGGGGTGAATGAGTGTTTTGCATTTCTTAGCCTTACAAAATTGATTCTTTAACCACAAAGAAAATTTAATGAAAAGTAAACAACTAAAACAAAATACAAGCATCCACAATATTATAACACCATAATTTTTGTCATGTAAACCATGTTAGGGGAAAAAATACAATGGGGATGGAATCCACAAATAAATACTCAGCAGAAGTATTAACCTTGTTAAAGTTTTATGTAGAATAAATTGAATGCACAAACATTCAGGAACACTCCCTAGAGTACACTGCTTAAATATACAATAGGAGGCTTAATACCTTACAAAATATATGGATTATAATCTACAATTGATGAACATGATTAGATAATCTATATATGACAAAATATTTCCATGTGTATGCACCCTAAAATAGTCACCTAGACTATGGGCCTCCATTCAGCAATTTATCAAATCCATGAATCAATATTTTTAAAAAATCAGCATTTTATCAATTATATCAATTTCCTTGATCAAGTCCTATTTTATCATATTCGATTATTTGCCTTGGGCTAACCATTTTATCCTAAATCTTTATTTATTTAAAAGGAATATTTCCTCCCCTTTTATTAAATAAAAAGCCCCCACCTTTTCCTCTTATCCTAAGTTGCACAAATAAAGCATTATTCTTATTTTATAAAAAGAAGAAAAGCACTTTTTATCTCATATGGACACAAAAGTCAACTCTTATTTTTTCATTGGAGGATATTTGTGCACATGGATTTTCCCTCTTTCAAGCTCCACCCTTGATTAAGACTTTTGCCTCTTAATCTCCATGGTCCATTCCTTTTCATTTCCTATAAGAGAAGAGCTCTCTTCCTCATTTTCACATCAATCTTTTTATGCTAATGTTGTGCTGCAGGTTTTCTAGGTCACTTTGGAGCTTTTGAAGATTTGGAGGGTAAAAGTACAAAGTTGTGTCACACTTTTATAAAGGAAAAGGTCAACAACACACAAACTTTTTAACTTTAACAATATAAAAATGGCATTTATGTTTAGAATTTGGAGATGATGTAAACTAATGAAACGTGTAAAAGTGGATGAAGTTTAAGCCTATAATTTTTTTAAAAAAATTTGAACAAGAATTCACATAGTTTCTTAATTTTTAAAGTCTATATTTTACTTGCTAAAAAATGAGGGTCTTGTCCGCAACAAAAAAGTATATGCAAATAATCTTTTTTTTCCTTTGATTTCAAAATATGTTACAGATGAAATGTATAACTAGTGCAGAAAAGAAGAAAAAATTGTTTTCAATTTATATTTTCTTCGTTATAACTACTCAAAGTTGAACATAACTAAAATCAACAGTTTCATCTCGCAACAAATTTGCCCTATCAAATCTACATTCTAAAAAAAAATTACACATTCTTGACGAGAACTCTCTCCTCTAGTGTTAAATATAAAATTTCAATTTTTCTGATAAGCTTTACTATTTTTGTCTATTTTTGAAGAACCTTGTTCTCGAATGTTAAAATACTTACTTGGAGTATTTTGAAATTATAATTGTTGTCCTAATTTTATTTCCATTCAAATTTGGCCTTAGTTTTTATGATAGACCTTCATCTCCTTAGCCCTATGAGAAGCTCCAAAAATTTCATGGCTCTACTCTTTTTCCTCTGGCCTCTGCAATGGTTTCTAGGTCTCTGGTTAGGTGCAAAAAACCCTCAAATATTCATAAAACTAGCCATTACAGGCCAAACCCTCAAAAACTCTAGGCCTTGTTATATTTTCATGTTACTTTATCTCAGCCACTTACGTCCTCAAAAACCCATGTGCACTTTATTCTCATTGGTCGGTCGCAGGTTCTCTAAGTTCTCTGGTGGTTACCCCTTTTATTCGATGATTCAATGACTACATTGGTTCTCTTAGTCGCCAAATGTTTGGCAGTTAAGTCTTAACAACCAGTGACTCAGCGAGTAGTTAACATTTCCTTGGTCACGTAATCGCTAAGCTCTTTGATGGTCTCTTTATGTGGGTTCCCAGTTCAGCAAGATCAACGGTCATCGTAAGTTCATGAAGGGTCTATCAAAGGCTTGCGATCTTGTGACAACCATTGATTCTTCCAAGTGTGCAGTGCTTCAAAGCCTTGTGTGGGACCGGTGCCACCTCATCTGATTTGGTGGCTTCTGATTCTTTGGTAGTTGGTAATTCAACTATCTATTAGTGGGCCCTTTCCTTTCATTGTGTTAAGCTTCAGTTTCATCATGCGGTCATTGTTATACCAGAGACTTAAGATGCAACTTGTTTAATTTGGCGGTATAGCAACAACCGTGGATTCTCATCGCCCAGACCTCTGACAGTGGGGCCATTGTCAGGAAATGTGCTACATGTATCCAAGGGGGCAGCATTTGATTGGTGGTGATGTGGAGACAGGTCAACAAGGGCCCAGCAGGCTACCTTTCCTTTCAATCCAACAGTCGCGGCATGATTGCAAGGGCCCAGAATATTCCTTGCAATCATGCGACAACCGTTGATCCTACTTGTTGCCAAGGTTCTGTCAAGTGGGTCCATTATCAGATATTGTTGTGGTGTAAGACTCCTTATTGGTTAGGGCTGGTGATGTGGATCTATCAGTGGGACCATGTTAGAAGGTCTGCGAATGAGTCAGAAAAGCTAAGATCTACAGTGGTCGTATGATCTCATAGAATCTTCTAACCCTATGAGATCATGCACCCACCATAGGATCAGAATCTTGGAAGACAGTGGGTCCAATGTCAGAGGGTCTACAATGTGTTTCATTTGGTAGCTTGGGATTGGCTGGTTGGTATGCTACGTGGCAATTGTCAGTGGGCCCGTGGGGTCAAGGATTTCTAAAGCACTTAACATCTAGCTTGATCTAGCGGTTGTCATTATACCGTTTGGTCAAGATGCTTGAATTTTAGCATCATGGTATAGCGACAACTGTCCGATGCCCTTTCTACAGGTCATGGATCCAAGTCTATCAAACATGTTGATTTTCTCGTGTTTCATTGGCTGCTGACTTCCACGGTGGCATTTGACTTGTCAGCGGTATTTTAAGTTGTTTTCTCAGTGCATCGTAGTCGTTCATCTGCCAGGAAGGGTTTCTCATTGATAGTTACATTTTAAAATTTTCCACTATCCATTATATTTAAAAAATTCAAATGCTCTTTGTTGGTTTTGCTAGGGTTTTGCATTCTTTCAGTCATGCATGACATCGGGTAGCTTGGGAATTTAATTCTCAGGACATTTGTGGGTGGGGAAGTTGATGGAGATGATTTTTGGCTGACATTGCAAGGTACTATGCCACATCTTCACACCAGGAGATGCTAGAAAGAGTTGGCACCACCTTTTGAATGGTATTGTTACCTAGGGAAATATGATCAGATTGTGAGCCTTCATGGCTTAGTGGAGTTGTAGGTGGGTTAGTAGGTTGAGGTTGTTGTGTCTGTAGGTGATTTCACTTTAGAAGGATCAACACACAAAGAAAGATATGATTTGATCACCGGTGTCCTCAGAGATTTTGATGATGGTAATTAGTGTACCTTTAGGGTTTGATATTGCTGTAAATCTTGTAACCCTAGTTAGGTTTTTTTTTTTTACTCCTCCCTACGTGTAGTTGAGTATGTATATATTGTATTTTTGGAGCCTTAGTGCTCAAAGTTGGACAATTGTAAAATGAAATTCACCTTTCTTGAGAGTTATCTGTGGCATTTTCTCTTCCCTCTGGCTTCTACAGTTGTAAATCTTTCATTAACGATTCAGATATTGCAGAGGTATTTTGTGACAATCCTTCATTTTCCTATGCTTCCTTGTCTAAATTATCTCTTATTGGATCAAAGTATATGATATTTTTGGTGGTATATTAGGGTTCTTGATCCCTCTTACTTTCTGTAACTGTGTGTGTTATTGTGTTTGATCTAATTTAGATGTTTTTGTGGGTATACTTCAACCCCCTAACAGTCTTGTCTCAATCCTACACTGAGTTGTAGAAGTGAATGTCTGCTTTCAAGTCATAAGTTGTGTCTTATGTTCAGGCCCTCCTATGAAACACTTATGCAAGCCTATTCAGTAAGTTGTGACCTACTAGACCTAAGCCTTTCATTGATTCCATTCCTCTATGCTAAGATCCAAACCCTAATTTCGATGCATCACCTAGTAGGTAGTTTGCTTTCAGTCATTTCCCTTTTCAATCATTCCTTCTATCCCTTTCCCTCAAAATATTTACTTTTCATGTCTAGAAGCAAATTAAGGTGATTATCCAAGAGTAACTAGCCTAGAACCTGGAGGTCTCATCTCAGTTAGCATAGGTCCCACACTTGGAGATGATTCCCATGTTATACTAGGTTATCAAGACTATGAGAGCTTGAAACAAGGGTGCAAACTTAGTGTATAACAATAACATATTAGATCTAATTAAAATACTACAAAATTATATGATGATAATCTTGACTCTGTGCTCTAAAAAAGGGTATTTTTATATTTGTAAAAAAATATCATTAAAAAGAGTAGGAGTTATTGAAACATCACTTTTCTGAAATAATTTTATTTCTTTATTAATTGGTATAAAACATGCATTTAATAGATATTTCCAATTTGAAAAGTTGAAGCACTTATCTAACTTAGCTAGAATGAATCTAGCTAGACCATATGTTTGACAAAAAATAACTTTAGTTAGAAATATTCAAATTCAGCTATGCTGATAAGATGTCTTGAAATGTGACACAACTTTGTGCTTTTACCCTGGAGCATTCTTGGGTTTTGCATCTACATGTTATTCTAGTTTCATTTTTTGCATTCTAGTTTCATTTATCATGGCATTCATAGCTTCATATTTAGCTTAATTTCCTTTATGCTTTAGATTACTTCATCTAGCTTAATTATAAGGCTTGGTAATACTTGCATATTTCCTTTCATAGCTTAGCTTGCATAGCTTGCATTTTCATGCATAGTATAGCTTTGCATTGTATTTTATTTTGATTCTTAGGGATATTGGCATTCTTTCTCTTGTCTTCATTTGAATCTCTCATTGTGTGGTTGACTAGCAAGGTCATAAGCTTAATAGCTCTAGCTGAGAGCAATCAAATAATCTTGCAACTCCATACATAGAGAGCTCTAGGTCACTTTCTAAGGTATCCCATTCATGGATTCCCTTGCATATAATGACTTAGAGAAGTGCACTATTTGAAGTGTACATTTTTGGCGCCCACCGTGGGGCAGAGCATCATTGTTTTGCCTTTCATTTCATACATTTTCTTCAATATTTCCACATATTTTAGCATCATTTTTGGTTGTCTAGTTTTTCTAGCTTAGAATATCATGTGATACTTTTCCAGTATTGTGCAATAGTTTTCTATATACTGGTGCGATACTTTACCAGTTAAAGTATCGCTCGATCTTTGCAGGGTTTATCACACTATTCAGAACATTTTGTCGCCTATAGGTATAGTAAAGTATCACCCAAAGAGATATTATCGCCCTAGTATGCTATAAAGTATCACGCGATATTTTTGGTGACTGTACTATTGCTTGTACCTGATAGTGAGTTGTTTCTTGGTTCTTTATTGTCAAATTTGGATCTAGTTAGCTCACTGGTTTAGTTTGTTGTGGTTAGATAGATTTAGTTTGCAGATTTCATTTGGATTTTGATTTTGATAACCATTATGGGGCTAACAAGTTGTGGTTGTAGGTGCCTCTTGCTTGAATATTTTGCCAAAAATTTCATGCACAAGGGCTACTAATAGTTTTTGTAGGGTTTCCCAAAAGCATAAAAGAAAAACAAACAAAAAACTGCTTGTTGTTTATTTCATTTCAAGTGTGGCAATTACTAGTTGTTTCATTTCATAGGAACATAATATCTTGTTTTAGGAATTCTTGGGTGGTAGGAGAACTATGCTCTTCACCCTTGTGGTGAACCAAAAAATCTTGACCCATCTTTGGATTTTGAACACAAGAGCGTAATTGAACATTTGCTTGGTGTGTTTGGGAGAAAACTTTGAGATAGGGGAGTATGCTCTTCACCCTTGTGGTGAAACAAAAACCTTGAATCTCATAAGTTGATCCACTCTTTGTTTAGATCTTTAGAATCCTTTAGCGGGCCTACTCTTGAGCAATCAAGAGGAATGACCCAAGTGGGGACAAGCCTTTTGCCGACTATTCCAACCCACTATAAACTCAAGGCTATCAAGGACACAAAACCTCGGTAGATGTAGTACTTTTCTTCATTTGATGTGAGTACTTGTGGGATTGTGACCATGAGAAAAATGTTGAGCAAGAATGTTTAAGGTACTCTTGTGGTTGCAAGGTTTGTTACTTGCCACAAGGTAAGGAGTCCCTTTGGGGAGCAAGAGGGGTATTACGAACGAAAGCCCTTACTAAGAACCATAGATAGAGGCCACCCTATTTTTCTGCTTAGCTTCTTGGTGCAAGGATTGATCCAATTGGAATAATCTAGATCACCCCAAGATTACTCACCAACTATGTTCCTTTGGTTGTGTCATTGGCACTTCCACGACAAAGCTAATATCTATTGTGGGCAACCACTTTGTGTGAGGCAATGGAGCATCAAGTGTGGGCCAAGTTGTTAATTATTGAGCCATTGTCTTTTTAGGCTAGAAAGTGCTTGAAGTGTTCTCATTGTGATATACCCATGTAAACGTTCTTGTATATTGAACATCACTGTAGTGTTCATAGGATTTTTCAATTTTGATATCACAATTGCTTGTCTTGGCAAGGTTTCTTTTGCCCTTGTTTCAAGTGTTTGAAGACATGTTTGATCACCTACTATTTGCAAACCTATTAATTTACTATTTTCACTGTGATTGAGATAAGGAAAAACCAATCCTCAAACTAAAATTTGGACCAAATTTCCCTTAAAAATGAGATTTTTAGCACTCACTGGTCGAGAATCGTATGACACTAGAACTGTATCACTCCCTGTCCTGGAAAATATCATGTGATAGTTCATCACTAGAAGACTATTGCACCGCTTGCCTGGAAAGTATTGCTTGGGCTGTCTGGAAAATATCACCCTGCTTAAGGTGAAATATCACCTGGTCTGAAATTGTCGCCCTGTTAGCTTGGAAACTACCACCCAGAATATTTTTTTTGTCTACCTAATTCATGCAATTTTCAGCCCTCTCTTAGTTGACTAGATTTTAGTAAGTTTCATACCCTGCAACTGAAAGCTTGTTTATGCCTTAGGTTTTTTTTGCTCTAGACATCTTGAGTTAGTAATCTTTGACTTCACCAAAGATTTTGTTTGTCATTAGTAAGTTAGGAATCATCCTTGTTGACAAGACTCACCTTTAGATCTCTTGATTGCACACTTAGAGAGTTTGAGTACTCTTTTGTCCAAATCCATTTTCATATAAATTAAATTTCAATATATTTTGGTTAAATCATCTTCCTGATCCATATGTGCTAGGATATTGGAAACCTTTCATTATGCACCACTGTGGTAGTGTTGATTTATACCTTTTGTCAACTTTCTATTTCATCATCTCTCTTTTGGACAATTGAATATTTTCACTATCCTAGTTTGACAATTAGCGATTCATAAGGTTATCTTCTCACTAAGGATCTTTTCTTTCATGCTAGTTATAACAAGATACCAAGAGGGTCAAGGAAAACAACCAAAAGTAGTTTTTGAACAATTACCTTTAGTCCAAACTCGTCAAAAGTGAAAGGGGAAGGAACCCGTCTTTGATCAATCTCCTTGTTAGTCCATTTTCCTGCCAATGCAAAATCTTTTGAAAGTGGCCCATTTCCTTGCAAAGTTTTCCTAAAGTATCCTGCCCTGTGTTCTCCAATGTTTCACCTTGCTCCAGTCCAAATTGCACGTGCTAAATTGCCATAACTAGAAAGTTATTCAAGTTTTAAAGTCTGCTGGAAATAATTTCAAAATCTACCACAATGTCGAAAACCCACAGTGTTTTTGAAAATCCATGATGTTTTCGGTCTGTGTGAAAACCTTCGTGTGTTTTTGACCTTGTGCCTTCCAACTCTTGTGTGCTTACCTTTTGGTCTTCTTGGAAACTTTGTGTGTTTTCAATCTTTCGTTGTGTCAAAACCCTATGTGTTTTCAACCTCACAGTTTCATGTTTACTAGTGTTCCCTAACTGCGCAAGTGCGATGGGTGGTGGGCCCAAGTTTTTAAAATCTCTTCCTGATTGGTTGTCGCATGGCCGCATGTCAGAATTTTCTGACATGCGATCATGGGACCGCTTGCCACCTATCCGCGTGGTTCTAGTTCTTCCTGTTGTTCAACTTGGCTGGTGGTTATGTCTTCATTCTGTGACTTAGCAACTTGTGGTTATCTCCTAGTCGCTAGTTTCTGGTGGTTAATCCCTTAATATTTAGTGACCTAGCGGGTGGTCTATTTCTCTTTAGTTGTGTAATCTCTTCATTCTTGGTAGTTAGTGGCTAACATCCAATGACCTGGTGAACGGTTAGTCTCGTGGTCACTAAATGCTTGGTAGTTGGTTCATGGTTCCTAGTTCTTTTCATTGCCCGGTGTTAGAGATTGAAGATCTATGGTCAGTGTGTGATCGCATGGAATATTCTCACCCCATGCGATTATGCACCCACCATCCAATTGGGTGCCGATGGGTTTGTTCGTTGTGGGCCCGTTGTTAGAGGTGGTGATGTGGCAACCTTTGGTTAGCTATCACATGATCACATAGCCCAATTTTTGGCTATGTGATCATGCAACTGGTTGACACATGTCCCTAGGGCTTGGTGAGAGGAGGTAATGTGGCATCTGCAGTGGTGATGTGCTGAGTTCTGATTGGTTGTCGATGTGCCCGGTGGTAGGGGGTTTGTGGTGGGATCCCTGTTTGCAGTGACCGAGCATGTTTGGCATTCGGCGGTGAGTGCTAACAGTTAGTCACATGTTCGCATAGCCTTTCTCAAGGCTATACGATCATGCGACTAACTTTTTGTGATAACCCTTAGTGGCGGCAGTTGTGCTGGTAGTTTCAGGTTGTAGGTTGTCGCATGTTCACATAGCCCGTCCACGGGCTATGCAATCATGTGACTGACCGTCTATTGTTGTGGTTGTGGGGTTGTGGTGGTAGCATTGCCAGGGACTTTTTTTGTGGGGTTTGTGACTGTTGGCTGTGGTTAGGAGACCGCGGTCGCATGATCACAAAGGTTAGTTTAGTGCCTTGCGATGATGCGACCAAGCACATATATAGCCTGCTTTCCTATGGTAGTTGAGTTGTTGACCACTTGATGGCACGAAAAAGGGAAAATAGTTGAAGAACATAAAGCTCATGAAATGCAAGGTCACCATTGCTTTTCAAATTTGATTCTTGCAGAAAGTTTTTGCAACACGAAGTACCAAAATTTATGGTTTCTTCGGTGGATTTTGATTGGTTTTGTGGTGCCAGTGGTTGCAAAGTGGTCCAGAGGCCTATTACTTTATTGCAGAGACTTTCATGCCATATGAAGGACTATTTTATGCTCTAGGTGTGTTTGCAGGTGTCCATTTGTACTAGTTTCATGGCAATTCTTGGTTTCCTGCACTTGCAGTAAATTTTGATGTATTTCTGGTTGGTTGGGTAGTTGAAATCATAACCCTGGTTACCCGTAGCTTGTTGCATCCTACTATTTGGGATTCCAAGGTAACCAGTGGTATAAATTGTAGGTTGTTCAATTTTGTAAGGGTTCCTTCTTTTGCAAATTTTTTGAGGAGAATTGGTTCCATGCTGAAGGATCCTTTTCCTGTAGATTTTTCTCTTCTTTTCATATAGAGTGTCCCTCTTTCTCTTGTTGGTTCAGAGAATACAGTGCATATTGTAACAGATTTGTCTTATGTGTGAGGATTTAATATATTCTTACTATTACCAAGCTATCTCCATTTGAATTCTGGATTCATTAATCATACATCAAGGGTGTCTGGTTTTTCTATTTGCACTGCCTATGTGCTTGCAAGTGGAGTTGTCTTCACAGGGATAACTGGTTCAGGGTTAGTATTCATGTATGTATGAGCTGAAATATCAAAGATAGGTCATGCTTGTCTTCCAGTGGATGCTGGTTAATGTGTTGTCTATTCATAGGTCTCTTCTAAGGGGAGGGTCAAAATCCTTTGATGGGTAATAACATATTTGAATGCATAGGTGGGTGTTAAGTTGAAGTTTGGTCATGGTGTGCGATTGATGTTAGGCATCAACACATTGATTATATTGCTTTCTTATTTCATAGCTATCTCTTGTAGTAGGGTATTTGACTCTGTGGCCCATTGGATAAAGCACTGGTCTATGAAAGACTTAGGGTATCTTAGGGGTCCCTTCTCTCCATTCAAATCATTTCCATTCAGTCCCACCCTTTCCCTTTCATGTTGTTAGTGTAGGTCTTTGGTTTTCATACTCAGTCCATGCAAGTAGGGCTATTGCATGAGATATTGGTTTCATTTGAGGTACAGGATGCCTAGAAGAGTTTGAGAACCATTTCATAGTCAGTTACCTGTAGGCCTGTAGTGTGACACAAATTGTATGAGTGTGCAGATAAGGCAATACCTGCCTAAGTGAATGTGGAGCTCAAAGAAGAAGGAGGATTTCTCTCTATCCTCATCAATTGGTTTGTTTTTCTTGTGAAGCTTGAGTAACTAACCTGTGTTTCAAGCCCAACCATTTGATTCAAGTTTGGTCCTGCAAGGAAAAGAACTAAAAAAATGGTGACTCTGCTGGGGAGAACATTGAAAAAAAAAAAATCTGTTAGGATCTCTGGTTATGGTTATATTGTAAATTTAAAATCTTTATTGACTAGATTGATTTGCCCAACTGAGTCACCAACAAGATGGCAACTCTGCTAGGGAGAGTCTACAAAAGAGTCAGATATGAAAACAAAGCATTTGCAAAATTTTCTCACCTAGTTGTGAGTGGCGGCTCTGATTTGTCTCTCTTTGATTAGTGCATTTTCCTGATAGACAGTGTGTAAATCCTGGTGAATTTTGTGTTGGTTGAAAGAAGAAACAATAAATTATTTTCCTCTCAAGGAGGTGGTGGCTCTACATGACAAAGTCATCTGATGGAGCTTCAAGGTGAGCTCAAGATCTACCCTGCCTTCCAGTCAACAAGGTCTTCTGCTGCAAGACTCCCAGGTACTTCTCATGTTTTAAATGTTCCTTATAAAGTGATCAAGCACTAAAAGAAGGATAAGGTGTGAGTAGAGGTTATCATACTTCAGGTTTTCAGTTGCAGTTTGGAAAAAATTATATGGAAGTATTGCATTAAGTTTAATGGATAAGTTGAATAAGGAGTTGGCTTTCCTTGAGGAAGGCATCCTTAGAGATTGCATAAAATTGGTAAGGTTAAAGGTGGGGTATAGAAAGGATCTATCCATATCCTTATTTTATGATAGATTTTGTGAACTATATGATGAGCTTTTTGAGGATGTTGAGTTTCCTGAATCTGAGTTCATTGGTTTATTCTTGGAGCTTTGTTTTCATGAGTCAACCAGTTGGTCAGATGCTTTGTGGGAGGAGTATTATGCATGTATCAGGGATTGGATACTTAGTGATGAAAGCCTTGATCTTGAGGATGCACTTAGGGTCATGTCCTTAAGTGCTGATGTTGAGAGTGATGAAGACAGTGAGGGTGTGGTGTCTTCATATGAGTCAGATGCAACATGGGAAGAGGAAAGTGATGATGGAAGTGAACATTCTTTGGACAGTGAAGAGGCTGAGGATGATTCATCCTCAAGGTATGAAGATAAAGAAAAAATAATTAAATGTGATATCAATGAGTCTTCATATGGTTCTGATTGTTCTTCATATGCTGAAGGTCTCCATGGGGATGAAATGGGTAGTGAATTTAAAGTGTTTTCTAACACTTTATATGATGAAGAATTTGACTATCAGCCCATTTTTTGTCATGATGTTCAACATGGTGCATTGCATGGAGTTATCAATCCATTGTTTGAAGAATATGTGGAGGTCTCAGATCTAGTTGAATCAAGGTGTTCATTTTCCACCCATGGGTATGAATCTGATTATTCATTTGAGGTCCAGCCAATTACACATATGGAAATGCAAAGTTAGGATATGAATGAGGCCTTTCTGCAGGCAGAGTATGAGGCTTTTGTGTTTCCAATTGATAGCATCCATGAATCAGTGGAGAAGAATAGGTTCTTATCTGATGGTGTTGTTCATGGGTATACTAAATTGTATCTTCATAGTGAGCAAGATGAAAAGAGTGCCAAAAGTTTTTACATGCACTATGAAGGTAGTTACTTTGTTCTTCCTAATTTGTTTATTGAACATGTTGACATGCCTGGTGAAAAAGGTGAAAGTAAAAAATATGGTGTGCCACATGAAGGAAGAAATGAAAATTATATTTTTGACAGAGGCAAGAATTAACTCATGTTTGTTGCTGCAGGTTTTTGTAAAAAAATGTACATTCTGTAAATATCTTTCCCTTTCCTGTTGTGTGTTTCTTTCCTAGTCTATTCCCTATGTTTTTTGAGGCCTCTATGTTTTTCCAGTGGGTGGTCTACTTTTCCCTGAGATCTAAATCCTTGCCATGCCTACAAGAGCCATGCATCCCCAACTAGAGCCACTGTTAGTCCATTTTCCTACCAGTGCAAAACCCTTTGAAAGTGGCCCATTTCCTTGCAAAGTTTTCCTGAAGTGTCTTACCCTATGTTCTCCAATGTTTCACCTTGCTCCAGTCCAAATTGCACGTGCTGAATTACCAAATCCAGAAAGTTATTCAAGTTTTAAAGTCTGCTGGAAATAATTTCAAAATCTTCCATAGTGTTGAAAACCCATAGTGTTTTTGAAAATCCATGATGTTTTTAGTCTGTGTGAAAACCTTCATGTGTTTTCGACCTTGTGCCTTCTAGCTCTTGTGCGCTTATCTTTTGATCTTCTTGGAAAATCTGTGTGTTTTCAGTCTTTCCCTATGTCAAAACCCTGTGTGTTGTTGACCTCACAGTTTCCTATTTGCTGGTGTTCCCTAACTACGCAAGTGCGATGGGTGGTGGGCCCATGTTTTCAAAGTCTCTTCTTGATTGGTTGTCACATGGTCGCATGTTAAACTTTTCTGACATGTGATCATGTGACCGCTTGCCACCTATCTGCATGGGTCCAATTCTTCTTGTTGTTCAACTTGGCTGGTGGTTATGCCTTCATTCCGTGACTTGGTGACTTTTTGTTATCTCCTGTTCGTTGGTTTTTGGCAGTTAATCCCTTAACATTCAGTGACCTGACAGGCGGTCTATTTCTCTTTAGTCACATAATCTCTTCATTCTTGGCAGTTAGCGGCTAATATCCAATGACCTGGGGAATAGTTAGTCGCGTGGTCGCTGAATGCTTGGCAGTTGGTTTGTGGGTCCCAGTTCTTTTCATTGCCTAGTGTTAGAGATTGAAGATCTATAGTCGGTGTCAGAGGTGGTGATGTGGCGGCCTTTGGTTGGTTGTCACATGATTGCATAGCCCAATTTTTGGCTATGCAATCATGCGACTAGTTGACACATGTCCCTGGGGCCCGGTGAGAGGAGGTGATGTGGCATCTATGGTGGTGACATGCTAAGTTCCGATTGGTTTCCAGTGTGCCCGGTGGCAGGGGGTTTGTGATGGGACCCATGTTTCCAGTGCCCGAGCATGTTTGGCATTCGATGGTGAGTGCTAACGGTTAGTCGCATGTTCGCATAGCCTTTTTCAAGGCTATGCGATCATGCAACTGACATTTTGTGATAACCCTTAGCGGTGGTGGTTGTGCTGGCGGTTTTGGGTTGCAAGTTGTCGCATGTTCACATAGCCCATCCCTAGGCTATGTGATCATGTGACTGACCATCTATTGTCGTAGTTGTAGGTTTGTGGTGGTAACATTGCCAGGGACTTTTTCTGCGGGGTTTGTGACCATTGGCTATTGTTAGGAGACCACAGTCGCATGATCGCAAAGGTTAGTTTGGTGCCTTGCGATCATGTGACCAAGCACATATATAGCCCACTTTCCTATGGTAGTTGAGTTATTGACCATGTGATGGCACGACAAAGGGAAAATAGTTGAAGAACATAAAGCCCGCAAAATGCAAGGTGACCATTGCTTTTCAAATTCAATTCTTACAGAGATTTTTTGCAATGGGAAGTACCAAAATTTATGGTTTCTTCAGTGGATTTTGATTGGTTTTATGGTGCCAGTGGTTGCAAAGTGGTCCGGAGGCCTGTTACTTGATTGTAGAGACTTTGTGCTGTATGAAGGACTACTTTATGCTCAAGGTGTGTTTGCAGGTGGCTATTTGTACTGGTTTCATGGCAATTCTTAGTTTCCTGCCCTTGCAGTAAATTTTGATGTATTTCTGGTTGGTTGGGTAGTTGAAATCCTAACCCTAGTTACCCGTAGCTTGTTGCATCCTACTATTTGGGATTCCAAGGTAACCAATGGTATAAATCATAGGTTGTTTGATTTTGTAAGGGTTCCTTCTTCTGTAAATTTTTTGAGGAGAATTGGTTCCATGCTGAAGGATCCTTTTCCTGTAGATTTTTCTCTTCTTCTTTTCATATAGAGTGTCCCTCTTTCTCTTGTTGGTTCAGAGAATACAGTGCATATTGTAACAGATTTGTCTTATGTGTGAGGATTTAATATATTCTTACTATTACCAAGCTATCTCCATTTGAATTCTGGATTCATTAATCATACATCAAGGGTGTCTGGTTTTTCTATTTGCACTGCCTATGTGCTTGCAAGTGGAGTTGTCTTTGCAGGGATAACTGGTTCAGGGTTAGTATTCATGTATGTATGAGCTTAAATATCAAGGATAGGTCATGCTTGTCTTCCGGTGGATGCTGGTTAATGTATTGTCTATTCATAGGTCTCTTCTAAGGGGAGGGTCAAAATCCTTTGATGGGTAATAACATATTTGAATTCACAGGTGGGTGTTAAGTTGAGGTTTGGTCATGGTGTGTGATTGATGTTAGGCATCAACACATTAAGTATATTGCTTTCTTGTTTCATAGCTATCTCTTGCAGTAGGGTATTTGACTCTGTGGCCCATTGGATAAGGCACTGGTCTATGAAAGGCTTAGGGTATCTCAGGGGTCCCTTCTCTCCATTCAAATCATTTCCATTCGGTCCCACCCTTTCCCTTTCATGTTGTTAGTGTAGGTCTCTGGTTTTCATACTCAGTCCATGCAAGTAGGGCTATTGCATGAGATATTGGTTTCATTTGAGGTATAGGATGCCTAGAAGATTTTGAGAACCATTCCACATACAGTTACCTATAGGCCTGTAGTGTGACACAAATTGTATGAGTGTGCAGATAAGGCAATACCTGCCTGAGTGAATGTGGAGCTCAAAGAAGAAGGAGGATTTCTCTCTATCCTCATCAATTGGTTTGTTTTTCTTGTGAAGCTTGAGTGACTAACCTGTGTTTCAAGCCCAACCATTTGATTCAAGTTTGGTCCTACAAGGAAAAGAGCCAACACTCCTAAGAGTGCTTCAGAAGTTTGGTTTGAGCCTAGGAGAAGCCTTTGTCAGTCAAGTACTTCTTTACCATCCTCTCAATCAAATATGGACATGAGCTATACTTTGACTAGGAGACAAAGAGAAGCAATGGATCAAACTCTTGATGACATTTTCCAAAGACATAGGGGTAACATGTCGTTTGATGATGAAAATCAACCTGAATCACCTCCTATTAACTTAAGATACTTGGATGATCATCAACAAGCCAAAAGACACTATGCACAAGCTCATCAAGATGCACGATCACAACATGAAGACCAAAACAACCAATCTTGTGATGCTCATGTGAATGTAGCTAACTTGTTCATTCATTCAAGGCCAAGCTCTCCACTAAAAACAACCTCAAGATATACAAGTGAGAGGCTAAAAGGAATTGAACAAGAAAAACAGGCCTTCTTGAATGAACAAGCTACAAAAGAAAAAAAAATTAGGCTCCTAGGGGAGGAACAACGAGCCTTGTTGGACATAGAGAGAAGAGCTACACAAGAAGAACAAGATAGGCTCCTAGCTCAACAACTTAATGCCCAATTCAACAACTCTCCTCCCTCTACTCCCTTAAGAACGACAAGAAGTAGAAGGTGGTTGAGGACTCCTTCAAGATCTCCTAGTCCTAGAGGAAGAAGAATTTTATAACACCAGAGAAGAACACCTCCTAGGAACTCAAGACAACCGTCCCAACGAGCTCATCATGGCTCTCAACATGGAGGAAGTAGTACAAGTTTTGATGATCAAGATTTTATGAGAATGCAACAAGAACCACTATTCCAACAATATGTGGAAAATTACCTTGATCAAAATAAGGATAAGTTCCTAGAGAACTTGATTAAAAAAGGCACGAGGGTTCCTTATAATTTTGATGTGGATAGGAGAATCAAGAAATAGAGCCCTTCACAAGAAGAAGAAATTAAGCAAATCAAGAAAATGATGGAGAAAATGATGGCTCCCAAGAGTTCCTTCAACCTTGACTCTATTTGTCCTAATCCTTTTGATAGGAGTGTGAGCATGAAGGATTTTCCTAGGAAAATTGAATTTCCCCAATATGACAAATATGACAGTAATGGTGACCCACATGATCATGTGCGTCAGTTTTATACCATGAGTTTTGAATTTCACCATGAAGATTCCTATCTGATGAGATTATTCCCAAGGAGTCTAAAAGGTCAAGCTATGGAGTGGTTTACCAACATAACCCCTCCCATCAAAACTTTTAAAGAACTAGTCCATAGATTTGTGCAACATTTTGCCTAGAACTTATCAAGATCAGTCAGCATGCTTGATTTGTGTAATTTAAAACAAAATCAAGGGGAATCCTTTGTTACATTTTTACAAAGGTGGAGGTGATTGTGCTCTCGGTATTCTCGGACAATTCTTGAACATGAGAGAATTGATATCATTGTGAGCAATTTAGTACCTGAGATCTAGTATGAGGTTTGAAAGATGGTCTTTGATTCATTTGACACCATGGTCAAAACCGCATGCATAATAGAGGATGTCTTAAAAGAGCAAGGTATTTTGACTAAACAAAACAATAACAACTCACATAAGGACAAAAGCAAGAACTCACACTGGAATAAAAATAAGCAAGTATTCAATGACAGAGTTGTTGACTCTTCCCAACCAAAGGATGAAGGTGTCCTTCATTTGTCTAGTGCGGTTCAAGCTATGAAGCTTAACACATCGTCTAACCAACAAGAGCATAAACAAAGATATCAAGACAAACCCAAAAAGGAAAAGCGACAGTTCTCTAAGCTTGGGGACTCTTATGAGGATGTTTTCAAAATGCTTATTGATAACAATCTTGCACAACCACAAGATACAACAAAATTTTGCATACCTGACATTAAGCCTTATTGGTGGAATGAGAAAGCATACTACATATTTCATAATGGCATTGGCCATGACATCGAGCACTGCTGGAAACTTAAACATCTCATTCAAGATCTTATTGAAAATGGAAAACTTGAGATTGTTGGATGGAACACCAATGCAGATCACAAAGCATTTAAGGAACCTTTGCCTAAATATGATAAGGGGGAAACCTCTAAACCCAAAGATGGAAAAGCTGCAATCAACTACACCTATATGTCTGCAAAGAATGTTATCAATATGCTTGAAGTTGTGGATGAAAATGTCAACATGATGCAAAACAAAGATTCTTATAGTCATGATGTGGACTCTCCTCCTATATTTGATGAAGAACCCATGGTGGTGCTTAGAGGTCCTCACTCTCAAAGGTCATCCCAAGCTCTTAATACTATCACCAAAAGCCAAGATCAAGGTCCTGTGATCATTAGAGGTCTTAATTCCAACCAGTCTAGCAAACCAAAGAAAGTGACATCCAAGAATGTCACCACCAAGTCAGTAGTCAATCCAAAAATAAGCTACAATCTTTTTGACCAGTTACAAAGAACACCGGCTCAAATCTCAATTTTTGAGCTCCTAGAATTGTCTCCAAGACATAAGTGTGTCCTTGAAGATGCCTTGTGTACAGCCAATGTCCCCAACAATATAGATGTTGACCAATTCCAAAACATGGTTAACCACCTTGTTAGCCCACACTACCTCACATTCTCAGAAGAAGATGACAAATCCTTGAGCCATCCGCATAATCTTGCCCTTCATATTGAAGTCATGATTCACAAGACCCATGTCAAGCATGCGTTGATTGATGGGGTGTTGTGCTCAATATTTTTTCCTTGAGTTTGTTGAAAATACTGGGTTACTTAGAGCAAGTTATTGATACTCCCAAGAAAATAACCATCAAAGCCTATGATGAGGTAGAGAGAAGCTCCAAAGGCTTGGCCATCCTTCCTATTACACTAGTAGATTTGAGGTTAAATTTCAACCAAATTTATTGACCAAAGTGGAAATGGTCTTAAAATTTTCTTTTTTTTTTCCTTTTATCCCCGTGTTGGTCGAAATTTTGACCAATACGGGGATAAAATGTTAAAAAAAAAAGAAAGATGCATTTCATTTTAACTTTACCCCTTTCTTTTTCGGCGCGGGCGACAGCGGGTGGGAGCGGGCGAGAAGGCGGGGACAACTGTGTATGTGTATGAATTTTCTGACTCATAAGCTGCATTTGAAGATCTTGTATTGGCTTGTTGAAGAACTTAAGTTAAACATTGATGCATATGAGTTTTGAAATTCTCTATTTTAATTCGGTATGATCTAAATTTGGGTATCCGATATTGTGACCGAGAAACCTAAAATAAGCTTGATGTTGTATGAATCGGTTCATTAAAGCTTGGGTATTTTACTAGTATCGATTTTGATTAAGAAAGGAGTTTAACAAATTACGATTTCTAAGATCTCTGTTTGTTTTAAGGAACTCAGTTGGGTTCGATGGGAATCTTGTTGAAACTGTTTATTATTTTATTCAAAATGATTCTATTTAAATTGTGAATCAGTTTTATTATTTGGAAATAGTGTTCTTAGTCCTTAATACATTACGGTTTTATATCTGTAACAGCCTCGGAATGTTTGAATTGTGTTGAAGATAAATGGATTGTTGTTATCGATTTATGAAAGGCACTACAGAAGTTCTAACTATTATTTGAAATTAGTTTTTATAAGTGAATGCTCTGTTTGCATATCATAATAGTGAAATTAAGGAACCTAGTTCGGATATGAAGCATTGAATGGTTTTGGATGATCAAAAAATTAATCTTGGGACTGGCGACATGCAATGTTCTGGTAACAGTTAAACTGAGACTTCCCTATTGATGAAAGTTGAATGTATTAAAGTTTAAACTATTTCAAGAAGCGGTTAAATTAGTATCGGTAGATCATCAAACATTTGGAATTGTTACACCGAGTCGGTCTTTGCTTATTATTATAATAAACTGTTAAGGGAAGTTCTGAATGAAATAGTGAAACAATGGTTATAAGTTCGGGTTTGACAGATCTTTGTTTGATTGGTTCTCTAAGAAGCCCTAATGTGCATTTTGAAAGACTATAAGTATTTTCTCAATATTCAAAAAAGGAGTATAATGAGGAAATTGAGCTATTGCATTATGATCAACGGCAAATTGAAAATCTTTTGAATATCTGATTAATGCTTACAAAGAAGAACATTTGAACTTTGCAGATTTTCTGAATATTTTTAATATTGTTGTGTTGGGAAAAGTTTTGAAAGAAATGGAGAATTGAATCACTTGTCAAAATTCAAGTTAGGGCCATTTGAATGGCTAAACCCTAAAAACAAGGGTTTCTCAGACTAGCAGACAAGAAAATTGAATAACTCTGATATAAAATGACTCGAAGTTATCAAACCAATTCTAAAAGCATAAAATGGAGATGCTCCAACTTTCAGATAGGTTTTGATCACCCCTTCACATCCGTACATTGTACTGTCACCGTGATTTGCATAGAAAATTGCTCTGAAACAGGTAGTTTTATTGATTTGAAAGCAATTTGAATACAATGAGGATCTCTTCGATTTCCTCAGTCATTTGGAAGCCTAAATAGGCTCTCCCCACCATTGGCTTAACCATTTTTATGGTTGTAGCCATTTAACCAATTCAAACTCAAAATTGCTTAGCAACTTTAAAAGTTGCATTACAACTTTAAAACAACTTTTGCCGGGTAAGACAAAAAGTCTATTTTGGAAGACTAAAAGACCTTATTTGATGTTCTAGACTTTCAAACACTCTTAAAACACCTAAAGACACCTAGATAAAAAAATTTCATCCAAGGGACCAATCGATACCCAAGGTTTATTAGAGTGACTGTCCTCATTTGTTGAAGGAAAAAAGCATTAATGTGGTTCAATAGCAATGCATTCAAGTGGCAATTACACAAGGGACAGTCACTGTGAGATGTCCGTATTTGTGACAAGGATAGTCACACATGAGGACATCTCATAGTGATTCTCCCTTGTGTAATTGCCACTTGAATGTATTGCTACTGAACCACATTAATGCTTTTCTTCTTCAACAAATGAGGACAGTCACTCTAAAGACAACATGATAATGTACACTCACTATAAGGATAGTCACAAATGAGGACATCTCACAGTGACTATCCCTTGTGTAATTACCACTTGAATGCATTGCTATTGAACCACATTAATGCTTTTTTCCTTCAACAAATGAGGATAGTCACTGTAAAGACAACATGATAATGTACACTCACTGTAAGGACAGTCACAAATGAGGACATCTCACAGTGACTGTCCCTTGTTTAATTGCCACTTGAATGCATTGCTATTGAACCACATTAATGCTTTTTTCCTTCAACAAATGAGGATAGTCACTGTAAAGACAACATGATAATGTACACTCACTGTAAGGACAGTCACAAATGAGGACATCTCACAGTGACTGTCCCTTGTGTAATTGCCACTTGAATGTATTGCTATTAAGCCACATTAATGCTTTTCTTCTTCAACAAATGAGGATAGTCACTCTAAAGACAACATGATAATGTACACTCACTGTAAGTGTACATTATCATGTTGTCATGATAATGTACACTCACTATAAGTGTACATTATCATGTTGTCTTTATAGTGACAGTCCTCATTGAAGCGGCAATTACACAAGGGATAGTCACTATGAGAACTTCTCATTTTATGAAATTACACAAGGGACAGTCACTGTGAGATGTCCTCATTTGTGACAAGGACAATCACACATGAGGACATCTCATAGTGATTCTCCCTTGTGTAATTGCCACTTGATCGAATGTATTGCTATTGAACCACATTAATGCTTTTCTTCTTCAAAAAATGATGACAGTCACTCTAAAGACAACATGATAATGTACACTCACTATAAGGACAGTCACAAATGAGGACATCTCACAGTGACTATCCCTTGTGTAATTGCCACTTGAATGCATTGCTATTGAACCACATTAATGCTTTTTTCCTTCAACAAATGAGGATAGTCACTATAAAGACAACATGATAATGTACACTCACTGTAAGGACAGTCACAAATGAGGACATCTCACAGTGACTATCCCTTGTGTAATTGCCACTTGAATGTATTGCTATTAAGCCACATTAATGCTTTTCTTCTTCAACAAATGAGGATAGTCACTCTAAAGACAACATGATAATGTACACTCACTGTAAGTGTACATTATCATGTTGTCATGATAATGTACACTCACTATAAGTGTACATTATCATGTTGTCTTTATAGTGACAGTCCTCATTGAAGTGGCAATTACACAAGGGATAGTCATTGTGAGAACTTCTCATTTTGTGAATTTACACAAGGGACAGTCACTGTGAGATGTCCTCATTTGTGACAAGGACAATCACACATGAGGACATCTCACAGTGATTCTCCCTTGTGTAATTGCCACTTGATTGAATGTATTGCTATTGAACCACATTAATGCTTTTCTTCTTCAACAAATGATGACAGTCACTCTAAAGAAAACATGATAATGTACACTCACTATAAGGACAGTCAGAAATGGGGACATCTCATAGTGACTATCCCTTGTGTAATTGCCACTTGAATGCATTGCTATTGAACCACATTAATGCTTTTTTCCTTCAACAAATGAGGATAGTCACTGTAAAGACAACATGATAATGTACACTCACTGTAAGGACAGTCACAAATGAGGACATCTCGCAGTGACTATCCCTTGTGTAATTTGCACTTGAATGCATTTCTATTGAACCACATTAATGCTTTTTTCCTTCAACAAATGAGGACAATCACTATAAAGACAACATGATAATGTACACTCACTGTAAGGACAATCACAAATGAGGACATCTCACAGTGACTGTCCCTTGTGTAATTTCCACTTGAATGTATTGCTATTCAGCCACATTAATGTTTTTCTTCTTCAACAAATGAGGATAGTCACTCTAAAGACAACATGATAATGTACACTCACTGTAAGTGTACATTATCATGTTGTCTTTACAGTGACTGTCCTCATTCAAGTGGCAATTACACAAGGGAAAGTCACTATGAGAATTTCTCATTTTGTGAAATTACACAAGGTCACAAAAATTACAAAACAAAAATAATATTACAGTTCACAAAAATAATTTGTGAACTTCTAATATTATGACACATGAGGATAGTCACTATGAAGACAACATGATAATATACACTCACTATAAGATCGATGTCCTCATTTGTGACTGTCCTTAAAGTGAGTGTACATTATCATGTTGTCTTTAGAGTGACTGTCCTCATTTGTGACTGTCCTTACAGTGAGTGTACATTATCATGTTGTCTTTAGAGTGACTGTCCTCATTTGTGATTGTCCTTACAGTGAGTGTACATTATCATGTTGTCTTTACAGTGACTATCCTCATTTGTGACTATCCTTACAGTGAGTGTACATTATCATGTTGTCTTTAGAGAGACTGTCCTCATTTCACTGGGCATGATGAGAAAGGCAGATATACCTATCAAATAATAGAGGCAAGAATCTTTGATTACAGACATATTTATAAGAACCTTGCTTAGTATTTGTTAGCATATGTGCAATGACTATATTTATGATCTTTGCAGGCATATCAATGTCCTCATTTGAAGAGCTAGCACAAAGTATATGTGTGAAAATTTATTTCTAATTATTAATATATTGATGAAGGTGACTAGAGATCTATTACAAATGAAAGATAAAATATTAAATTATTTAATTAGTTTCAAGTTGAAAATATTGTAACAATTAATGTATCTATGAATTGATGGAAGGATTCATGTGTTTGCATCCATTTATCTTGCTTAGTCTAGTGGAGTAGTCACTTACTCCCTACTTAGAAATTTCCAAATTGTGGGGTGAGAATGCTAAAGTCCTCATTTTCATTTAAATGAGAAAATAAAAATGGAGATGATGTAGGTTTTTCTTCTCTTTTTTTTTACCTTCTTGGTCTTTGGATTTAAAAAGAAGAGAGGCATGAGGAACCAAAAAATCAGCAAGATACTTATCCAAAAAAGCTAAGAGTAAATTGTCCCATATTTGAAAAAAAATTATAATTTGTATTTGGTTATTATTTGGGATATGTGATGTTTTATAGATTTGAGATTAAAAGATCTATTATTTTTTTTAACATTTGACAAATAGATTGCATACTCGATATGCTTCAATATTTTGCATCCATCTTTGCATAGGTATACGACAAAGATAAAATCTTTGAAGACATTCATTTTCAATATTTCTAATTATTATGACTATATGTCAACATCCACTAAAATAGGTATATTTATTTATATCACATTTTTATCGTGCACACATTTACATTTGTAGTTAGCTTTAAACAACTCCTCCAAAAGTATTTAATATATATCTAGGTTCAAAGTGCTTCTAATTTTTATACTTGAGTTTTTTGTGTGAATTTTTTGTAGGAGATATTTTGTAGTCATTGCAGAAGATGGAAACATACAAGATGTTAGAAGCTTGTTAGTGATTGTTTATTATGTTTCACAGAAGAGAAGATGGGGTTAAAAAAGGAAGAATTAAGTAACAAAATGTTTCTTATTGTAGACTTAGTGATATATTGATGATCTATCATGTTGATTTATCTAAATTTGAATATATTTTTTAATTTAATTTAAATACATCTTGGGTTTAAATTGATTCAATGTGCAATATATTTTTAAAAATTTGTTCTGTAGGAGCTGCCAAGAATTTATTTACTTGTGAATTAGACCTTCTAAATTATAGTATGAATTTTTTTACTTGTGAATTAGAGTTTACTCAATTATAGAATCATCGTACATAGAAGGGAGATGGTCACTTTATTGCAAGTGGCATCTTGTTTTTTAGAATATTGAACTTAGATGATTATCTTGTTTTTCATAAGGGGGGTGATTATCGTTTATTGCATACTATTTCATTCTCTAAAATTGATTATATATAAAAGAGATAAGAATCAACATAGATAAGAAGGAGATGATTATCATTTATTGGTTATTTTTTATTGTGTAGTATGTTATTTTCTAAGAATCAATGTAGATAAGATGGAGATGATTATCTTTTCTTATAGGGTATCTTGTTTTATTTTATTTTGTTTAGACAAAAGTGGAAGAAACACTATATATATTTATATTTATAAAAATTGATTCAAAAAGAGCTCAATCAGGAAAGAACTAGGAAGAAAACTCGACATCATCGCTTTATATACAAAGGTTTAAAAGAAAACCTTAACGCTATTTGATTAGTTTGTTACATTCGAAAGGTCATGGCCACCTTTGAAGAATGCAAGTGGTCAAAGACCCATACATTTCAAATTTTGAACTGCTAGTGGCTAAATTCAAAAATCAAATAGGATGCATCTCTAAACCAATCCCATAGGATGCATCTCTAAATCAAACTCTTGCAAAATAGCCATCTATTTCTTGTGACGCTCTCCCAAATCTGACTACATAACCAATCTCTTGACCACTTGGTCAGGCATAATGGCATATATATTGCTTCTCAAGATATATTGTCTAAACTTATTGAATTATCTAACCAAGCTGAAAGCTTATTTCTCAAGGGCCCAATACCTCACTTCAACATTATTGAAAGGTGAACTCATAAAATTGATGCAAAGGCTTAGGGTGTCCAATCTAACACCTTTTTAAGCTTACAAAAATTAACATAGATCTCCTCTTGCTTCTTCTGTACATGCACCAAATTTTCCACCCAAGTGGAGTGGCGGATAGGAAAAATTATCGTTGCAGCAAGTAACTTTTGAACTTCCTTGAAGATTAAGGGTTCTATCAACAAATTAACAGGTTGCTACTTTTGTATGAATGACTTTATGTTAGGCTTGAGAGTTATGTCATGGGTGATGATGGAAGTATCAAATATCTTCAGATCTTCATATCAAGTTGTGTTAACTTACCGATGACTTGATGCTTGACTCTCAGTAAAATGGTGATATAGGGTCCTTATATTACACATAATTTTGATTAAAAGTTAAAATATAGCATTAAAATCTAAATGATAAAGATATTTCATATGATGTTTTTGATATTAAAATGGTTGAGAAAATGGTTGTTCACTAACGATTTTTATCAGCAGGTTGCAAACAAATCATCCTTCTTCCACCAACGAGTCATTCCATTCAAGAAAGACCATGTCTGACGATATCAACGCACAAACAAATAGGGAGACAATTGCTAGACTATGGTCTAACTTAAAAAGAAAGGGTGATGGAAAATGTTATTGTCCTTGCAAACTTTGTAAGGGCTTAAAGACTCAAAGATATCTAATCAAAATAGCTAAGGAACATTGTAGGCAACATGGTCACATTGAAGGGGGAAACGAATTTCGTCCATTGGTATGTATTTTAATATTTTATAAAATACATAAGACATGATTTGATGATGACAACATGATCATGGTTAATATAAGGTCATCATTTTCATATAGGTCAACGTCCCTCAATTTCATGTTATGGACCATGACAATCTGGAGAATGTGGATTTCCAAACGAGGGAACATGGAGGTGTGAACATAGAAGTAGAAGGTAATGATATCATGGAAGAAGACCATGATGATGAAGAAGATCAATATGATCACAATGATCAAGATGATGATGATGTTGATGCAAAGCTTGATGTACCTTTACTTGAGAAGGCACACGAGCCCCTATATGAAGGCTCCGAAACAACTCTTCTTGCCAATGTATTATTGTTGGTGAACCTGACGGTTATGAATGGTTTATCCAACGTAGCAATGATACGTATGTTAAGGTATGTCATCTTTTTTCATTATTTTAGTCATAATTCCATTGCAATTAATATTGGATGAATCGTGTAGCAATTAATATTCTTTAAATTAACAAATTATATTTTTGGTCGTAGGTTGGTAGGTGAGTATTTGTTACCACCATGAAACATCCTACCTCACTCGTACCAAGAATTATCTGCCATTATGAAAGATATTGGAATGGAATATCAAACAATACATGCATGTCCGAATGATCATATTATATATTATAAACAGCATGAATTTGCAACAGAATGCCCTATTTGTCATATTAGTAGATATCAATCAGATCGAATAACAAAAAAGGTGCCTCGCAAGGTTCTTAAACATATTCCCATTATTCCACATCTGCAACGATTATTCAAGTGCAATAGCTTGGCACAATTTATGGATTACCATGCACGCAATAGAAGTCAAGATGGCATTATGCGAATGTCTGCAGATGGCTCGGCATTTAAGGAGCTTAAGGGGCTTTCTAATCGATGGTTCATAAGGCACAACACTTGGTGAAGGTTTTGCAAATGAGAATGCAAGCAGAGTGGGTTTAACCACGGAGGAAACTCCGTAGTTAAGTGTGCTCGAGTTGGAGTAGTACTAGGATGGGTGACCTCTTGGGAAGTCCCAGTGCTTCACCTTTGTGAGCATCAGCTAGAACCAATGAGTGCTAAGTGTTCCATTCATTCTCATGAGAGATGGGTTCGTGTGAACCACTACTCATGAATCATGGGTCAATGAGTTTGACTCAAAAAACTACACAGTTGAATGTTGATAGCAATATCACAATTTGACTTGCTGTGGAAAATGTCTCTTACTTATTAATTGATGAGCTTAAGGGGCTTTCTAATGAATGGTTCATAAGGCATAACACTTGGTGAAGGTTTTGCAAATGAGGATGCAAGCAGAGTGGGTTTAACCATGGAGGAAACTCTGTAGTTAAGCATGCTCGAGCTGGAGTGGTACTGGGATGGATGACCTCCCAGGAAGTCTCGGTGCTTCACCTTCGTAAGCATCACCTAGAGCCAATGAGTGCTAACTATTCCATTCATTCTCATGAGAGATGGGTTCATGTAAACCACTACTCATGAATCACAAGTTAATGAAAAGACCAAATTTGAGGTCAATAAACATGGCAAACTGAATCAATGACTTGAAAGAATTTTTTTAGCTTGCTACTATAGGCTGACTGAACTCCACATTTTTTAAGTGCTTGGAACCCATGAATAGTTCATTGCTTCTATCTTCTAGCCATATGAATCTTTGATGTTCATGCATCTCACATCTTTTTCCATTCTACTCACATCTTTTTCGCTACATTCTTGATATCGATTTCTTTTGGGGATTTGTTAAACAGCTCACTGGTTTTTTTTGTACGTCCATATCTTGCTTACATACTGAATTATTCCTTATTACATTACAATGACCTTTAGACTTGATTATGAATTTTGCTTTGAATATTGAGTCTAACATTGCAATTGAACATCTCTGAATGCCATTCCACTCCTGGGCTCAGGTGCCCTGCTGGATGCCCCTGCATCATCAACCAAGTGGTACAAATGATCAAATCCCACAGATGGTCTGTAGCTATGACAGAGTCTGAAAAGGTAGAGAGACCTACACTGGTGACTCAGAAGAAACTTCAGCTTTCAAAAATAAAGCCAATTAGGTTGGCAGACTTGTGGATCGGGCCGACATTTGGTGGAAGAGGAAGAAAGATGACTAGAACTCTGGAGGCCCACTATAATGGATTTCGGTATTCAACCATGAGAGTAGAAGAGAGAGCTGATATCATGTATCAAAATATTAAACACACATTCTTCCAGCCAGTAGAGAAGGAGATGATTACTTTGCTTCATTTTCATTTGCATAACCATATTATGGTGGGAACTAAGAAGACTAAGGATGTCCAGTTTTATGTGGAAGTAATGGATGTGGTCCAAACTTTAGGAGGGGCAAGAAGGTCCATGTATGATCCCGATGAAATTGAGGAAGAGCAGCAAGAGAGGGACAGGAAAAATCAAATCAATGGAGAGTTTGAAGGGTTTGTTAAACGAGTAACAGAGCTATGGGAGCAGCCTCATCTAAAAGATTTTGAACTAGAGTTTGATATACCATTTAGAGAGCTAGGTATTCATGGAGTTCCTTTCAAAGCCTCTACTTTTATTGTTCCTATCGTAAACTGTTTGGTAGAGTTGGTGGAATTGCCTTTCTTAGTAATAGCCATTAGTGAGATTGAGATAGTTAACCTTGAGAGAGTAGGACTTGGGCAAAAGGCATTTGATATGGCTATTATTTTCAAAGACTTCAAGTGGGATGTACTCCGCATTGATGTTATTCCTCAATCTTCTCTTGATGGCATCAAAGAATGGCTAAACTCAATGGATATAAAGTATTATGAAAGCAGAATGAACTTGAACTGGCGGCCAATTTTGAAGACCATTTCAGATGATCCAGATAAATTTATTAAAGATGGTGGCTGGGAATTTTTGAATTGGGAAATCCATCTTCCTTTTGGGTGACAGAATCCAATAGATGCTTCAAAATGTTTGAAGTTATTTCACCAAGCTTTACCAAATGGATCTCTCATGAGAATGAATGGAATAGTTAGAACTCATTGGCTCTAGGTGATGCTTACGGAGGTGAAGCACCGAGACTTCCCGGGAGGTCATCCATCCCAGTACCACTCCAGCTCGAGCACGCTTAACTACGAAGTTTCCTCCATGGTTAAACCCACTCTGCTTGCATCCTCATTTGCAAAACCTTCACCAAGTGTTATGCCTTATGAACCATTCATTAGAAATCCCCTTAAGCTCATCAATTAATAAGTAGGAGATATTTTCCATAGCAAGTCAAATTGTGATATTGCTATCAAGATTCAACTGTGTAGTTTTTTGAGTCAAACTCATTGACCCGTGATTCATGAGTAGTGGTTCACATGAACCCATCTCTCATGAGAATGAATGGAACAATTAGCACTCATAGGCTCTAGCTGATGCTCATAGAGGTGAAGCACCAGGACTTCCCGAGAGGTCACCCATTCCAGTACTACTCCAACTCAAGTGCACTTAACTATGGAGTTTCCTCCATGGTTAAACCCACTCTGCTTGCATTCTCATTTGCAAAACCTTCACCAAGTGTTGTACCTTACAAACTAGTTGATGAGCTTAAGGGGCTTTCTAATCGATGGTTCCTAAGGTACAACACTTGGTGAAGGTTTTGCAAATGAGAATGCAAGAAGAGTGGGTTTAACCATGGAGGAAACTCCATAGTTAAGTGCGCTTGAGTTGGAGTAGTACTGGGATGGGTGACCTCTCGGGAAGTCCCAGTGCTTCACCTCTGTGAGCATCAGCTAGAGCCAATGAGTGCTAAGTGTTCCATTCATTCTCATGAGAGATGGGTTCATGTGAACCACTACTCATGAATCATGGGTCAATGAGTTTGACTCAAAAAACTACACAGTTGAATGTTGATAGCAATATCACAATTTGACTTGCTGTGGAAAATATCTCCTACTTATTAATTGACGAGCTTAAGGGGCTTTCTAATGAATGGTTCATAAGGTATAACACCTGGTGAAGGTTTTGCAAATGAGGATGCAAGCAGAGTGGGTTTAACCATGGAGGAAACTCTGTAGTTAAGCGTGCTCGAGCTGGAGTGGTAATGGGATGGATGACCTCCCGAGAAGTCTCGGTGCTTCACCTCCATAAGCATCACCTAGAGCCAATGAGTGCTAACTGTTCCATTCATTCTCATGAGAGATGGGTTCATGTAAACCACTACTCATGAATCACAGGTTAATGAAAAGAACTCTAAATGCACCTTACATATGTAACATTTTTTTTAAAAAAAAAATAGCATTGGTCGAAATTTTGACCAATGCCACCAAAAACTTCCACCAAAGGATGGTTGAAATTTTGACCAAAACATCAAATTTTCCACCAATTGAATGGTCAAAATTTTGACCATCTCATCCGTCGAACGTATAGCATCTCGGTTGAACATTTGATGTTTTTGTCAAAATTTGGACCAACATTTGGTGGAAATTTTTGCTGCCACTGGTCGAAATTTTGATCAATCCTAGGTGGAAATTTGTTCGACAATTGGTCAAAATTTTGACCATTATAAAAAAGTGATGACAATTTTGGAGCATGGACTCAGTCAAATTTTTGACCTATGTTTTAGTCAAAATTTTGACTGATTATAAGTATGTCAAAAATTTGACAAAAAAAGACCGAGGACAATGTTGGTCATAAATTCGACTAATTTCGGTCAAAATTTTGACCAATTCTTGGTCAAAATTTGAGGCCAAATTTACTAGTTGTAGGATTGGCCCCGTTGAAAAGGACATTTTGTTCCAAATTGTTGATGTTGGTCCTTTAGCCTATAATATTCTACTTGGTAGACCATGGATCCATGACATGCAAGTGGTGTCATCCACCTACCACCAATGTGTCAAGTTCCCCTATAATGGACTAGAAGTTTGTATACCCGGGGATAGCACATTATCTATTAATGCAATTTCAATAGGGACCCATGTTCCTCTTAATCGGGAAGAAAAAAAATTTGATGCAACTTTGGCACAATGTCAGAATAAGTTCAAAACCATAGACCTTGGCATGGGGGGTTATCACATTGACTCCTTCACAAAGCTGCCAGTCTCACCTAGGTGCTATGGAAAACCTTCACAAGAGATGCATCCCTCCTCTTCAGCAATGACTATGTTTGACATGTTTGTAGAGTCCTCAGTGCCCATCCAGGATGAAAAAGATGAAGTAGCTGTTAGAGATTGGATTTACAAAGAGGAAAAATACAAGCACAATGAAAATTTCTCTCCATCTCCTAAGGCTTATGGGAGAGGATATGATTTAGTCAAGAATATGGGTTACCTAGGTCATGGTCCTCTCAGTCACAAATTAGATGCTAAGGCTGAACCACTCAATCATGTTCTCTTTGGCTACAGATCTAAGACAATGGTTGGCCTAGGCTTTGAAAGTTAGAACAAGAAAGTTACCCCTATCCTAGGTGTGATAGATAGTGATTATGAATACATACCAAATTTGCAAAATCAACAAGATAGGTGTGAATATTGGATCCCTTCCACCAATCTCCTTTGGGGAGATTTAGATACTATAGTTGACAATCCAACAATTTTGCACCTAGAACAAGAACAATCCACTATTGAAGATCATGTTGAGGATCCTATTCAATACACAAATGGCATTCAAGAAGGTGTTACCCTTGGTGACATCAAAGCTTCTACCTCAAGGCCTAAAAAATATGGTTGGTGTAAGCATCCTAGCTAGGATTCAGATACGGACTCACTTGAGTATGAGTGGAAGACTCTTTCTGATTGTTCTACAATTGACGTGGACATTGTTGTTGTCCATACATATAGTTCCCAATCCAAGGTAGCTAATGAGTCTAGTGTAGGACTAGAGGATTGGAATCCATGAGTTGCTTTAGTGAACGATGCTTCGTTTAGTAGGATAAGTCATGATTTGGGTACCTTAGGGGGATACTTGATGGATCCTAACTCTACAATCACCAGAGATGATACCATTTGCATACACAATAGTGAACCAATCATTGACCTACCCCTTGCCAATCCTTACTTAATTGATTGGTCTTAGTGCTATCAAGAGCCTCAGCTCCTAACTTTTCAAAATGACTATGAGATAGCATGCTACCTAAATGCCCTTGAACCTATAGTCTCTTATACCAATGAACCAACTACAAGTATGATAGAGCCAGATATCAAGTACCTTAGTCATAAAATGAAAAGAAAAGAAAAAAAGAATAAGAGTTCTAATGGAGAAAACCACTATGTGGTGGTGTCAAAACCTAAAAAAGTAAAAATAAAGGACATATCCAAAGGTGAAAACCTCTCTAAGGCACCTAAGGATGAGGTACTTGATCATCTTCCAAGCTACTTTTAGGACAGGTCTTCAGTACTTGTTGAGCCTACATAGCCAGTTAATCTGAATACACTAGAGGCTCCAAAAATTGTGCATTTAGCTCAATCTCTATCAACACAAGAAAAAGAGGCATATACCAAGTTCCTACAAAGAAAGAAAATTAACTTTGCTTGGACTTATTCAGACATGCTAGGATTGGACACTAGTCTCATTATGCATCACTTGTCTATAGCTCTAGGTATCAAACTAATAAAATAGAAATTGAGGAAAATGCATCCTCACATAGCTCTCTTTGTCAATACTAAATTAGAGAAGCTCCTCAATGCAGGATTTATAAGAGCCATTGATTATGCCGAATGGATATCCAATATTGTACCAGTTTCAAAACATGACAAGTCCATTCATGTTTGCACAAACTTTAGAGATTTTAATAAAGGATGCCCAAAGGATGATTTTCCACTTCCAAACATAGACATGATAGTGGACATGACTGCAGGCTATGAGATCTATTCTTTGATGGATGGCTTTTCTAGGTATAATCAAATCAAAATAGCTCCTGAAGACCAAGAGAAGACTACATTCACTTGTGCATGGGGAACCTATTGCTGGAACGTCATGCCATTTGGATTAAAAAATGCCGAAGCTACATATCAAAGAGCTATGACTACTATCTTCCATGACATGACACATAATAATATGGAAGACTATGTGGATGACACCTTGGCAAAATCCAAGAAAAAGGATACACACCTTGCCGATTTGGAAGTAATTCTAGATTGTATGGGATAGTTTCAACTTAGATTAAATCCAAAAAAGTGTGCATTTGGAGTTACCTCTGGCAAAGTCTTAGGATTTATCATTTCAGCTAAAGGAATAGAGGTGGACCCAAAAAAAGTTCAAGCAATAATGGATATGCTGCCTCCCACAAACATCTGTCAAATGAGGAGTCTTCAAGGATGCCTTCAGTCTATAAGGAGGTTTATTTCACAACTACCTGATAGAGCTCAACCCTTTAATAAGACTTTTCATAAAGGGGTTAAATGTTTCTAGAATGATGAATGTCAACAAAGCATGGACCAAATCAAATAGTACTTGGCTAATCCTCCAATCTTAATGCCTCCTATCTTAGGAAAACCACTTATATTATATGCCTCAGCAATAGAATTTTCCCTAGGGGCATTATTGGCTCAACTTGATGATACTAGAAAAGAAAGAGCCATATATTATATCAGCCATACTCTTCTGTCATATGAGGTCAACTACACTAGTATTGAAAAGTCTTGCCTAGCAGTGATGTTTGCTTCCCTAAAGTTGCGACATTACATGCTAGCACATACAATACACCTCATTGCAAAAATTAATCCTCTAAAATACTTGCTTGGTAAGGCTGCTCTCACAGGTAGACTTGCTAAATGGATGATGATTCTTTCAGAATTTGACATAGAATATGTTGACCGTAAGGCTATAAAAGGACAAGCCATTGCAGACCAATTGGTTGATTTTCCAATTAGAGATAAAGTACCAATTCAAGTTGAATTTCTAGATGAGCACATAATATACATGACTACAAGAACATGGAAGATTTTCTTTCATGGATCTTTTATGCAAAATGGTTTAGGTGTAGGAGTGTTGTTTGGTTCACCTCATGGGTACACAATTCCTAAGTCCTACAAACTATTGTTCCCATGCACAAATAACATTGTTGAGTATGAGGCCTTAACAAATGGACTAAAAATGGCTATAGAATGGGGAATCACAGAGCTGCATATTTATGGGGATTCATAATTGATAGTCAACCAAGTTAACAAAGAATACCAAACCAAAGATGAAAAATTGGTACCCTATAAAAAAAATGGTTGATTCATTGCAATGATACTTCACCTTTGTTACATTTCAACAAATCCCTAGAGAAAAGAATAAAATAGTTGATGCTATGGCTACATTAACTTCACTTCTTTAGCTAGAACAACATGAGTCTAGATTTGAATTCCTGGTGGAAGAGCTATGTTACCCTATTTATGACTCCCAAGAAAGCCAAGTTGTTTGCACCCTTATTGGCCATGAATCATCTCACTATGGTGCCATTTATTCATATCTCTGTGATGGTACTATTCCTAAAATCTTCAATCATTCTAAACAAAGAAACCTAATCCAAAATGCCTCTCACCACACCCTTATCTCTGGTGATCTATATAGGAGGGGTTTAGATGGGACACTTCTTAGGTGTTTAGAAAAGGATGACTCCAACCAAGTGTTAGTTGACATTCACTAGGGCATTTGTGGAGGACATTCTAATGGTCTTGCCATGGCCTGATGGTTTCTTAGGGCCTACCATGCAGATAGATGTAGTAGCTTTTTCCAAATCTTGTGAAAAGTGTCAGAAACATGGAAACTTGATACATGCTCCAGGCAGGGAGCTTATTCCTTATATTTCTCATTGGCTATTTCAGCACTAGGCCTTTGACCTTGTTGGGAAGATTCATCCAAACTCATCAGGTGGACACAAATTCATTATTACTACTACTGATTACTTTACCAAATGGGTAGAAGTTGTCCCACTTTCTATTGCCTTGGGTGAGATAGTTTCTTTGTTTATTTTGAACCATATCATCTGTCAGTATGGAGTGCCCTCTAAAATAATCACTGACAATGGAGGTCAGTTTAAAAATAAGGACCTTAAACATCTCTGCAAGAAATTCAAGATAAAATAGCATTGGTCCTCCATTTACTTCCTGCAAGGAAATGGACAAGCAGAGGCTTATAATAAGACCATTCTCAAAATCCTCCATAGAACAGTTCACAAGAATGGTAGAGATTGGCACCTATAAATAAATTTGGCCTTGTGGGCCCATAGAATGAGTATTCATACTCCAACAGGGGCTACACCTTTTGCCCTCACTTATGGTGTTGAAGCAGTGTTACCTTTTGAGGTAGAGATCCCTTCACTTAGAGTCTCTCTCAAAGGTTTAGTGATAGATGAAGACTACCACGCCATGAGGTTACAAGAACTAGAACTTCTAGATGAAAAGCGAAAAGCTTCTTTTGATCACATGAGATTTTACCAAAAGCATATGTCCAAAGCATTCAACAAGAAGGTTCACCCTAGAGAATTTCAAGTGGGGGATCTTGTCTTGCAAGAAAACCCTAAGAACCAACAGCATAGAGAAAAAAAAGGGAAGTTTGAACCTAATTGGCTTGGACCATACATTATTACTACTGCTTTTGGTATAGGTTCTTACTTACTATCTGATGAAAAGGGAGAGCAGCTCCCTGATCCTATCAATGTGTTGCACCTAAAGAAGTTTTATCCATGATGCCTATTTTGTCTAGGGGCATCCTTTGTACATATCTTATTGATCTTGAAAAAATTCCAAAAAAATTCATATATGATGCTGAAAAAATCCTAAAAACCATAAAAAGTCTTGAAAAATACAAAAAAATTGAAAAAATTGAAAAAATCTCCAAGCGGTGAAAACCTGGAAATAGGCGCTACTTGAGGCCTTGGAACCCTTGTCTTTTAGCATGCACTCTTGACACTTCACCTTTCTCCATCATGGCTTGACCTTGTTGCCTTGGTTTGGAATTAGTCTTTGTCTTTGTCTAGGGGGCATAACTGTGTTAGCTTTGGTCTCTAGGATGCGTTGGTCTTTAGGACATCTTGCAAACAGTGTTTTTCAACACCACCCAAATTGTGTTTTTCAACACTACCCTAGCATCAAGTGTTCCTCAATACTTATTAGATAATCCTACCCCATAGTCTAGCATGATATGGTCTCTCTCACTAGCAGATGTGATACTCAAAGATTGATTCTATGACCTACACACACACACACACTTAAACACTTGACTCACTGAGACTTGTTTGACTTTATTTCTTTATGTGTTGTCTATGATGATTTCTTTGATGAGTTTTCTCTCCCTATGATAGTTTTTGATGATGCATACCTAGGAGACTGAGGGCATGATGAGGACATGTTTTATTGATTTTCCTACTTGTGGGTATATTTTGTTGGTTCTCACTATCATTAGCATTTATGCTTGTTCCACTTAACAATAGGATCTACAAAGTATTATCCTTGACTATTTGCACAAGTGCATATTTCTAGTCATCTTGACTTTCCTTGTGTCTCGATGCAAGTATAATCTTGCCATATCAAATTTAGGTAATCTCACTACACTAGTCATCTTGACCTACATGTCTTTGGTGCCTAGGTGACATTGCCACATTTCTATCTAATATAGATCATATTCATATACCCATAGTCATACTAGTGTGTATTGTATGATCTTGTGATGCTACCAATAAAACTCGATGATGATTATTAGATGTCTATTGGCGTTGTGACCTTGCAAGTCAACCACTTTCATAGTAGATTGCATTTTTAGGTTCATGTTAGTTAGTTTTGCACCTTGCATATGGAGAGAGCTCTCCTTTTATCTTTCATGGACTAGTCGGTCAATTATGCTCATCTTTCCTTTTCTTCGATCATGTCTTTCGCTCCTTATCTTTCACATCACATCCTATTCCTATCATCACAAGGGGTTAATCTTATCATCATATCTATATCCTAAAGAGATCATTTTTAGAAAAATGATTCTATATCATACACATGAGAATTAAACATACATCTATGAGAGAGATCATACATGAGCATATAAAAATACATTTTGAGCAATATGACAAGAAAATATCAAAACTAAAAAATCCATCACAAGTGATAAAAATAATAGAGATACATCACAAATCTAGTAATATCATATATATATGAATGTCATAGTACAACATACAAAATGAGATCCCAAAATCTGGATCAAAGTATCATGATATGTGTCAAACATCTAAAAAACCTAAGCCTAGATCCTAAGCCTATGTCTCGCTAGCCCTGTCATGTGGAGCTAGTGGAGGAGGAGGTGGTGCTACATCTGGTATCATATCTAATCTACCAGCTATCATAGAGTAGGGTGGAGCCCTATGACCCTCTAGTATGGCTTGAATGTAGAGACCATGATAGTATGCAGCTCACGCTGGCTCTCTCTGACTCTCTATGGTGGCCACCTATATGGCTTTGTCCCATCTCTCTATCTCAGCTCTCATATCTATTAGTTGCTACTTACTAACCACTATGGTGATGCATAACTACTGCATCTCCATCTCTAGAGCTTGGATCCTGGCTCTCAGGTCCTCTCCTCCTATAGGCTGATCTTGCCTAACCTAGCAAGCTAGTCTCCTCACCACATCCTCCTCCACATCAGCTAAACTCTATCCCCATGGCCATTTATGGCCACCTCCTCAAGAGCTCTGTCTGATCTCTCTAACTCTCCCTCTCCCTCCACCACCTCCTCCATCCCCATCATCATCATCATCCCCCTAAGCTGCTAGCTATGCATTAGGAACTATGAATCAAGGGAATGGAACCCTCCGCTACTCTACTCTATAGGCTGCATCAGCCCCTACATCTGCCATGTCTGGGAGGTAGTCCCAAGGCTCTCTCCAGATCCTAGTTGTATCCTATACTACCTGCTAGTAATCCAGCATCAGTAGCCAACCCTGACCCTCCTCATCCCTAGCTTGGGCATATGTAGTCATCTCAATGGATACTCATTGCTAGCACCCAAACTGCCACCATACCCAAGTGATAACAAATCTCTCAACAATGTCTACATGTTGACCTACTAGTGGCTAGCTGCACAACATATAGCTCAACTCCTCCTCTGCATCTCCCCATGGCCCAACCTGTCTGTAAAGCCTCCACTGAAAGGAGGTCATCTCATCCAAAACTCTCATGTAGTATGTCATGTTGCCGCTGTGTGGTTGTGACATGAAGCCTCCATTCCTATATATGAAGGGATGTCTCCTCTCCCTTGGCTATACTTGGGGGTGCACCATAGAAATGTGCTCCCATGCCCACACCTATGCTAGAATGGCACCGCACACCCATGTCCTGCTATCCCAATACACAATCTCATGGAGCTCATGGTACATATCAGCCAATATGGCCAGGCCCCATGCCATCCATCATGGATGCACCACTAGATCCACTAGCAGTCTTCCCCATCCCAGTGAGAAACCCTTCTGACTCCTATTAGTGATAAGGGCATGTGCAATGATGGAAGCAACTATGCAAGGTATTGGGAAGTCCCTACCAAAATCATCCATCAAATGGTCCCAACTGATGTGCTTGTCTATGATGGTGACATCCTGCAACATGCCCTGGATGGCCTGATGTCCCTTGATAGGATCTTGATCATAGTACACATATGCCAACAAACAATCATGTCAGTTTCTATCATATGGAAACTTTACATCTATGACTATCTATAAACATGATTATACTTACAGGATCGCCATGGCTAGGTACTCAAAGTATCTGATACACATCCTCCAAGGTGATCGATGCCTCTCCAAGAGGTAGATGGAAGGTTTTGTGCTCGCTATTCCATCTCTCGGCAAGCATAGTCAACAACCCGTGATCAACTCTAATGTGTGGAAACTACAGTAGGTAGTCAAAGCCCATAGTCCTTAGATCTACTCGACCTAGGTCATCCAGGTCTCAAACATATCATAGCCCAGTAACCTTCAGTGCTCTAATGATTAATGTTGGAAAGGTCTCCTACAAGCCATCAAACCAAGCTAGATGTCAGAACATATCATGATGGATGAATGAAATTAGTACAAAACATTTTAAGAAAGCAAACATTGTCAGGACCCATGTCATTTTGCTCAAAAACACTAAAAAATGTCAAGTTTATAAACTGAGTGATACTATTTTTTGGTAAAGTATCATGTGATACTTCTCCTTATAGCAGTGCAATAGTATCTTGGAGTACAATACTTCACTTAGTGTCGTATGACATTTTGTTCGGTATTGTGCGATACTTTACTTAATGCCGGTATGATACTATATTGACCCACGAAGTATCGCATGATATTTTCCCTCAAAGGGTGCAATACTTGCAAAAGATCATATGATCTTTCACCCAGTTTTCAAATTTGAAATTTCAAAATTAATTAAAAACATGTTTAATTGACATTAAATGCTCATAATGACTCAAAAAGGGCAAGTTTTTCTAAAAACATATCGGGGCACCATAGTGTGGAGGCCGATTATGCAACCGGGTGCCCTCAAATCGATGCCTATGGACCAAGACTGCTACTTGCTGGGCCATTTTCTCTCTCTAAGTGCTTCAAGATTCTCAAATCACAATAAGACATGATTTTGAAAATGACCTTTTCACCCCTTATATAGCATTTTGACTTTTTGACCTATTTTTCAAAACACCTTGGAATTGTGTGAAAATTTCACCCCTAGCTAATTTCGACGTCTTGGATCTATTTTCAGACTTGAAATCAAAATCTGAGTTCATCTTGATAGTCAAAATTGTATTTCAAATTTTCCCCTTCTTCTACACAGTTGGCTGACCATTTGAGGCCTGATCCTTCAATCTTTGTTGGGGCATCTTCATTTCTTCCCCCCCATCTCTTTCAACCTTCTAGTCTTTCATTCACCTTCATTCCCTTCATCTCTCTGAGGTTTGACTTCATTTTTATCCTATATCTTTTCAGTCAAACTAGGGCATGTCTTCACTTCTTGATGGTTATTCTATCATTCTTCATTTTTGCCTATGATTTCTAGTGCTTTGATCAAGTTTATCAATTTACTTTTTCTCCTCTACATGATTTTGATTTCAATTCTGAGGGGGCAGTACCTATGAGCTTCAATCTTTGATTCAGCTTTATCATTCAACTCAGCTTGAGATTTTTATTTTTAGACTTGACTATCACTTAATAGCAATGGTGTTGGTCTTGTCTTTTGATTCTTATCTCTTATTTTCAGACTTGATTATCACTCAACAGCAATGGTGTTGGTCTTTTCTTTCAACCAGCTTATGCTTGTCCTTATGTGTTCCCATTTGTTGAACACACATCTAAGTTGTCTTATGATCCCAAATCGGTCTCATATTTCAATTCTTCTTTGACCACATGTTCCCAGAATGATCACACATTATTCAAAGAGGGGCAAATGTATGCACCCTAAAATGGTCACCTAGACTTTGGGCCCCCATTTAGCAATTTATCAAATCCCTGAATCAATATTTTCAAAAAATCAGCATTTTATCTATTATATCAATTTCCTTGATCAAGTCCTATTTTATCATTTTCGATTATTTTCCTTGGGCTAACCATTTTATCCTAAGTCTTTATTTATTTTAAAGGAATATTTCCTCCCCTTTTATTAAATAAAAAGCCCCCACCTTTTTCTCTTATCCTAAGTTGCACAAATAAAGCATTATTCTTATTTTATAAAAAGAAGGAAAGCACTTTTTGTCTCATATGGACACAAAAGTCAACTCTTATTTTTTCATTGGAGGATATTTGTGCACGTGGATTGCCCCTCTTTCAAGCTTCACCCTTGATTAAAAATTTTGCCTCTTAATCTCCATGGTCCATTCCTTTTTGATTTCCTATAAAAGAAGAGCTCTCTTTCTCATTTGCACATCAATCTTTTTATGCTAATGTTATTCTATAGGCTTTCTAGGTCACTTTGGAGGTTTTGAAGATTTGGAGCATTCTTGGCTTTTGCATCTACATGTTATTCTAGTTTCATTTTTTGCATTCTAGTTTCATTTGTCATGGCATTCATAGCTTCATATTTAGCTTAATTTCCTTTATGTGTTAGATTACTTCATCTAGCTTAATTAGAAGGCTTGGTAATACTTGCATATTTCCTTTCATAGCTTAGCTTGCATATTCATTCATAGTATAGCTTTGCATTGCATTTCATTTTGATTCTTGGGGATATTGGCATTCTTTCTCTTGTCTTCATTTGAATCTCTCATTGTGTGGTTGACTAGCAAGGTCATAAGCTTAATAGCTCTAGCTGAGAGCAATCAAATAATCTTGCAACTCCATACATAAAGAGCTCTAGGTCACTTTCTAAGGTATCCCATTCATGGATTCCCTTGGATATAATGACTTAGAGAAGTGCACTATTTGAAGTGTACACCATGTAGGTATAATATATAGACTAAATATACTTCATGCTTTATCTCTTATTTTCTCTATATCAAACCTTTGATCATATAACCTTCACATACATAGAATTTGTATCATATATCAAAAACACTAAATAACTTGATCTTATACATCCATAAAAAAAATTGATTCAACAATAGGTCATCACAGTAATATACTACAAATCCATTTTCAAAACATTATGTGGACCTAACTTGTCATTATTTTAGCACATAACTATTTTAACTTCCCGCTCAAGCTCAAATTTCAAACTGCAAGCTCCCATGCCTGCCTCCCTTAGGGGAGATGTTGCCCCCTAGCTGACCTACCTGCTAGCCCTGATGGACCCCAGGTCATTCCCATGATTTCTTCTATCATGGTCCCAATGATTAAGTCAATCGAGGAATCTCAAAAAGCATCCTCTTCTATTGATACCCTATTGTCCCTCCCAAAACCCAGCTGGAAAGGGGCCCTTGGTGGAGAAGCTCACCAATCTTTGGAGGCTCTACTGGTGGATTTTGTTCAAATTGAGGAAGGTGTTGAACTATTTCTCTTGGACTTAGTGGTGAATAGAATGATGGAAAACTTTTAGCTAGCCCTAGTTGGTCGATTCTTTAACTTTTGACCTACCATCTAAATGGTTAGAAAATGGGTGTCTAACTAGTGGAAGATCAAGGGTTTTGTCCTAGTTTCTACTATGCTAGGGGGACTTTTTATGTTTAAGTTTACTACTCTTGAGGACCTATCTTGTGTGCTGGTGGGCTCATGGGTTTATGGAAAGCACTTCCTAGCCCTTGCAAAATGGAAACCTGGATTCAATCCGGTGATGGATCTAACAAGAACGGCCCCGATTTGGGTCCACCTCCCTTTCCTCCCACTTGAGTATTGGGATGAGAAAGTCTTCAGATGGTAGGTGACTCCTTTGGCTCATTCATCATAGTGGACTAGGTGACCCATTCTAAATCTAGGCTATTGTTTGCTAGATTCTGTGTGAATGTCACTCTGAATAAAACCCTATCCAACTTTGTCATTTTGAAATCTAAATTGGGTAGATGGATCCAAGCATTGGTGTATGAGAATGCTACCCTATTTTACCAGAACTATTATAGTAGAGGCCACTCTAGTGACACTTGCAAGTCCTCCAAGTTGGGATCAAAAAAAGGGAACAAGGACAAAGGAATGGCTAAGGGGCCTCCCCTGATAGGTGAAGAGGAAAAGGTGGAGACTAGACCACCCTCGGTGGCTAATGAAATGGAAACCCTAGCTATTGAAGATCTAGCCCTGGAGGAAGGTGAGATCATCCCCCCTAGGAGATGGATGTTGGCTGCCCTAGTCTGGGTTCTCTTGAGTCTATAGAGGAACCAATTCTCTAGCCGATGGCCAAGCTAGTAAAGACCCCCATGATGCTCCCCCCAAAGGGGAGGATGACTAACCCTACTAAGGTAGAAAAACCTACCATTATGGTTTCTCTAGAGTTACAATCCCAAAATCCAAATTCTAAACCCCCCGTAAAGCTTGCGAAGAAGAGCTCCTCCAGCTCCCTTGATGGTTTGGAGGATGATGATGGGGAATGGAAAATGTAGAGAAAGAAAACCAAACCTAAAAAGGCTGATGTGGGAATGGAAACACCTAGGAGAAGGCCTTTAGACTGGGCAAGGAGATCGAGAGGGACCACAAGGGATGTTGCAGTAGGTAAGCAGCAAATCCTATAATCTAGTTTCAAAAGTAAGAAATGAATTTCCTTTCTTGGAATGTGAGGGGCTTGAACAGCTCCCTTAAACAAAATGTTGTCAAACACTACATTTTTTATCTCAAGCTAGATGTTCTACTCCTACAAGAAGTTAAGATGTCTGCTAGTAATTTCACTACCCTGGCGCCCAATCTTTGGTTGAGTGCTGCTTTCCTTTACTCTGAAGCTACAGGTGCATTCAGTGTTATTGCTATGCTCTGGAACCCCAATAGGATAACTAGTCAACTGGCTACTTCTTCCCCTAACTTCCTTGTTGTCACCTTCAAGAAGAATGGAATTAAATGGATCACTATTAATATTTATGCTCCTAATACCAAGTTGGGTAGAGCTTCCTTGTGGGTTGATCTTTTCCATCGGCTAGATCATTACTATTCTGTGAAGTTTTTGCTAGTAGGTGACTTTAATACCCCACTTTATCCCTCAAAAAAGTGTGGTGGACTAATGGATTACTCAGATAGCATGGGGGAGCTAGCTGATTTTATCTCTTCCATAGGTCTTCTTAACATCACTCTAAAGGGGAACCCCTTCACCTGGTCCAACAATAGGAATGGTATCCACCTCATCTAGGTGAGGCTAGATCAAGTACTAGCCACCTCTTCATGGAACCTTTGCCTAGACTCTTCCTTGTCTTCCCTCCCTAGAACAACATCGAATCATAACCCCCTCCTTCTCTGCTAGCATGACGCCCCTAAAGTTAGCTCGATGCCCATAGATTTTAAATTATGTGGTGTGCTCACCCATCCTTTAGAGATCAAGTGAAATTCTAGTGGAAGACTAATATCAGGGAAACTGCCATGTTCAGAATATCCCAAAAGCTTGAAATTATTAGAAGGGAGGTTAAAGGTTGGAGCAAACATAATTTTGGAGACTTTCGCAAAGAGAAAATGGAACTGTCTGGAGTATTAGATTCCCTCCAAACCTAGTTGGCTTCTGGAAGCTACCCTCCCCAAATTCAAGTGGAGGAGGAGTTGACTAGACACAAGTGGCAGGAAACCCTAAAAAAAAAGAAATCTACTGGAAGCAAAGATCCAGAATCTAGTGGCTTGCTGAAGGGGACAGGAACACAACCTTCTTCCATAGGTCTACCAACATCCATAAAAGAATAAATATCATCTCTGCTATTATGGATGAAGAAGGTAATGAAGTCAAGGAGAAGGATAAAATCAATCAGGTTGTGATTTACTACTTTAGGGGGTTGTGCTCTAATGAGGGTCCTATATGCCTGAATAGCATCCAAAACCAACTCCTAGACCACATCCAAAGTGATATAACTCTTAGTGATAATGACATGATTATAGATTGGGTCTCTGATGAGGAGGTCAATAATGCAGTCTTTGCTATGGGAGCTTACAAAGCCCCCAGGCTGGAAGGATTTCCTCTGGAATTCTTTCAAGAGTATTGAGACATTGTGGGGATTGATGTTACCTATGCTGCTAGAGACTTCTTTAGGATTGGGTGCCTTCTCAGAAAGCATAATCAAACCTACATTGTGCTTGTCCCAAAGCATGACAATCCTACCACTATGATGGATTTCAGGCTGATCAGCCTCTGCAATACCTTCTACAAGATACTTACCAAGATTTTGGTTGGTAGAATCAAGCCTCTTCTAGACAAGATTATCTGCACTACTCAAAAAGGTTTTGTGCTAGGTAGATAGATTCTGGATGTGGCCATTGCGACCCATGAAATCATCCATTCTATGGACAAAAGAAAGGTCCCAGGTATGGCCTTTAAACTTGATATCTCTAAAGCTTATGACAAAGTTAACTGGTCATTTCTATTTAAAATTCTTGCTAAAATGGGCTTTAATGAGAAGGTTATCCAGATTATACAAGAATGTACTCAAATTGTTATCTTCTCTATTCTGGTCAATGGCACCCCTAGTGGCTTTTTGAAACTTAAGAAGGGTCTTAGACAGGGAGAACCTCTCTCCCCCTACCTCTTTATTATGGTGGCTGATGTGCTTAGCAGGAATCTATGTATGTTATCCGCTATGGGAAGAATAAAAGGCATCAAACCTACTTCTACCCTTCCTCAGGTGGTGTTAGAATAGTTTGTGGATGAGACCTTCCTCTTTGGGTATTCTTCAGTGATTGAGGCCAGACAGTGGAAACAAATCCTTGAAAGCTATGCATGGGCTTCTGGATAGTGTATTAACTATCAAAAGAGCCAGTTGTTCTTCTTCAATACCCCTATGGAGTTACAAAATAAGGTGCTTCAAATCCTAGGTTATGTAACAGCTTCACTCCCTTCTACCTACCTTGGCCTCCCACTTACGGTTAAATAGGTGTCCCAAGATTTTTGGAATTCCATCCTTGAAAGAACCCAGAGGAAACTTGTTGGTTGGAAGGGGAAGATTTTAAGCAATGCTGGCAAACTTCAGCTTGTGGCCTCCACTCTCTAAGGGATCCCTGTTTACTTCCTATCCCTCTTTAAAATCAGAAGAAACATGGCAGACAAACTTGAAAGGATTCAGAGAACCTTTCTATGGGTGGGGTCTGAAGAAAAGAAGAGGATGTCTCTTGTCAATTGGGACATTATCTACCTCCTAAAAAGAATGGGAGGCCTGGGACTAAGAATAATTATTCTGATGAATAAATCCCTTACCATAAAAGTGGCATGGAAGCTCATAGAAGGAAAGGTAGACTAGTGTAGATTAATGGAATCCAAGCACCTCCAAGGACATCCCTATAGGTGGATGTTCCATAATAGCGAGCTCCCAAGTGGATCCAAACTCTGGATGAACATATGTAAATGTAAGACCCTTCTATCTAAAGGATCTTTTTGGCAAATTAGGAATGGGAGATCCATCAGATTTTGGAATGACCACTGGATCATGAACCAACCTAACCTGGGTTGTAGATTCAAACCTCTTATGGACTATCTCAGACCTATCCTGGGTAATAGAGTCTCTAGCTACATCACTAGTAGGGACTAGAAGGATATACCCAATCGATTAAGAGATAGACCAGACCTACAACACTTGGCCAAGGATCTCATGGAAAACCTGACTAATATAATAATTTTGGGGTTTGATGACTCTATTATCTGGGCCACCACCCAGGATGGTACTTTCTCTGCTAAATCTACTTACAATCTACTTTTGAAGGAGGAGAGTAATCCAAGGGACTAGAAGAAGGTGTGGATCCCTTTTCTCACAATAAAAATAATTTTTTTCTGGTGGACTCTAATGCATGGTAAGGTCCTAACCCAAGATAATCTTATAAAGAGGGGCTTCTCCATGGTGAAAAAATGTGTCCTATGTAAGAAGGAGGAGGAAATGGTGAACCACCTTTTCATCCACTATGATTATGCCACTAGCATTTGGCAAGAGCTTATCAGCAAATTGGGTATCTTGTCTACCTTGGGCAGTGTTGGTTGTGGATTATTCCCTTTGATCTTCAACTTGCAGATTTACACTTTAATGGATAATTTAAATAAAACTTTGACTCTATCACCACTCCAAAGTCCACAAGGAAGAGGGCCAACTGACAAGGATCAACAATGAGATCCTTCTTCACTTTAAGCCTTAAGCTTGGGTGGGTGTACCCTTGACTCACTTCTCTAAAGGAGTCACCAAATAGATATTCAAATAGGTCTTTTACAAACAAACTAAAGGTATAATCATTTAATTTGTGTGTGTGTTTGGTTGTAGACCATGAAAAGCTTCCAGAGAATGGACCAGTGCCTTATCCTATGGCAGATAGTCACCCAATTGCATATATCAGCTGAAAATCATAAATCAAACACTCTTGGGTTCAAGATAAGTGCTTTGCCTATTACCCTTCTCCCTCAAACACAAGGACATCAGATTCTTATCTGGTTATGAACTCACTAAACTCACCCAAAAAACTTTAATCCTAACTTTGTTAGGAACTCAGAGATGATTTCACAATACTCTTTGTTTACCATATGCTAATACACTTTGTGATACTAACATATATGAGCCTAGAGCCAAAACAAGAAGACATACACAAATGCAGGATTGGAACCCAATAACATACTCAGAATCAATATACAATCAAAGAAACACTGAGATAGGAAGCAAGCCCAAAATCCAAATTCTCATTCTTCAAATGTACATGAATCTGCAACCGGGGACCAAAAAGAAATCTTAGAACCCAATCTAAGTCAAAAAATTAACTATTTATACCACTAGCTGCCTTGAAATCCCAAACAAGATGCAATAAGCTTTAGACAGCTAAAGTAGGGCTAAGCTTTCACCCACTAGAACAACCTAGTATTCAAAAATTTATTACACTGGGTGGAAAACCAAACAACCTAGATAATCAAATCCAAGAATGATCTGTAATCATGAGAAATTATGAGCTCAATACAAGACATCAAGGAATTGCCATGAGAACCAGTCTAATCAACCATTTGCAAATACACCTTGAGCAACAAAATAGTCCTTCACATCAACTTCGCAACTGTTACTATCCTGCAAAAATTAATTTCAAGCAACCCCCTTCATCGCACATGGTTCACTGCTTGAAAACCCTGCAAAATAATGGTTGTCGCATGATCGCATAGCCAGGAAAAGGGTTATGCGAACATGTGACATACCACCAACATTCACCACCAGGTATAAAACATCATGCCACTGATCAGCAGGACCCTTGGGCCAGATCGCAATACCTACCACCACCAACCAGTCAAGATCAGCTAGAAAAACCATTACTTCCGGTACCTCCTGTCAGAAAAAACTCTCTCCAAGATTTGAAATCTAGTAGCAATGATCACATGGAAAATTTAAAATGTCAGTGTAGATCTCTTCCTCTTCCCAGAAAACTAGGTGGCCCTTAAAGGAATCCTAGTTTACATTTATACCTGGTTGCATGATCGCAAGACACCCTACTCACCCTTGCGATCATGTGACCGCAATACCCTAGCCACACAACTATGACCAAAAACCCTCTTGAGAAGTCATGGTCCCACACCAGGAAGCTACCAACCAAAAATAAGCATGTTGGCAAGACCCACCTTTAACTCCTCAACTGCGACATGCATAACAGTTGTCGCATGATTGCATAGCCAAGAAACAGGCTATGTGAACATGCGACAAACTACCAACACTTGACTTTCTACACCGCCACTGAAACCCTTGATAGAATACTGAGCCCACCTTTAAGTCTGTAATGGCGACATCTTAACGGTTAGTCACATGTTCGCATAGCCTGAAAATGGCTTATGAGAACATGCGATAACCCACTAACATTCACCACAGAAAGTTAAACATGCTCGGGCACTGCAGACACAGGCCCCACTGAGAAAAACCACATCACCAATGTAGCCAACCAATGAGAAGAAGACATGGCACAAAATATAGCACGTGGACATCCAAATTCTCTCATTTTCTTAGACCTTCTGATAACATATCCACATCAACGCTCACCAACCAACCAGAACTTGACATATCATCAGACGGTCCCACCATCTCAGCAAACTCAACCCTCTTATTTGGCAAATGCGTGACTGAAAGAATATTGCCAAGTAATAGAAAACCTTACATCATCACCAAATCATTTAGAGAATGTGTGAATGCACGTTCACTGAATCACCAAAACACTTAGGGCATTGCCAATTTATCATGCGAACCAGTGAACAAGAAGAAAATTTGTCGGGCCGCTAAACATTTTATCACAACTACTGAAGACACTGAGAAATTCAACCGAGCCCACACATGAAGATCAACAGCCATCTCATAATCTCATAGACCTGACACACTACATAAGCTTTTACGCAAATCATTGATTTTATACGAATGTCAGGTCCCACTGCAATTCCACATACCATCTGGCTTAACTAACCAAACACTAACACATCAGTGCCACTGAGCAGACAGGTCCCACCACACTTATCCACCAATAGGAAATAGATGTCAACTAGTCACATGGTCTCATGTCAAAAATTCCTGACATGTGATCATGTGACAACCAATGAAAACATGCACCTTCGCTTCCTTTCTAACATCAGGACCACCACCGAAGAAATGCCTGAAACAAACAAGATCAACAGTAGGTGCATGATCTCATGAGCATGGAATATTCCTTACACTCATACACTGACCATCGATCTCCTCCCTTTGCTGCTTGAAGAATTTGGCCCAACCAACCATCACACTTGTGCACTTAAGACTGACGAACAAGGAGTGCTGGCAGAAGAGAAGAAATGTGAGGTGGAAAACATCCAAGGTTTTCGGTGAAGGATCAAAAACATCTAGGGTATTCTACCTTATTCAAACCATCAATTGGTCCCAGTAGAGGGGATTATAAGTGCGAGTTGAAAACAACCAAGGTTTTCATGCAAACCCCAAAAGTAACAGAGATGGAAAACAACAATGGGTTTTCGACAATTTGGCATATTAAGAACTATCTCCCGTAGATCCTAAAAATTGAATAACTCCCTAGATTTTGTGACTTAAGAGATGTGATCTAGACTGGAGCTAGGTGACATAATAAAGAGCACAAGGCTAAGGGCGCACATCATAAAACCTCATAGATTTTCATCGCAAGATAAAAGTGTGATAGCAGGCATGGCAGGACAACATTACAAAATTTGCAAGGAAAAGGCCATTTTCATTAGATTTTTGCATTGACTGGAAAATGGCCTAATAGTGGCTCTATCTAGGGATGCATGCCTCTTGCAAACATGGAAATAATCAAGAATCATTGGTTAAATCAGAGCACCCATAGGCAGAAAAAAGTAGATAATAAGGAACAGGCAAGGCAAACTTGCAACTAAGACAAAACAGGACCATGGACCAGACAACTTTACAGAATTTACAAGGCTATGCACCTATATACAAACCTATCTACTATTCATGGAAAAAATAATACCTCAAGAGAAGTATTTCTTCAAGAATTGTCCATGAACAGGCAATTCTTGAACATTACCATTCAATTCTTTTATAACATAAGAATCTTGGCCCCATTTTTCATGAATTTGATATGGCCCTAGTCAGATTGGATCAAAATTACCATGCTTTCCTCTATCCTCCAGTCTAGCATTCCAAATTAATACTAAATCATCAGGCTCAAACTTTCTTGTGACAGTCTTCTTGTCATATAGGTTTTTAAACTGTAACTATAACTTGGCATTTCTTGAAGCTAATTCTCTCCTGATTTCATCCAGCCTGATGAGATCCTCAATCCTCAGTTGCATCTCATCATCTATATCATCATCATATAATTGCACAAATTTATACATCTCTAAAAAATTATTCTGAGGCATCCTTGCATGTATTCCATACACAAGGTCAAATGGTGCACAACCAATTGCCTTCTTTACTATCACCCTATCATCCCATAGAGCTAATGGCAACTTTGCATTCCATGCCTTCTTGTTCTTTTCAAGAATCCTCTTGAGGATTTTAATCAAACTCTTATTAGTAGATTCTTCCTGACCATTTCCTTTTGGATGATAAGGTGAGGAATAAGAAATCTGAATTCCTAAACATTTGCAAAAATCCTCATATTCAGCAGACCTAAAACACATGGCATTATCACTTACTATTCTCTTAGGGCACCCAAACCTTGTGACAATGTTATTCAAAAGGAAATCAATTACCACCCTACTTGTTGCATTCCTTTTGGGGATAGCCTCTACCCACTTTGTGAAGTAATCAATGGCAAGTAAGATCCATGAGTGTCCTCCACTTGACTTGTTTGGTATCTCCCCTATAAAATCAATTCCCCATTGTTGGAAAGTAACTTGTACCTCTACTGGTCTTAATGGAATATTTCCTAAAAATTTGAGCCTACTAGAGAACCTTTGACAAGCATCACACCTCCTTACCAACTATTCTACATCCTTGAAGATTGTGGGCCACCAGAATCCCGCTCTCAAGATCTTATGAGTAGTAGTTTTACCCATATAGTGTCCACCACAAATTCCCTCATGCATTTCTTTTAACAACTTGTTAGCTTGATCTTCGTCAACACATTTTAAAAGTATGCAATCCAAATTTTTCCTATACAATTTACATCTCACAATCACATACTTGATGGCATGCAATTTCAATGTTCTTTTCTTATTGTCATCCATGTTTGTTGGACACCTCATATTTCTCAAGTAATAAATGATATCTTGATACCAAACACAATCATCCATATCACATGTATAATCAATTTCAGAATGATTTACCTGATTAGCATCAAGATTGGATTGGGCCATCAGTTTTACTAATCCTTGTCCTCTAACCAACTTAGTAATCTGAACATCAATGTTGAATTCCTAAATTCTATTGATCCATCTGCATCTTCTCTCAGACACCTCTTGTTGTAGAAGATAACCTTGACTGCTGCACTTGGCTCAAAGGCAATCACAACTACCCCCATCAAGTAACACCTAAAAGCCTTAACTACCTTGACAAGTGCATATGCCTATTTCTCATTGATATCATACTTCAATTCAGTAGCCTGTAAAGATTTACTGAAGAATGCAATAGGCTACTCAAAACCATCCTTATTCTTTTGTAACAAAATGGCAGCAATAGTATGAAAAGATGCTAAGGAAAAGATGTGCATCGGGATACTATAATCAGGTGCCTTAAGTACTGGTGCATCTTTGATAGCTTGTTTGATATTCTTGAAAGCTTCATCAGGCTCACCCTCCCAATTAATAACAGATCCCTTCTTCAACATCTTAGATATAGGTCTAGTAACCTTTGCAAAATTTGTCACAAATCTTCTCAAGAAATTTACTTGACCAAAGAAGGACTGAATTCCTTTAACATTTTTTGGCCTCTGGATTTTATCAATAGCTTCTACTCTCTCAGGGTCAATTCTCACTCCTTGCTTTCCAACCAAGTGGCCAAGCAACTTGCCCTCAGTGACACGAAAAGCAAATTTCCTTGGATTTAGTGAAATGTCATATTCCAAAGCCCTTACAAATATTTTCTCTAAATGAATACAATGGTCATCTTCCTTCTTGGATTAAATAGTCAAATCATCTTGATAAACAATAAGGAAATCATTTATAAAATTTGAAAAGGAAACATCCATTGCCCTCTGAAAAGTTGCACCAGCATTTGTGAGACCAAAAAGCATTCTCACATAAACATATGTCCCCCAAGGTGTAGTGAAAGTTGTCTTGAATTGTTCTGACTCCTTTACAATTACCTAATTGTAACTAGAGAAACCATCCATCATAGACATCAATTCTGATCTAGTTACTTTTTGTAGCATAGTTTCCATATTGGGCAGACAATAGTTATCCTTTAATGAGCTGATGTTCAAATTTATGAAGTCCACACAAAGTCTGATGTCACCATTTTTCTTCCTAACAGGAACTAAATTTGAAACCCAAGAAGAATGCTTGATAGGCTTGATAATTCCAGCATCTCTTAGCTTTATCAATTCCTCTTGCATCTTGGGTGCCAAAGTAGGATTAATACTTTGTTTTTTCCTAAAAGGTTTAGCATCCTCCCTCAAAGGAATAACATGCTAAAATAAATCTTCTCTATAAACCTTTAGGCCATCAAATGACCATGCAAAAACATGCCTAAATTTTCTCAATAATTCAATCAAAGACTTCCTTATTCTATGAGATAAATCTCTACCAATGTATACCTTCTTAGGTGCCTCTTGTGTTCCAAGATTTATCTCCTCCAAGTCCATGTGACCTTCTTTTTTACTATCTTTCTAGACTCTGTCCTGGCTTTCAAAAATAGTTTCCAAAACAACAAGTCCCTTAGGAACCTTGTTAGTTTTGAGTTGAATAACTTCATTCCCAAGGACAATCTCCTTTCCTTCCATGGACTCAACCAAAGTTGAGAAATCAAATTCTTGACCATGATATTGATCTTCACAATTCATAAAATTCAATATATCATTATCATCATCAAAAACTTGCCAATTTTCAACATTATCTGGTATGCTTGGTCTAGTCTGAATTTCAACTCTAGAGATACCAGCAAAAGTAGCATCCCTAGGATTGATTTCTATATTGGCTAACAAATCAGCCATCCTATTATTACTCCTATCCTTCCACTCAATATTGAAGGCATCAAAATGCTCAATCAAATCCCAAACAACATTCCTATATTGTTTCAACCTTTTATTCTTGGAAGCATATACTGACCTGACTTGGGATACCACTAACTCAGAATCACCAACAACACTTAAGCACTTAATACCATGCTTTTGTGCCAACCTTAGTCCTAACAACAATGCTTCATATTCTACTATGTTGTTGGTACAAAATAAATTCAATGTGAAAGAAAACTTATAGGTGTTTCCATCAGGAGAAATAAGTAAAATACCTACTCCTGCTCCATCTTTGCAGCTTGCACCATCAAAGTACATTACCCACAAATCAACTTTCATAGACTTTTCACTCACCTCAATAGAAATAGGTGGTAACATATGTTGCTTTTCAAGTATGGGAATCTCTACCTTGAAAGCATTAATGTCAGTATCCACAAAGCATGTAGTTTCATAATCAATGTTCCTTTCAATCATGTCGCATACTCTTGGCTCTCTCTTAATTTTGATAAACTGATCATCAATCTTGAAAGTTGCATAGGACAGATCACATTGTAAACTTCCACCCATGGCAGCACTCCATCTTCTAGATAGTAGCATCCCATAATGAGGAGGGATATCCACCACCAAGACACTCATTGTTAACTCTTTCTCTAGATATGTTGCCATCCTATATGGCATTGCATTGATGGTGCCAATAACTAGTACCTCTCTCTGATCCATTGCACAACACCTACCTTGAATTGTATCAACTTTAAGGCCCAACTTCTCCATGATTTTAAAAGGCATAACAGTATTAGAGGCACCACTATCAATCATACAATTTCTTAGTTTCATACCATTCACAAGAACACTTAAAAATAATGGATCAATGTTCTCAAGGCTAGCATTGGCAGAACTGTCCAAATATATAGGAGGAATTTGAGATACAATCCCCTGAGCAGTAGCTCCTTTCAAAACTTTACCTTGAGATTCATTGCATGCAACATCATTATTATGAACATTATCTACCCATGCAATGGCTCTGTCTTTGTGTTCAAGGATCCTCAACAATTCTGACAATGGAACCTTGACTGTGATTTGGGACAACACAGATAACATATCAATAGGGGTAGTGGGAGGAACCTCAATTTGTACTACCTTTGTATCTCTTTGTCTATCTGAAACATTAGGTGCATTGACCACCCTCATCTTCTCATTCTTAGCCATTGTACTAACTGGCTTTTCAATCTCACTAGAGGTTTTTTCCATTCCAACTCCCTTAGGCTCACAATTCTTACCCTTTTCATTCTTGAATTTTACCATGTGATCACCTTTTGATTTGTTTTCATTAGGATCTCCAGAGTTGGTACTCTTTATAAAAATTCCTGTAGCTTTCTCATTTGCATTCCTTGCCACCATGCCCCTAGTTTTCACTTGAGCAATCATTTCTGTAGTAATTCTATCCATTTCTTCCCTAGAAGGTCTTCTCAAATTCACTAGTTCAGAAGAAAATTTCATGTTACATGTCTTTTCATCAATGCCTTCATCATCAGAAAATACCTCTTGATGAAAAAGGGCCTGATTATGTTTCTTTGCATTTACATCTACCTCTTCATCAAAATCAGAATCATCTTCATATCCTAGATATGAAGTAGCCATGTTGCATCCAACATCATCATGATCTTCTTCTTGATTTATCTCCTCACCTCCACAATCTTGATTTGTAGCCATGGATTGTGCAACCATGCAATACTCTACAGAATGAGGGGACTGCCATGAAACACACCAAGGTGTATCTTCTATAACATTTATAGAAGATTTTTGCAGAGGATCAGGGACAACTATGTCATTATTATTTCTTGCAGCGGGGACAATAGGCTTGCCATCCTTCCATTGGGTGTTATAGGGATAATTCTACAATCTATTCTGCCTACTGAAATTATTGTTGAACAGAGGCTTTTCATTAGCAAGAACATTGCTATTCCTATCAACAAGTGCTTTCAAATCCTTCAATGCATTCAACACCTTGTCCAATTTATCTTACTCTTGTTTCTTAGTTCCAAGAACCTTCTCATTATCCCTTTTATATCTCTTGTCCCCAAACAACTTTGGATCATCTCTCTTACCACCTAATTTCCCTGATATTTTCATATTATTCTCAATATTGATAGCAATCCTTAAAGCATCTCTGAGAGTTTTTAGTTCCTTGTCCCTCAGCAAATAACCCATCTTCCCATCAAATGCATTGAAGTATGTGGTTAAACAAACATTGTCATCTAACTGCATAACTTGGAACAACTTATGCATACCTTTCTGAAATCTCATGTTAAATTTAGTTGCAGACTCATTCTGATTTTTCCTTATGGTATTGAATTCATTCAACATGAAACTAGCATTAGGCCTATCACCATACTGCTCTTTAAAACATCTCTCAAAGGAATCCCAAGTATCAATACATCTATCAGGAAGTCTCTTGAACCAATCTCTATCATCCTCCATTAGAGACTGAACAAACAATTTCATGACTACATCCTCATGCTCTACCTCATAGTCATTAAGCATATCAACAAATAACCTAAGATGCTCCTCATAGCTAATAGAATTATTACCAGCAAACTTAGGGAACTTATCTCTTATATCCTTTGGAAAAGCATTTGGGTTGCCTGGTATCTGTATGTGACTGAATGTGACCTCTAAATCAGGCACAACACAACATGGTCATTATTCACTTGATAGAATTCGGGAGAGAGTATGAAGAACTCAATCCAAATTCCATGGTGAGGCGACCTGTTGCCTCCTGTGTGAATGGGGTGTTTGAATACTCTCAGAACGAGAGCCAACACCCAGGAGACCAATTCAACAATGGAGGATTTGAAAGCAAATATGAGCAAAATGAAACTAAGCTAAGAATGAATGCAATTAATCTAGAAAACTTTGAAAGAAATATAAAATGTAGATTTTTATTTGATTTTGAAATAAAGATGATATTAGACTAAGAACAAGTAAGCAAATTTAATCTAAATGTGAAATGCAATTACACTAATATGAGAAATTAAACTAGATAATGCAATAAAAGAGCTTTGAAAATAATGAGATATGAGACTAAAAAATGCTATAGTGTAGATGCTCTCAAAAATTTCTATCCAATGAAGAAAAAGAGCCCAAATAAATAGAAGAGCCAAGAGGAGGAGGAAGAGTTTCTTGATTCAAAACTCCTGACCCTTCATTCCCACATTGAGACAAAAATGCAAGAATTACTTAATAAAAAGAATGGAAAATGCCACACAGGTGACCTTTCGACTATTTTGAATTATCAATTCAAAAAAGTGTGTCCATTCGAATATCAAGTAATTATTAATTCCTTTTTATGGGTAATTAGCTAAAGAGGGTAGATTTTAATTTAATTAGAAAGCACTTAGGACTTTATAATTAAATTAATTTATCATAGGGGTAATTTAGCCAATTAAGTCAAAGAGACTTAGGAATTAATTTAGCATTTGATTATTTCAATTTATGGTCTTTGCAATTGACATCAAGTCAAATTAAGTCAGATATGAGAGAGAAAATTGCCTAGGGAACTAGGACTTTGGTGATATAAAATGGAGATAATGCACCAAAATTGATGAAATTAAATAGGTGCCAATTTTGGGGTATTACATTTGCCCCTCTTTGAATTGATGTACGAACAGTGCGTTGATTCAAAGAATAGTCTGAAGTGACAGATGAAAGCAGATGAAAGCATGAATTTTTTCGAAGTCTAAGTTAGATTGCGAAGACAACGATCTTAAAAGAGAACCGGAATCGGGGTTAGATTGCCCCAATACCAATTGATGAAGATGCAGATTTAGGACTATCTCCGAATTGGGGTTAGATTGCCCCAATACGAAGCTTAGTCCTCCGAGACCCAGGTTAGATTGCCCAGATAACGGTCTAAAAGAGATTTTGAGAGTCATCTCCAGAACGAAGCTTGACTCCCAGGAATTAGGGTTAGATTGCCCCAATACCCAAAAGATTTCAAGAACCATCTCCAGAATGAAGTTTGGCCCTTGAGGATCTGAGTTAGATTGCTCAGATACCTAAAAGATAGATGATAAGATAACAAGATGCAAGGCACCAAGATGCCCCTAGCGATGAGAACTGATGATTCAAATCAGACTGATTCAAGAATAGATTCGACAAGATTCAAATGATGTAATCATCCTGCCCCCTCAGGAGTGAAATTGAAAGATGACATGTCAGAAGGATGATAAACAACAAGAGATTGCAGAGCAAAAGCAATTAGACTAGATTCGTGAAGCTATAGAAGTGAAACGGAGCAAAGCAGAGGTCCTGTTGACCAAGTTTGACCATAGTTGACCAAATTTTGACTAGGGTTGACTTGATGAAAAGAAGCAAAGATTTGAGAACATGATGCAAAGATGAGGATCTGGCAGGAAGATGACACCAGAAGGCTGACTGCACAAGCGTCTGATCCAGAAGGAGTCCAATATTTAAAACGCGATTTTGAGCCACTTAGAGATGTCAGATTTCGATTTCAATCCCGAAAAAGGATGCAGCCAAGATGAGAACCTTTGATGAGCAGATCCAAAAGAAAGCAATCAAGAGAGTAACAAGAAAGCACTCCAAATGCAAGCCTAGAATGAAAGATGCAAGTCTAAATGCAGGCCTAAGATGAACAAATGCAATCCTCCGGACTCGGCTGTTGGACTCATCGTATTTATCATCATTGAGTTCGTTTAAGCATAGGACAATCACAAGATGCCATACAATTATCCCCAACATGAGAATATGAATATGACATGAGTCTTAAATTTGTCGGAATAAGGTGTAAGCATTAAGGCACAAGAAACCAGAATGACCTGAACACCTATTCCTTTTAATATAGCAAGTTAACATAAGCATTAGAGCATAAATGCTAGAATGACCTGAATGTCTCTTGCGAAAAAACACACCAAGCATGCAAGAGTTCCTTCTTTTGCTAAAGATTGCTCGCAGTGACCCTTACGTTCACTTAACAGGACGAGCATTTACAATTTCATCAGTAGCAGAAAGAAGTCACTCAAAAGACAAGGAGAAGAACCAACCTCACCAAAGCATCCATATAAAAGGAGTTGAGGTACGCATGGCCATCCAATATGAGATGGAGGTTCTTATAGACGGACACCCCTCTTATATAAATTCTTTGGATCATTGGAACTAAACCAACAAACAGAAAGAAAAAAAGCAAAGCAAAAAAACAAGCACTCAAAGAAAACAAAGCTCAACATGCCTCAAAGGAACATACAATTAGTTTCGGCTTCAGTTCAAGTTTGTGTTCAAGCAGATTGAAGTCGATTCGGAAAGATAATGTTCGAAGTCTCAATGAGATAATGACAGTAGGTAGATGTAATGAGAATCACTGGTGATTGATAAAAGGGAGAAATCCCGAAGAAGAGAGATCGAACGAAAGCTAGGTATCCGCAGGTAGGCATAGTGAGAACCACTGGAGACCAATGATCAAAAGAGTTTTTGAAAGCAATAGGACAATGCCCCCTAGACCAGGCAAGTGCCCCCAAGTGTGAACCAGTTCCAATCCATGAAGAGTCGAGGAAAACTCAAAGACAAGTGCATGAGCTAGCAAACCAAAGCAGGAAACAAACTAAAGTAGGAAAGCGGGAAAACAAACTAAAGCAGGAAAGGAAGGAAACTAAAGTAGGAAACTAAGAGCCAAGCAACGTTGAGATGAGATGTTACTTCAGGAAAACAAGAGGCACCTATTTACCAGGTTTTTACCATCTTGGCAGAGATTCTATTTTTGCTACGATGACACCTGTTTACCAGGTTTTCATCAATGGCACATTTTTCTCTTTTTCAATTTTTTTGTACTTTTCTCTTTTTTTGCTTTTTTTGTATTTTTTGAATATTTCATTTTTTTTGTATTTTTCATTTTTTCACATTTTTTTGTATTTTTGAAATTTTCTATTTTTTTTTGTATTTTTCACATTTTCTTTTTTTTTTGTATTATCAAGGTGCCTGTTTACCAGGTTTTCACTAGGATAATAGATACATCAAAGCGCCTGTTTGCCAGGTTTTCACTAAGATGATCATTTTGTTAGGACATTTTGCAATTTTTAGGATTTTTTGCAATATATCAATTTTTAGGATTTTTTCAGGATCAATAAGTATGTACATGAGCACATAGAGAATGTCATCTATAGAACTTCTTCAGATGAAGAGCGTTGATGGGCTCTTTGAGTTTCTCTCCTTCAGTGGTGATCTCTGGAAACACAGTCATTTGTAGTAGTAGCCAGTTGAGAAGTTGCAGAATCAGAACCAAATGTTGTAGCAGTAACAGAAGAGCCAACCAATAGTGTCCAACAGTCAAGAGATCCATAGTCAAGGAAAGATCACTTAAGTGAGACCCACAAATATCCTCATGGACACATCTTAACTCTTTGTTAGATTTCCCACGCTCTAAACGCTTAGGGAGAGTACATTCTAGTTTTCTCTTAGTCATGTCATTAGTAATAAGGAGATACTGATATGCACTTTGGGAAAAGGCAAGATGGAGTGAAGAGGGTAAAGTATGAGAGGCAAGGGTGATGGAATGGAGGGAAGCATGAGAATTTTGGAAGCTCGAATGACAACTTTGATTTTTTCTTTCTTTGGAATCCACATAGCTTTTGAATTTTTTCTTCTTTACTTTGAGGTGCTTTTGATGACAATGCCTATAGAATGGATTTCAAGATCCATTTTTTATTTTATTTTTTGGCTTTTGATTATCTTCTTTTTGAGAACCTTTGCAGTCTTTTGAACACCTTTGTTTCTTTCCTTTCTTCATAGTCACATGTCGATTAGATGGGACATGGTGACCTTGAGATATAAGTGGATTCTCCTTATTTTTGTTTTTATGTTGTACATCCAAGTTACTTCCAAAAGACTCGGGAATGGTGGATGAAAGAGGCTTATATGACTGGTTCAGGTGGAGAGGTGGAAATGGAAGTGGACGGGCCACTTTTCTGGGAGATGAAGAGGGAAGAGAAATTGATGGGATGGGCTCAAGTGAAAATATATCAGTATCATCCTCATCATTCATGAATGCATCAGATAGATCAAGAAAGTAATCTTCCATAGAGCATTGTTGATTGTGAGTTGTCTTAGAAGAGTTAGACAAGTTTGGAGGAATATTATGTGAGCCTAACCAAGATGGTCTATTCCAAGAGTTAGGTCCCCTTTCAGGTGGTAAGAGTGCATGAATAGGAACCATTTCAATTTTGGATCTACCAGGATTCCATGAGATTGTAACAAGATGGGGTCTCGGATACCCATGATTTGTTGGAGCAGTAGAAGTATAGCTTGGAGTAGATGGCCTAGGATCCATAGGAATGATCTCCACAAGAGGGTGGAAGGGATCATCATCAATAGCTTGATCTAGAGGATCATAACTTTCTCCTCTTTCTAAGTTGTTAAGACTAGCATATAAGTGCATAGCATCAATTGGTATTTCTGTAGTAGCATCTGATATGGAGTCTGATTCAGCTAGAGACATAGTCAGAGGTAGACTTTCTTCATCACTATCATCTGTCAAAGGAAATGTTTCTTCAATAGTAGGATCTTGTTCAGTAGTAGAAGTAGTAGAGTAATCTGGAATAGGCATACCTTGAGGCATACCCAAGAGAAGGGAAGCATCCAATAGTTTCTCCCAGTCAGTATATGTGCCATTAGAGTTGGCAGCAGTAGGAGTCAGTTCAATAGCAGAAGTGGTGGAACAATCTAGAATAGGTATACCCCAGGGCATACCCAAGATAAGGGAAGCATCCAACAGTTGCTCCCAATCAGTATGTGTATCTTTGGAATCGGCAGTAGTAGGATTTTGTTCAACAGTAGAAGTGGTAGAACAATCTAGAATAGGCATACCTTGAGGCATACCAAAGATAAGGGAAGCATCCAACAGTTGCTCCCAATCAGTATGTGTGCCATTAGAGGTAGTGACATATTCAGTAGTAGCTGCAGTAGTAGAAATCTGTTCAATAGAGTGTATAAAATCCTCCTGGTGAGGACCAAGATCATGTTCTTGAAGCACTTGAGAAGGTAGATAAGACTCTTTCTGGTAGTCTGAATTAGAATTTTGATCATTCAAAGATCTTTCATGTGTCATAGGTAGAATCTGTGTTTCTTCATTATCTGAATCCTTGCATGAGTGAAAGCTGTAGCTAGGTTGGTCAAGCTCATCGCTCTGATAGCCAATACCAAATCCATCTTCCGAAGGTTCCTCACAAGAACGTGGAGATGGAGGGAGAGATGTCAAAGATAAGATGGACTCAATCTGATATTCCCCCATGCCAATATCTTTGATCTTCAAGGTCTTTTCTATTTCTTTTAGCTTAGCATCATAGAACTCAATGGACTCTCTATTGGCAGGAATAAAGCTGTCTGTCGCTTGGGTAAGCATCTTAGCAGAGCAAGTATTTAGGCTAGCACTATTGTCAATGTGGACATGGGGGATACTCTTGGGGCCTATCATAACTTTAGTGTGCAGGGGAGCATCATGCGGATGGCTTAAGGAATGATCATTTTCTTTGGAAAAGCACAAATAGTGAGGCGAAGTTAAATGACCCACCATAGATTGGAACTGATTGAGATCAAGATCTTTGGGGACGTTTTCCTCAGTGAGGGCTTTATCCATAGATAGTTTTGGTTTGGATATCAAAGGTTCGGGACCTTTGAGAACAATCTTTGCATGAGATCGAGGGATAGCATTCACACAAGCTGGAGACTATGTGGATTTATAAGAGGGAGATGCAGGGCCTCGCAAGACAAAGGGAGTTTTGGGTTTAGGAGTATCCTCACTCCCTGGAGCAATGATCATGTCACAGTGAGAGATCCAAGGTTTGTTTCTAGCAAATCTGGAAGGTGGTTGAGCTTCTATCGTAGCCTTCTCAGTGGCATTGACTATTTGCATGCTAGAGCTAAGATTAAAGATAGACTTTGAGGGTTTTGGCATGTTAGAGCTGAGATTGAAAACCAAATTTGAAGGTTTTGGCATGTTAGAGCTGAGATTGAAAACCAACTTTGAAGGTTTTGGATCTCCCATCTTGTTGGTAGTATTATGAGAGATTGTGAAAGAGTTGATAGGTTCAAATGGATCAATAGGTTTAATTTTAGAAAGTGACCCTTCAGAGTCTTGCTGGTCTTCAAACAATGGGTTATAATATTCTTGAAATAGTAAGTCAGACTGTATCTGAAACAATGGATTGTAATAATCTTGGAATGACGAAGAATGTGAGGATTCCTCACGAAGTTTAGATTTTACAATGGATTCAGAATGATTTATGTCCTAATTACGAGGTTTACTTTGACCTTGATCAAAATTCTAAATGGGATAAGTCTTGCCACTTCGAGTCATGACAGTCATAAACAAAGATGTAACGAGCAAAGATTTGGGATAAAGCTAGACTCTATCTCAAAGATAACAAAAGGAGATAAATGGCTAGAACAACCAAGATGCAAGATGAACCTGGTACGAATTGTCAAAAAGAAATGGCTAGAACAGCCAAGATAAGACAATCGCAACGCACGGTACAAGAGCACAACGAGATAAGGTAGACTAATGAGAGACAATACGAGTCAAAGCAAAGATCGATCGATTCCTAACTCAGGACAACTAGTTTCTGATGGTGAACGACAGGAAAATAGAAAAACAAATCATGGACAAAAAGGCAGATCAAATTTATGTCATTGATCAAGCACATAAGACAGAAATCAAGGAGTTCAAGCAAACAGTCTTCAAGCAATGGGCAAGGGACAAAGCAACCTTGCGCACGAACATGAATAGTGACTTAGTATTTCTACTTCCTAAGGACTCTACTTGTGTATGTTCTTGAGAATGTTTTAGCAGACACTTAAAACACAACAACATCCTAGCAAGTTGTCTACAAGGATATACATGGCTTTTCTAAAGGGAGTCCTCAATATACGCAAGGTACGTGAGGCACAAATCCGTAGATGAGAAGAATTAGAAATCACATAGTCGGGGGGAGACGGTAACCCAAATCTCCTCCTTCACTTCTCAAAGGTATAAAGTTCTTTGAGGCTTAGCCAAGAGTGAAATATAACTCATTCCCAAGAGAGGTGTCTTTGGATTCACCTCCCGATATTTATACTCTGCCGGAACACGGGAGTTAAGGTCATCCCTTGAGGTGATGAAATCCCCAAGCAGGCCTTCTAAAAAAATGAAAAGTAAGTAATTCTCTATCAAAAAGTATTGAAAAGCACTAAAGGTGGTGCATTTAACCCTTCCAGTAAATGTGAGGTGAGTCCACAAAGTGGTGCATTTAACTCCTCACACAAACTCAAAGTGAGTCCACACCCTAGAAAACAAGTGAGTTCCAAAAAGCACAAAAGGGTTGCCAAGTGGAACAATTAACGCTTCTTTCCTATAGACCCCTCCCCTTTAATGTGGCACTGGGATTGCAACCACAGGGCGGAAATGAGGGGCCGGTGGATTAGCGAGTCCAATAACCTAAGATAGCAATCTAGATCAATCACAAGTAATCTAAGACTGCTAATCAATACTACTCATAAGTGCAAGAGGGTTTGAATCATGGAATATTTAACTTTCCAAGTAAACATGAAGTGAGTCCACAAAGTGGTGCATTTAACTCTTCATGTAAACAAGGAATGAATCCATGCCCTCAATTACTCAATGAGATATTTGATATTGGAACCAAGAATTACTTATGGTTTAAATACAAGCATTCACTAACATAAACTTGTATGAAAGAAAATCTATGTTCATTCATTTCCCATTAAGAGCATCAATTAAAATGTGTTCTATGAAAGCATGTAAACACTCAAGCCAAACACATGAGAGGTTCAATTTTAATTCCAAAGTCTAAATGTTTTAGAGATTTTAAGAACTCACCTTAGGTCCAAAGATCTGCAATCCAACATTTAGCACACATCTGAAAGTATAGAATCAAGACAAATAAATGGCAAACCGTAAGATATGTAACATTGATGTCTTCAAGATAGTCTTTAAATATTGATTTATTTGACCCATAAAATCACAATATTAAAATTTCTGGAAAGAATGAAGTTTTTAGCCAATATCAAGAACTACCATTTACCAAAATTGCAAGGTCTTATGATTCCATTTGGTTCCTCAACCAATAACCTTTTCAGACTGTAATTTTTCTGTCAAAAATCAGATTTAAAACACCAAACTCTGCCTAGGGAATCACATATCTTTCTCAAAAATAATCCAAATGAAACCAAACCAATTTCACAGTAACTATTAATGAATCTAGTTTCCAAATATGTAAGCCATTTATTTTTCTCATTCATAAATCATTTTCTAAGAATAAATCATTGCCTGCAACTCCAATGCAGATTGTTAAAAACCAGTTTTCACTAAAATGCCCATAACTTTAACAAATCTGCATAAAAATGACTCAAACCAAAAGGAAATGAAAGATAATTCATGTATCTTTCCAATGAATATTATTAGAGATCTTGATTCTTCATAATTTGTCCATACCAGACATTTCAATCTGACTGTATTCAGAGAATCTCAAATCTGCAAATACCCAATTTCACCAAAATGATCATAACTTATTCATTTCTCAATAAAAATCAACCAAACAAAAATAATGAGAAATAGGATTCATAATTATATCCATCCATTACTATATTAAAAGTTTTTCAAGCTTTAAATATCCGTACAAGGCATGAAACCAACACTAAAGCTGAAAAAGCAATCAAGAATGAGGCCAGAAATTGATCTTTTCTGCCCCACGGTGGGCACCAAAATGTATGTGACTGAATGTGACCTCTAAATCAGGCACAACACAACATGGTCATTATTCACTTGATAGAATTCGGGAGAGAGTATGAAGAACTCAATCCAAATTCCATGGTGAGGCGACCTGTTGCCTCCTATGTGAATGGGGTGTTTGAATACTCTTAGAACGAGAGCCAACAGCCGGGAGACCAATTCAACAATGGAGGATTTGAAAGAAAATATGAGCAAAATGAAACTAAGCTAAGAATGAATGCAATTAATCTAGAAAACTTTGAAAGAAATATAAAATGCAGATTTTTATTTGATTTTGAAATAAAGATGATATTAGACTAAGAACAAGTAAGTAAATTTAATCTAAATGTGAAATGCAATTACACTAATATGAGAAATTAAACTAGATAATGCAATAAAAGAGCTTTGAAAATAATGAGATATGAGACTAAAAAATGCTATAGTGTAGATGCTCTCAAAAATTGCTCTCCAATGAAGAAAAAGAGCCCAAATAAATAGAAGAGCCAAGAGGAGGAGGAAGAGTTTCTTGATTCAAAACTCCTGACCCTTCATTCCCACATTGAGACAAAAATGCAAGAATTACTTAATAAAAAGAATGGAAAATGCCACATAGGTGACCTTTAGAATATTTTGAATTATCAATTCAAAAAAGTGTGTCCATTCGAATATCAAGTAATTATTAATTCCTTTTTATGGGTAATTAGCTAAAGAGGGTAGATTTTAATTTAATTAGAAAGCACTTAGGACTTTATAATTAAATTAATTTATCATAGGGGTAATTTAGCCAATTAAGTCAAAGAGACTTAGGAATTAATTTAGCATTTGATTATTGCAATTTATGGTCTTTGCAATTGACATCAAGTCAAATTAAGTCAGATATGAGAGAGAAAATTGCCTAGGGAACTAGGACTTTGGTGATATAAAATCGAGATAATGCACCAAAATTGATGAAATTAAATAGGTGCCAATTTTGGGGTATTACAGTATCCCATCAAAATTAATTTTTCTATAGCCTTCTAATTGCATAGGTCTTCTCTGAAAACTTGAACTAGTATTCCCACTAGCATTAGCATTATTATCTACATTCCCACCCATATTTCTATTTGACTGCCTGTTAGGGTCAACAACTGGTATGGTGGATGCATTAGGAATACGATTGCTAGTAGTAGCATTGCTAGGTGGAACAGTAGTGTTCATAGATGGCATACCTAATTCAGCAATAGAAGGGCCATGAACATCAATTGATGAAGCCTTCAAGAACTAGATCTTTCTTCTCTTTTTCGCAATAGCAGCATCAATCTCAACTCTTTCCAACTCTTGAGCCAGAGTTTCATCCTCCTTTCTTTTTCTCTCTATCTCTATTTTCTTACTTGAATCAAGTGGTGGGATTTTTGGTATTGTCACTGGTTTGCTTGCTTGGTCACCCACCATCTTCTGCTTTCCTTTATCATTAATAACAATAGCAGGCCTAGTGATCCTATGTACATCCTTATCCTTGGGCAAAGGAGCATAACTTTGCACTTGTCTGATCATGAGGCCCTCTTCATCAAACTCATGGTCCTGCAACAAGTGCTCTTGTTCACTCCTCAGAGCTTCAAGATCACCAAAAACATCATGTTGCAAAGCCTTAGGAGCAGAAGCAAGCATCCTATTTCTCTCCTTCATTTCATTAATTTTCCTCAACAGAGACTGCCTCTCCAATAAAGCATTTACCTTTTCAACCTCTCTCTCCTCTTGTAATCTTTTATATATGGCATCTTGTTCTGCCAACTGCAACCTAAGTGCATTCAAGTCACATGGATCTATCATGTTGTCTTTAGAGCTTGATGAAACTTCCACATCGGTAGGACGCTAATATGGGAAATGCACTCACCTTGGTTCCATGGGCTGCCTCCTGGGTATGTTCTCATCAAGATCTAAATCAATCTCCAAACCAATCCCTCTAGCTTGTTCATCCTGACCTACAGGTAATTGACCCTTGTCTTGAAATACAACCTCTGGGGTATCATAAAATTTATCTTTAGAGTGACCACCATCTAATCTAGAAACTATCTTGTGAACCTTCCTCACTTCAGGAAACATGTGGTACTCTACCTCTGGTATTTCTTTGTTCTCTCACAGAAGCACTAGTAGACTCACCATTCCTCTTGATCTAGCTCTTCTTCTCTTGACTAGGCAATTGTTCCAAAGTGACCTCTGGATTTTTTCTAAAAAAGGGTCTAGTAGTCTTTCTTTTTTCCATCTTTTGCAGTCTATAACACTGGTTCTAACCCTTTTGAGTCACCACCCACAAAGTGAAAAATCCTTTAACTAAGTACAACAAAAAAATAAGAGTGCACTTTGCAAAGTTTAATCTCTAGACTCTCCCTAGTAGAGTCACCATTTTGTTGCTTGTGGATTATTCCCTTTGATCTTCAACTTGCAGATTTACACTTTGATGGATAATTTAAATAAAAATTTGACTCTATCACCACTCCAAAGTCCACAAGGAAAAGGGCCAACTGACAAGGATCAACAATGAGATCCTTCTTCACTTTAAGCCTTAAGCTTGGGTGGGTGTACCCTTGACTCACTTCTCTAAAGGAGTCACCAAATAGATATTCAAATAGGTCTTTTACAAACAAACTAAAGGTATAATCATTTAATTTGGTGTGTGTGTGGTTGTAAACCATGAAAAGCTTCCAGAGAATGGGCCAGTGCCTTATCCTAGGGCAGATAGTCACCCAATTGCATATATCAGCTGAAAATCATAAATCAAACACTCTTGGGTTCAGGATAAGTGCTTTGCCTATTACCCTTCTCCCTCAAACACAAGGACATCAGATTCTTATCTGGTTATGAACTCACTGAAATCACCCAAAAGACTTTAATCCTAACTTTTTTAGGAACTCAGAGATGATTTCACAATACTCTTTGTTTACCATATGCTAATACACTTTGTGATACTAACATATATGAGCCCAGAACCAGAACAAGAAGACATACACAAATGCAGGATTGGAACCCAATAACATTCTCATTAACATACCCAGAATCAGTATACAATCAAAGCAACACTAAGATAGCAAGCAAGCCCAAAATCTAGTTTCTCCTTCTTCAAATATACATGAATCTACAACTGGGGACCATAAAGAAATCTTAGAACCCAATCTAAGTCAAAAAACTAACTATTTATACCACTAGCTGCCTTGGAATTCCAAACAGGATGCAACAAGCTTTAGACAGCTAGGGTAGGGCTAAGGTTTCACCCACTAGAACAACCTAGTCAATCAAAAATTTATTACATTGGGTGGAAAACCAAACAACCTAGATAATCAGATCCAAGAATGATCTGTAATCATGAGAAATTGTGAGCTCAGTACAGGACATCAAGGAATTTCCATGAGAACCAGTCTAATTAGCCATCTGCAAAAACACCTCGAGCAACAAAATAGTCCTTCACATCAACTTCGCAACTGCTACTATCCTGCAAAAATTAATTTTGAGCAACCCCCTTCATTGCACATGGTTCACTACTTGAAAACCCTACAAAATAATGGTTGTCGCATGATCGCATAGCTAGGAAAAGGGTTATGTGAACATGCGATACACCACCAACATTCATCGCTAGGTACAAAACATCATGCCACTGATCAGCAGGATCCTCGGGCCAGATCACAATACCTATTGCCACCAAACCAGTCGAGATCAGCCAGAAAAACCATTACTTCTGGTACCTCCTATCACAAAAAACTCTCTACAAGATTTGAAATCTGGTAGCAATAGTCACACAAAAAATTGAAAACACCACCATAGATCTCTTCCTCTTCCTAGCAAATCAAGTAGCCCTTAAAGGAATCCTGGTTTACATTTATACCTGGTGGCATGATCGCAAGACACCCTACTCACCCTTGCGATCATGTGACCACAATCACCTAGCCATGCAACTGTGACCAAAAACCCTCTTGAGAAGTCATGGTCCCACACCAATAAGCCGCCAACCAAAAATAAGCATGTCGGCAAGACCCACCTTTAACTCCGCAACTGCAACATGCATAACAGTTGTCTTATGATCGTGCAGCCAAGAAACGGGCTATGCGAACATGCAACAAACTGCCAACACTTGACTTTCTACACTACCACTGAAACCCTTGATAGAAGACTGGGCCCCTTTAAGTCTGCAATGGTGACATCTTAACGGTTAGTCGCATGTTCACATAGCTTGAAAATGGCTTATGAGAACATGCGACAACCCACTAACATTCACCACCGAATGTTAAACATGCTCGAGCACTGCAGAAACGGGCCCCACTGAGAAAAACCATGTCACTGATGCAACCAACCAATGAGAAGAAGACATGGCTCAAAATCTGACAAGTGGACATCCAAATTCTCTCATTTTCTTAGACCTTATGACAACATATCCACATCAACGCTCGCCGGCCAATCAGAACTTGACATATCATCAGATGGTCCCACCATCTCAGCAAACTCAACCCTCCTATTTGGCAAACACGTGACTGAAAGAATATCTCCAAGTCACGGAAAACCTTACATCATCGCCAAATCATTTAGAGAATGCATGAATGCATGTTCACTGGATCGCCAAAACACTTAGGGCATTGCCAATTTATCATGCGAACCAGTGAACAAGAAGAAAATTTGTCGGGCCACTAAACATTTTATCACAACTGCCAAAGACACTGAAAAATTCAACCGGGCCCACACATGAAGATCGACGGCCATCTCATAATCTCATAGACCTAACACACTTCATAAGCCTTTACGCCAACCATTGATTTTATACGGATGTCAGGTCCCACTGCAATTCCACATTACCATCCAACTCAACCAACCAAACACTGACACATCAGTGCCATCGAGCAGATAGATCCCACCGCACTTATCTGCCAACAGACCCCAAGCGACAAATGTCAATCGGTCGCATGGTTGCATGCAAGAAATTCTTGACATGCGATCATGCGACAACCAATGAAAACACACACCTTCACTTCCTTTCTGACATCGGGACCACCACCGAAGAAACACCTGAAACAAACAAGATCAACGATAGGTGCATGATCTCATGAGCATGTAATATTCCTTACTCTCATACGCTTGTGCACTTAAGACCGATGAACAAGGAGTGCTGGCAGAAGATAAGAAATGCGAGGTCAAAAACATCCAGGGTCAGGGCCTATCCTCTGTCAAGGCCTCCTTCTCTGCATTCACCATTTTCACAAAGCTATCTTCCTGGTGCACCAACCCCCCTCCCCGATTATCTAGGAGATGACCTAGGAGGATTCCTTGGCCAAAACTAAAAATCCCACCCATTCCTCCTCCCAGTCCATCTGTGTCATCTAGGAGCTTGAGTTGGGTGCTAAAGAGGGTAGAACCCACAAAAAATGTGTTAAAAACCCTTTCAATAGGAAGGAGGGTCAGGAGGAGTCTTATGTCTCTGAGTCTGTATAGAACAAAGATAGGAAGGAGGCTAACAGTACTCCTAAGACTGAATGTAGGCCCAAAGAATGGAGAATGATGGAGAGCCAGGTTAATCTAGAGGTGGACTTAAGTGGCTCGAGTCATCGGAGGTCAAACAAAATTGCCAAGGAATAGTGTAAAACTAGGTTGTTGGAGATGACCTCTAGAGAGAAATCCCTGTTTGAAGAAGACTCCCACACCACTAAGTCCATGAAAGGTTCCTCAGATGATCAGATGAGGCTCCCTAGGACTGGTAACACTCCTCTACCCAACCTCCAGCAAACCACTGAAACCCCCAAAAACCCTACCCCACCCCTGAGTGCTTCTCATGATCCCTAGGATAAGGTCCCCATCTCTGATTACAATACCGAGGCCCTGGAGGACAAAAACAAATTCAAAGGCACTCTCAAAATGAGGTTCTCAAATTTGGACAAAGATATTGCGGAGATCAAAAAGAATATGCAGGATCTGACGAACCAATGCATGATGACCAACAAATTTTCCCTGAAGATCATGCACGCTTCGGCTACGACCCTCTGTCATGTGCAAGAAGAGCTGGCGGGTGGCAAATTGGAAGCAGACAAGGACAACAAGGATCTTTTCATATTTTTGCAGGAAGAGTGGGCTAGGACCCTACTGTCTAAACAGTTGGGTGGGAAGAACTAATTTCCGGTGTCCATGTGTTGGTTAATTTTGACTGGGCTTGGCCCTAGGTTCCCCTATTTTGTTAGGATTAAGAAGATAGAAATAATAGTTACAAGAAAATGTAACCAATATCATAAAATAATAAGCCACACAAAAGAGAACACAAGTCACAAAGATTTAATGTGGTTCACCCAATCCCTGGGCTATGTCCACCAATAGTGAGTCCAATAATCTTATTATCCAGTGATTACAACCTGATTACAACTGCAATCACTTACAACTCAATACCTTCGCAAGAAGCTACTAAAAAACATACATCATAAAATGCCTAACCCTAAGCCATTTTTATAAAATCTTTTTGCCACTTGAGGGTTAGAATCGGTTACAACATGTCCACCACAAATAGCTGAAAAATAGCCCCCCCAAAAAAAATTTAAGGGATAAATGAAAAGAAGATAATGATAACTCCAAAAGGAAATAAAAATTAGTTGAAAAGATTCTATGTATGATTGGTGAAGTGTTGTGTGTTTTTTATATCTCCAAAAGTCAAGAAGAAATGTGTATTTATTTCTAGTTCCTCTAATCACATGTGTGCATACATGAATTATTTTAGAAATATATATCAATAAGAAATACCAGTATACCTCACTTTATAAAAAAAATAAAATCTTCAAAACATTATATTTAATTAATTAATTAAAAAATAAAATGATCAATTACAAGAAAAGACAATATAATAAAACTAGTTACGATGTAATAAGAAATGCAAGAGTGATATTTATTTCCTTAATTGCATCTTCCAAAAAATATTACTCATTTACTCTTTTCTTATAAACATTGATTATATATCTATCATTAAAGAATACAAATATTTATGTATCCTTTCCATTAAAATTTCTTTCTTCTAAATCTATCAAATTCTCAGTAAAAAACTCACCTCTATAAAAACTAGAATTTATAATCTAAATTATAAAAATGCCTTTAGAATTTTTTTTATAATTGTTCTTTAGAGATATAATTTATCAATCTAATTTTATAATTTTAATTAAAATATGTTAAAAATATTTAAAATAATAAATACTATTTATATTTGCACATGATTAAACATTAAATGATAATAATCTGTCACTAAGATAGCTTTATAAAAGAAACCTTAATATTTTGAGAAAACAAGTACTTTTTAACACTAAAATTTCATGCCATTTTTTGTCTAGGAATAGCTCTAGTGGCACAACCTTTTCTACAGTGATGTCAAATGTCTTAGACATATAAATACTAGCCTCATTGTCCATAGAAATGGACCAACTGAAGGGTCTTTACATTGTTTATTGATCAACAAGGCTAAAATCTTTATAACAAATACTTCTTTTATGTTACTATTAGAGCCATTCAAATGTAAACAAGCCTCCAAATATTGGAGCCCCCATTAAATCTCTTAAATTATTGTCAACTACCCAAAAAAATATACTCATACTAAAATTAGAATTTACAATCTAACTTATATATAAGCTTCTTAGAAAATTTTTTAAAACAATTCTTTAAATATATACTTAATCAATCTAATTTAAAACTTTTAATTAATATACTTTTTAAAAATATTTAGAATATAATAAGAGAATCATATGTGAACATAGATATTAGAAAAATGAATACTATTTACATTTTCACATGATTAAACATTAAATAATAATAATCTTACTAAATTTTTGTTTAAAAGTATTATAATAAGAATTTCATCAAAGCTTTCAAATGTAACTTCCTCAACCAATATCTTATAAAAATACAATTAATTATTTAACAATAATAAATAACCGCTAAGATGCCTTTATAAAATAAATCTTAATATTTTAAAAACAAAATTACTTTTTAACACTAAAATTTCATTTTTTGTGGGAGGAATAGTTCTCAGTGGCACAACTTTTTGCATAGTGATACAAAATATCTGAACATATCAATACTAGACTTATTGTCCATAAAAATGGACCAACTCAAAGCATTGTTTATCAATCAACAAGACTAAAAACTTTTAAACAAATACTTCTTCTCTGTCTATTATTGTAACCATTTTAATTTGAACGTGCAAATGATCAGATGTTATCAATCAAGAAGAGAAATCCATACTAAAAGAAGATGAAAAGGAATAGGATGAAAAGGTGAAGGAAGCCCAACGCTCTGATTAAATTTTGGCTATCAGTTGGAATGAACGAACGAACGAACTAATTGCATGCTGAAGAAAATTCTCTGCTTCAGACTCTCATCTAACCCATTAGGTTACGCTGGCAATTTTATAATAATATGTTTGTTGGTTCGTTGATGATTCTGAAACATTTATGTCATAAATTAGGAGTTAATGAAGTGATGGACTATTTTAGGAGTTGAGAAGTAGATTTAGATTCATTTTTGAGATACGTTGACATCATTTTTATTGCAGCGGGCTATGTGATAATTTTGCAGATGGGGTTTTATCATAAAGGCTTTAACGATAAATTGAGAGTTGAGTTGGACCAAGAGGATCATTCAAACAAATTAAGAAAATTGCAACACTGCAATATTCCTTGAAGAACAAGAATAAACATAAAAAAAATCTTGTAAAATAGAAAGATAAAAACTGCAAAATGTTTACTTTCTATAAAAAGTCAAGAGAGAGTTAAGAAGGGGAATAAGAGATTTTAAGGAAGAGGCATCTTTGCCAGATTCTTATTTTCGGAAAACCTATCATTCTTATAGTATGATTTCCATGAAATTATTCTTATTTTCTCTTTTTAGCCACTTTATTTAAAGTTCTATGCACTTCGGTTCAGTGCTAGGAAACTAGAAATAACTGTCAGTCATGAATGGCTTGATAGAATGTACTATTCTCTCTCCAATAGGAGAATGATAGAAGATGAAAAATACATTCAGAAGAATGTAGAAGAGGTGAAAGAGACAACAGAAATATCTAGAATCTACGCATTCAATGGTTAAATATTTTTGGAGATTTCATAGAACAAGTGCTCTCATATAATTGGGATTTTGTAGTTGTTGTTTCGAACAATAGCATATATTTTTGTACTTCTGCTAGATTTTCTTTCCCCGTATATCCTTTGATAGAGTTGTCAACGATACCCTAATAAATATAGGTCTTATTATTTTATTGATTTTTCAGGTATCCAAGATATGGGCTGCTGGTTGCTGGGCTAGGACGTGGGGATACCTTGTTAAAAAATAAAAATAAAAAAAATTTAAAAGAAATTTTTTTTTACTACTGAACAACAGATAAATAATTTTGTTCTGATTATTTAAATATTTATAAATATTCAAATTATAGAAGTGAAATAATTTTGTTTTGATTATTTGAATATCTATAAATATTCAAATTATAGACTGTATATAAATTTTTCGAATTCTCTATTTGTATGGAGGAACTAATAAAGAAGAAATTTAGTATTATTTCTTAATAGTTTAAGTTTGGCTTGTAAAAGAAGGTGGATGGAGTGGAAGTAAACACAAATATTCAAAATTTAGAAAGAAATACAAATCTGTAAACTCAAGTGCTACAGCACTAATTTTCATTAATCAACTTAATAAATTTGATTACATCTTAGAATGCTATTGCATTCCACTTCCACTCTGACTCAAGATCCACAATGATCAGATTTCCTCTATAAATTACTAGTCATAGCTGATTTTGATTTTAAATTATCTTTTTCCTAGAAACTTCCATACAGCCCACATAATAGAACAATCTAGAAATAACTGAAAGTTCAATATTTTTATGATAGAAATTAATACATATTTCTACAATATTCAAACACGGTTGAAGTTTATCCAATTTGAATTTTGAAGTTGATGTTACAATTACACCGGCCAATTCCCTGGCATGTTCGAAATGCAAAATTCTGAGTATATTACCAGATACCAAATGTGTAAGAAAGGAATGACCAGGAGAGGCGTGGAAGATGAAGTACAAAATGATGGCGTTCATCGAAAAATATGATTCCGCTGATTTAGAACTGAATAGCAAAAATGCAGTCGATTGACAATGAAAAATATAGAGAATCAATCTGAAGGTGATTCTCATGATTCTTATGAAAAATCAGAGAAATCTACCCGTGATGACACATCTTCTCTCACATCAGATATGTCATCACGGCAAAATTTCTCCGATTTGTCATCAGAATCACCTTCAGATTTATTCTATATTTTTCGTTGTCAATCCGTTGCGTTACTTCTCATTCAACTCTGAATCAACAGAATCATATTTGTCGGTAGAATGAACCCATCAATTTGTACTTCATCATCCCGACGCCTCTCCTCGTCATTGCTTTCTTTTTCAAGCTCTCTCGCAGCAGGTCTCTCCAATCCGCCATCAGAATCAGAATCAGAATCAGAATCTGATAATGTACCAGCCTTTCATCAGCGAATTGGAATCTATGCTCATTGTAATGGGACTCACCACTAGCTTGACCTCTAGGGTTTCCGAATCTCCCCCAACCGCTACGTCCACGAGGCCCTGCAAATTTCATATTTCTTACATAGATTCAAAACCCACCCAAAAACACCAGTCACACTTTTTGTGCGACTAAAATCTCTGATATGTACAATTGAAAATTGTATGGGATGACTCTATCTAACGCCAAAAATATTTTATGGAATATAATTTTCACTAATCAAATAAAATTTAGGTTAGTAAAATATATATGTACTAATTATTAAAGATGCAAAATGTATTTGTAATATTTGTGAATATTATAAATGGTGTTAAATTCTAATCATAATAATAGAAATAATGCAGTCTAAAGTTTGGATTCACAATTCACACATACAAGAAATAAATCTAAGATCTTGTACAGAGTCTAAACTCACAATCTACACAAACAGAAAATAAATCTAAAATCTATGCAAAAACCTAAATGATAAACAATAATAGTTTTATCTATGTAAAAAATCAAATGGCAAACAATAATACCATTACGAAGACATGAGGAGATTCCATTGTTGCTTCAAACTTGCTTTGATAATTTGGTATGTAGGTTGCTCCTCACTAATAGTAGTGCTAGATGTAAAATAAGAGGTGTAAAGATATTATTTATACACTTCACATACATTTGATCAACAATTGGGATTAAGAGGCAAAATCAAGGGTCCCAAAATTTTCAGGGATTCAGAGGCAAAATCAAGGGTCCAAAAATTTTTAGGGATTAAGAGGCTTGAGAAATTTCCAGCGATTAAGAGGCAAATTGAAGATTGAGAAATGTCAAATCAACCATTGAGAAATATCAAGAGAAGGCATGAATATAATTCACGATTAATAAAGATTGAGAAGGATAATGTTAACCATGATATAATTCAAATTTATTAATCAATTTTAGATGTCTACATTTTATCACTTTTTTGAGATTGAGAAGAAAATACAATTGATTTAAATTCTCAATAGGTAAAACAAAGTAAAATAAAAGACATCAAAAAGATGAAAAAAAAAGACAATTAGGGTTCAAATAGGGGATAAATAAGGAAAATATTGGTAAAAAGAGCTCAAATTTTTTCACTTTCTCCACTTACAAATGAGAGATCAAGAAGAGAAAAAGAAGGGACGATGATGATATCAAGAAAAGATGCGAAGATGCATTGGTAGAATTGGAGTATGTTTACAAATGAGTGGTTGGTGTTAGTCTAGTGGTAAGTGCCTATCCTTGACTTGGTCAATTTTGCATGTTCTTTTGAAATTTGACTACCAAGGTTTTAGGGATGGTGAAGGTTTCTTTAACAAATTAGGGAAAATTAAATAAAATTAAAATGAATGTTAAGGGGTGAGGAGAAACTTGAGTTGGAAAAAGAAGAAGAAAAAGAGTGGAAAATCTCATTATGGGATGCACCCATCATACACCAAGGCACGATAGTGCATGATCATGTGTTCTTTGTATATGGAAATGCACACTAAATGTATGGTCATGCACACTCAATATGAATTGTTGCATGCATACGAAACGACATGCACTAAAATGTGGTGTGTTGAGCACCATGCACCCACGAGTGCACAATATTGCACACAATCTATAGAGCATGCACATCAGGGTGTTTAACATTGCATGTGTAGAATTTCTTGCTACATATCTTGCACATATATAAAGGTGCAAACCAATTGCACAAGGAGGTACACAAATTAGGGGAAAAAGGAAAAAATATATAAGTTAGAAAAGTGGATTTTTAAGGTAGATTAACTAACACTTTGCATTTTTTAGTTAAAAGATGATTTAGAACCCCTCCAGTCATGAGAGTGACACTCTCAAGTACTGACACTAAGATCAAAACTGACAATGAGATATGAGAACTTCTCAACTGGAGTTGGCTTATGGTTCCTTAAATTAATACATGAGATTAGGTGGAGTCTAACAATAATAACAATGTTTATAGAGATATGGTATCCTGAGTGTAATGAATTCATCCTTCTAACATGTGAAGTGACTATGATAATAAAGGATGTTTTGAGGATATTATAGATCTCCATAGAGGGAGATCAAGTGATTTATAATGTTGATGTTGGAAAGGAGATTTTGATTCTAGGATATTTGGGACATATGGTCTAGGCATTGACCAACATTATTTAGACCCATGAGATGTAAAATTAAGGTTAGATATTATATTGTTTCTACTAGATAGATTAAATATAACATTACTTACATCCTAAATTGATGATGAAAAAGATTCTTTATTGCATATGGACAATAAAATTAAAACTAATATCCTACATAAATGTTCAAGATAATTCTTTATTGTATGAGGACAATCATAGTATGAGGACTATGTGTCCTAGCCCATCTATACAACTACATGTACGTAAATATACAAAGGGGGATCTAGTTTTACATGTGGAGTGACTCGACTACACAAATGGACATGGAAGTACATATACATTGCATGAGATATTATGGATAAGAGATGGAAGAGAGTGCTTTCCTATGTGTATTTATGTGGTGGTACTAGGAAACTATGGAAACTAGGCGACACGCCCCACTAGAAATGAGAGATAGCTGACATAAAATTGTTTATCTAGAGGTCCAGGAGAGAGAGTGAGGTTTGGGTATAAGATATAGATGATATAGTTTATTTTAGGAATTTGAGATACCTAATTAGATATAAAAAGAATTTTGTAGATAGATATTTTCTTTCAAGAGGATACATAGATAGTTTGGGAAAAGGGTGTACTTATTGGAGAGACAATGTAGATCTTAGAACATAAAGTGAGATTTGGTTATGGGGTTTGATGATCCTAGAAAATATGACCATTATTTTTTTATGGGATTATCACCTATGCCAAGGGATCTATGTGTTGATATAGAAGACCTTGACACTAATTATGGGAAGGAGAGATAGTGGTGGAGACATAGCTATTGAGATAAAGAGCTATGTATAATCAGAGTACATAGACTAATATTGGAGCAATGAGTACATCGGAGGAAAGTCCATGAGGAAAAATATATAAGAGGACAATGACTAGTATATCAAGGATGAGAAAATTTTACAATTTCTATAAAAAGTATAATATGTACAAATTGGATAAAATGTATTAGAAATACATATGTTAGACAAGAAAAGGAAGAGAGATTAGACATATAGGAAATATAGATTAGAATGGAGTAACTCAATAGATAGGAAAGATGGGAAAATATCATTAAACAAGGTCAGAAGGGTAGAGTTAATAGGGATGAAGATACAAATTTTGCTAAATAGGGTTTTCAATGTATAAATTATAAGTATGAGTAAGCAGATATCACAAGGTAAGGGTGGTAGGGGAGAGATGATAAGGATGGATAGGTAGTGGGGTAAATAATAGAGCTTAAGTATGTTAAGCATCAATAGATTTAGCTATAGACAAGAAATCTTAGGACACATGCAAAGGTAGATGAGATCTTTTGATAAAGAGATGAGTTTTGGGATGAGTTGTTTTAGGTGAGGTCAAGAGGGATGTGATTTTCACAATTACATTAAGATAAAATGTACAGGTTGTCACCATATCTTCATAGTTGATCACACCATATAATGTATATAAATTTTTTATACATATAGATATATAGGATTTTACACATTACAAGACTCTAGATATGAGTAGGAAATATCCCATGAAAGGTGATAAATTCCTCTCCAAGACTCATGTGAAAACTAATGAGGGTGTGATGGGCCAATATGAATCCACACATGAGGAGAGAGTCATTGAGGATGATATGATGAGGAATAATTATGAATATCCCACCAACCATTGACATCATAAGGGTGGGAACTCACACCTTTGGAGTTTATGAATACATCATGAAAAAGTGAACTTGTAGACAATGGACTAACAGTTTTTATGCATATGACCATTGTACATGTATATGTAAAATGAAAAAACATGTAATAAATGATGATTTAGGAAAATATATGTACCATTTTGATTTATATAAACTTATGAGACACTATTTTGGTAACGCACATAGAAATCCATGAGACACTATTTTGGTTGCACATGCATCATTTCATACGGTGCACATTTTACATGATAAACTATTTAAAATTTTGTATTTTTTTTTTAATTTTTTAATATGATGGAAAACTATATAATTTTAGACAATGTTGTGGTTTGATAATATGACACTAACTTATATACATTACTTATATTTAGGAAGGTCATAAGGTTTTACACCCTTAAATATATCAAAAAATTAAATTATTTCTCAATTACAAATTAGTGAGAAATCAATTGAGATAACTTCAGTATATGTATAAAATTCACTTTATATTTCACATGTAAAATTTCATAATCTAGGTGTTAGCACACAAAATGAGATATATAAATACTACATCTTAGGTTCTCATGCAATATAATCAAACATTATACAAATAATTATGGACAAGAAAAAGATAACATTAATACATTTTCAAAAAAGGAAATATTGCCAACAAAGGAAGCATTGAGGAATGAGGATGATTATTCTCCTCAGATGCCTAATTCATAAGGATTCCTTTTTGTTTGAGAGGAACGTTATTTCAACAATGATTTAATACAGTTTTTCTCCTTTAGCTCTCTTCTCACATCCTAACGATTAATCAATAATCGTGTAGTATGATCTGAAATACTAATGCAAAAAGATCATTAGAAAACTTAGTATATAAATTTAGATTCGCCATGGACTCTTGAAATTTAAATGTCTCTAAATGATAATACAATATTAACACATTAATTAACATAGGGTTTTATTCCTTTCCTATAGACTACGTTACTTATCAAGACATTTCATTGTAACTTGAGGCTATCTATTTCCTCAACAATATGCCACCTAATATTACACTAAGTAAAGAAGAGAAATTGAAAGATAAAAAAACTATGAGAAAAATCATATTAAAAAAGAGTTTCCTACCTCCCACTTGAAGATGAATGATATTAATAAATATTTGAATCATCACAAAATGATAAAGCCTTATTTATTTCCTTATCCTTTCAGTGCTTCAATGTATACTTAGAAATGTAATTTAACAAGGAGTAAGATGTTCAATTACTTCCCCATTATAATAACATGAATAATACATTATTAGTTTTAACATGATTTCTAAACATGACTATAATAGAAATTATTTTATATGTGTGTAACAAGGAATTAAGGTGTGTGTAGATCCTACAACTCATTATCATAGGGAACTTATATGATTTCCTACTTCTCATGTTTCTCTTCCCTATTCTCCTTTTTCTACAATCATACAAAACCATTTTCTTTCATATTATATGGGCATAAAACCTTATCATTTTCTCTTATCTATAGAATACTAATTCTAGCTAATCCTTTTAAAAGACAATTTGATCACACTTCAAGCTTTAAAACATTATGAAACTTGATGAGGCACCATATATTTTATTCTTTTGTGCTTACCATTCCATAGATGATCATACCACTTCTAATTATAGATCCTTTAAGAAAGAACATAGATAATATATTCGTAAGGAAATGATTCCTATAATAATTGAGATTCAAAAAATTTTATGTCTTCTCATGTAATTGGATTCCATCATCTCTTCATTTTTTCCCCTCTCTCTCCCTCTCAGTTGGTACAAGTCAAAGTTTTCCCTCTTGTGACATCTTATTTAAAAGTGTAGAAACCTGATAATTTGGTGGGTATGCTACACTCACAATCTAGAAATGCTCAACATATTTCCTTTTTTGATGGAAATTCTTCTTCTAAATGGTTGTTATCTAATTCCCATGCCCCTAATACTATTTATTAGTCAGGAGCCTTCTAGGAGTCTCTTCTTTTGGATCATACTTCTTTCACAGATGGGCAATGGATGGTAATGGGAAACTTAAAATCTCTCCTTGTTTCCTTAAAAAAATAGGGGGTGATTCTTATTTCACTAATTCAATTTAGGATCTACATGAATTTTTCACCAAAGATCATCTCTTAGACTTGGACTTGCAGGTTAGTAAATATACTTGGTCTAATATAAGGGTTTCTAATCACTTGATCCAAGTTAAACTAGATTATTTCCTTTTGTGTGATACTTGGGCCATTCTTTATAAATGATTTTATCCTTACATGTTAGATATGGTTTAGACCATTGTCTGATTCTATTTAACTACAATTCCATAATATCCAATGAGCTATTTTCTTACGCTGACATTTATTTCCAAAATTCATGGATATTATTCATATGTACATGTTCTAGACAACTAAATAATTCTACACTTATGGGGTTATCGTGAAGGAGATAAATAATTATTTCATCATGATTATCTCTAAGAAAAATCGATCTAACAAAATTTTGGATTTCATACATATTATACTTTCCAACATGCTTTACAAAATGATCTCAAATTTGGTGCTTAGTAGATAAACTTATGCATCCCCACTAGAAGGGTCTTTTCTTACAAGACAACTCATTGATGTTGTTATTATTATCAATGAATCCCTTCAATTAATGTCTAACAGAAAGGAAGAAGGAAGACATATAAATCTTGATATTTATAAAACTTATTATATGGTTTTGTCAAAGTTTCTTTCTTCCATTCTCAAAATTTATTGTTTTGAAGGGAAAAATATTTCCATGAGAAAAGCTTGTTTCCACTCACCTAATTATGTTTTTCTTGTCAATGGTTCCCATAAAATATTATTTTCTACCTCAAGGGGTCTTTGCTATGGAGGTCCCCTTTTCCCCTATCTCTCTATCATGATGGATGATACTCTTGGTTGCATTATTTGTCAAAATGTTGTTGAAGATTGTCACTAGTTTTAAACCTTCTTCATATACTTTGGTAGTTTGACACCAATAGCTTTTGGATGACACGGTACTTGGTTTTGACAAAATTTCAGAGGCTATTGAGTGGAGAAATTTACTTTAGAATTGTGTATTTTTTTTTAATAAATAGAAACAACAAGAAAGGGTGCTAACCCATAGAACAAAGAGGCTAACTATAAAATTAACAGAAAGTTTTAACCACCATAGAAGCAGTGGTAAAGCATGAGAGTCTACCATGATCAGAAGAAAAAAAGAAGCAAAAAATAAACCACCATCTATGTAGAGTATCACACAGTTGCGGAAAAGTTTTGAAAATGTTAAACTTAAACCCAACCAGGTGTCATGCAGGGCTATAAACAAAATTCATAGTATTGAGCATACGAAAATAAACTAAATTGAACCAAAAAAGAAGCAGGGAACCAATAGCAGTGTCAAAGAATTAATCATCAAAAGAGTGTCATCTATTTATTAAACACTCCTCTCAATATTTAGAACATAGTTACTACCATTCTTTATTTCCATATTTTCATTCTTCCCTCAACCTATTTAGGTATACCCCTATATGTTGGTAAAGTAGAGAACTTAGTTTTTGTCATGCCCAAAAGTTGAGCAAAACACAACTACAAAATTTTTCTAAAAACCTACTAACCATCTAAACTAAACACACTTACACAACTAGGAAGTGAAGCACTATCTAGCACAAGACCCTATGTGCACGCAAAATGGTGCAAGACAAAAATAGGCAACTGAAATTAAAGGACAGTCTGACTATAGTTCAGAGGTCAATCAAACAGGTTGACCAAGTTTGACCAAAAGACAAAGTTCATCAAACAACACTAAAATAAGCTATAAGGTTGCCCTTAAGCTACTAGCTTTGACCGACACACAAATCAAGATAGTTGACTAAAAGTCAACTATGCTCTAAATTACGTGGAAGAGAGTTTCTAGGGCCTGCCAAGCTCTAAGGAAGGCAAATGCACACTAATTGAGATAGTTGACCAAAAAGTCAACTAGGGTTGACCAAAAAGTCAACCATCATTGAATGGTGCAAAATTGAAAACCTAAGTTCTAGGGGGTGAAGGAAACACCCATTTCAAAAATTGAGACGAACGAGGTTGGTTTGACCATCATTCACCAAAGGTCAACTATGCACGATGCTGGTCAAAGATAGCGATAATACTCTTATTAGATATATATCGCGAAGATAAGGGGTTGTTATGACCCCCTTATCGATAAAACGTTATCAAGATTATTAATCTAAAAAGAACAATTTAATTGGATAAATAACATTCTAATCCTTTATTTATATATTAATTAACAAAATAAATCTACACCCATCAACTTAATTTAATAAATCTAATACATAATTAGTTTTCTCTTTTTATTTCTCAATTAATATTTAATAAACTAATATATTTAATTTTAAAATTTCTAAACTGGTGCACAATAATAGAATTTAAACATACCTATTCCATCATTGTCATCTATTTAAATTCATTAATTAAACACCTCAAGTCTAAGAAATGACAATCCTAATTTAATTAAAATAATAACAAGGCTATAATTTACTTAAAATAATAATAAGGCTATAATTTACGATACTAGAATCTACGCTATAAATATAATATCAGATAATGATTTAAAATTTAAACCAATCTTAAATAAACCATTTAAGACTAGGAGAATTTAATCGCCATCTATCCCGCAAATTATATATATAGAAAAACAACTATAATAACTAAAGAATCAACCAAATGTAAACAAGTAAACATGATAATAATTTGGGAGAAAAAGATAATCATAAAATAATTATCGCTAAACCTATACTCTTAAAATCAAACTTATAAAAGTAATGTTTGTTTTTTTAAAATCTATAAAGCTAAACATAAATCGACATCTACGTTTGAACATATTAATCATCACTAAAATTTACCCCGAGGAAAATAAATAAATGCAGAGAAGGCGGTGGCGGGGGAGATTGCTCGGCACGGCGGCGCGAACGGCGGAGGTGCGGGGAGTGGAAACATGCGGCGATGGTAGAGGGGGTCGCGCTGCTCATTGCGTGGGGTAGCGGCGGCGGCAAACGGGAGGACGAAGGGCGGAGCAGTGGCGCGCAAGTCTGTCGACCAAGGGGCGACAGCCATGGGTGGTGGTGACCGCCATGGCGGCACCCTCCGTGTCCCGCTAGTGGCATCGCCACTTACGTGAGTTAGGACTTCGGCCCACCCGCCAAAACAAACCCCCTTTGCATTGCGCACAACACAAAAAAAAATAAAACCAACATTTTTTTATTATTATAATATTCGCTCAGCGCTCGGCGCGTGAGCCACAGGGAATATTTTTTATTTTAAAAAGATTTTCATTATCTGATATATGTGTATAACATATAATCATGTAAATAATAAAATGTAAACATGCTTATCTAATAATACAAGTAGAACCATGACAGTATAATAATAAAATTGTATTTTATTTACTGACAAGAGGGAAGAATCCCTGAAAACTAAAATAGGGAGCATTAAGATAAAGTTTTTTTAATTTCTAAATAGATTAAAGCATTCAATAAAAGTAGCCTAACATTATGTAGGAATTACATTTTGATTTTGGGCTTTTCTTTTTTCTTCATGAAAAATTTAGAAAATTTTCTAAGTATAAAAATGAAATAATTATTTTCATTTACAACTCAACTTTTTAATTTAATTTTATCATCATAAATTAAATACATTTATCAACTATATTATAGCATAAAGATTGCCATAAGTAAATTTAAAATGAATTTTTCTATTATTTGAAGGTTTCATTTATATACTTCAAAGGCCAAATTTAAAATTTAAAAAAAAACACATTTTAAATTACCGTTTATCTCAAATTTCTCCAAATGTTATATAACTCAAACATTATAACAATTCATGGATGATTGGAAATACATTTTCCATAGAGCGCATTTCACCAAATAGCCCTAATTTCCAATAACAATTTTCTTGTGATATGTCCACAAACTCAATATGTGATTTAACAAGAAATTTTTGCTTTCAAACTTAGGCATAAACTTGCAAATTTAGATTTTACAACATATTTGGAAAGTAAATTACAACAAGTTTCAAACTGAGATTTTCTCACCTCCACAATTTCTACAAGCCTTGCATCATCTGGGTCCCTGATATAAGCATGGTTGACCACGGAGGCTCACCTCCCAACCTAGGCCTTTTCAAGGCCACCCCCGAGCTAGGGGATCCAATATGAAACGAGGTACAAACAGACAACCATAGCAAGAAGGAAATAAGCAAGACACAAAGACAATCATATGATATACCCAACTTGGTTTTACAAGGGGAAGGCCTCCAAGAGACCTTCCTGAAAATAGGGTAGAGGTGGACTATCAGGTGGAGAAGCCAGAACAAAATACAAATATCCCAAGCCGCACATGGACTTGGGAAGACCATCTCCAAGCGATATGGTCTAACTCTCCTTATGCCCCCCAGGTTCTCGTAGGCCTTGTTTGGCATCATGGGTATCGTGCAACCCCATGTTTTATCCCTCCACACAATAGATACTTTGTACATCCTAGGTCTACATCCTATTACCCCCTTCAAAGTTACTCCAACTTCCTGAAGGTGAGTAAATCTTGAAGAAACCCATCCCAAAATGAAATCACAAAGTAAAAACAACATTTTTACAAAACATAAAATTTACAACATGCACCATAAAAAACCATGGACTCCATTAATGGAGCTCCAAGCTCAAACATATGCAAGAAATAATAAAAATAGCACAAGGCCTACCTTGATCCAAGCAAATGTTGAAATTCTGAAAAACCTTGAAACTCCTTCCAACTAGTCTTCTTCCTAAGCTTTCTCCAACAAAGTGGTCTCCAAATCTAGAGAGTGGGTGATCAACTAAACCTTACTCCAAACTTCTCCTAAATAGCCAAACCTCCTAAAATCTAGGAGCCAATCAGAAGAGGGAAGGAAACTTCCATTCCCTTCTTCCCACTTGCCTTCCTTCACCATAAATGGAGTTGAATGCAAGTTTGGAAAGAAGAAAGAGGTTAACCAAAACCTCACAACTCTTCAATTTCGACCAAAATAAAAACCTTGACTTTAGAGGGGTCATAAATGAGTTTTAAGGCTCTTAATGGGTTGAAAATGACCCCTAACCCTTAAAGTATCAACCTAGGTAGCTAAAATTGATCCCAGTTAACCTATGGGAGCCCAAATGACCCTCCTAAACTCCACCTAAAGTTTATGCACGGATTTCTGGTCTTGGTTGACTTCTAGAAACTTCCCAACCTAAGGTTAGTTGATCCTACCCTAAGGTTACACCCTAGTCAAGCCCTTGACCCACACAATAATAAAATACTTAACCATGCCAACACTTAAGCCACAATTTGCCAAATTTGGCACATTAATTAAAACAATTGACATGGCTAAATCACATAGACATTAACTAATTTAAACACACACATGAAAACCACATTTATGAATAAAATACTACACAACGAGGTCCACGTTTCTTTTACAAAGAGGACCTTGGAATTGCATGGTATAAAACATAAGTTCCAATACTGGATCCCCGCATTTAGATCCATGGTCAACTTATCCTGCACACTCATTGCACACATTAGTAGGTCCAGTAAACATGATATAAACATATTACATCAATACTGCATGGTTTAAAACTACGTCTGTGGATCAATAAACTAAGCATAACTTTGGTTTCCTAAACCAACTTTTCATCGCAATAGTTTTAAAACATCATATAACATCATATGCAACATAATCGTAACTGAAACTTAAAAATAACATGTAGTATCTTGAGTGTACCCTGATTACATAATCAGGTACCGAACATATAAAATAGGATTCAACAAATCCTTAAATACATAGGTGTCCAAGTAGTCTACTATGTCTGTGAAATAAGTACTGAAAGCATGGAAAACATAATGGTAATAGTATGACTATCTGGTAGGTCTTACATCCACCCCCTCTAGGCATGTACCTCCTCTTGGAGTTCATCAAAGAGGTGAGGATACTGTGACCTCATCTATGCTGCATCCTCCCATGAAGCTGTGACCTCGTCATAACAATCCCACTGGACCCTAACCTGGTCCAGCACCCTGCCTCGAAGTGCCAGGGTCTGTTGGGCTAAAATACAAATGGGCTCCAGTGCCAGCTGTACATCCGATTCTACCTGCAAAGCATTCCAATCTATCACATGAGACTCATCATAAACATACTTTCGCAAAACTGAAACATGAAACACATCATGGATGCGTGACAGTCCAGGTGGCAAAGCTAAATGGTAAGCAACTGGTCCTATCCTCTCAAGGATCTCAAAAGGCCCAACAAAATGAGGTGCTAGCTTAGAGCCCTTTCCGAAATGGATTGGACTCTTATGCAGTCACACTCTCAAAAAAACCCTATCTCCTACTAAGTAAGCTCGATCGATCCTCTTCGCATCGGCATACTTCTTCTATCTATCCTGAGCCTCTTCGAGATGCTACCTAATCAAGGTCACCTACTGCTCCATATCTTTGAATAACTTAGGACCAATAGAAACTCTATCCTCAATCCTATCCCAACTGAGCGGTGTCCTGCAAGGTCTACCATAAAGAGCCTAGTATGGAGGCATACCCAAGGATGTATGATGCCCATTGTTATAGGAAAACTCCACTAAGTGTAGGTATTCCTCCCATCGGGTCTAATGGTCCATAACATACATGTGAAGCATGTCCTCTAACACCTAATTGACCCTCTTGATCTGTCCATTTGTCTCAAGGTGATAGGTTGTACTAAAGTTGATCCTAGTGCCCAAAGCTGCTTGCAGTTCTCTCCAAAAGGATGAAGTGAAGAGAATCTCTATCTGAGATGATCTTAGGAGGTATGCCATGCAATCTAACTATATCTCACAAAAACACTTGTGCCACTAATGGTGCAGTAGAGGTAGTATGCACTAGTAAAAAATGAGCCACCTTTGTCAACTTGTCAACTATCACCATGATGACATCATGATGATAGGATGACATAGGAAGACCAATAATGAAGTCCATAGATATGGTGTCCCACTTCCACACTGGTATCTCATGGGGCTGAAGTAGACCACCTGGATGTCAGTGTTCTGCCTTCACCCTTTGGCATTCGAGACACCTAGCTACCAACTCAGCAATCTGCATCCTCATGCCTAGCCAATGATATAACTATCTCAAATTAGCATGCATCTTCTTCACTCTAGGATGCACTGCATAAGGGGCTCTGTGGGCCTCTAGCATGACAAACTCCCGCAATCCTTTAGAAGAAGGTACATAGATGCATCCTCTATGACATAAGAGTCCATCTGACTCCAAGGAGTAATCTACATACTTTCCCTCAAGGGGTCTCTGAAACTGAATCAACTCTCTCACTTCTACATATAACTCGTCATCATGCAAGTGATGAAGAATACGATCTCTCAAATCTGTGCCTGTAGACATAGAAGAAAACTTGTGCCATCTCCTACTCAAAGCATCTGCACCAACATTCTCTTTCCCCTTGATGTAGTGAACATCAAAATCATATTCACACAAGAACTCCATCCATCTTCATTGCCTAGCATTAAGGTTCAGTTGAGTGAAGATGTACTGTAGACTCTGATGGTTTGAATGAAGTTCAAAGCGATGTCCTAAAAGGAAGTGTCACCATCTTACTAAAGCATGCACCATTGTTGCAAGTTCGAGATCATGGGTAGGATAGTTGAGCTTGTGAGTCTTCAGTTTTCTAGACTCATAGGCTATAGCTTGCCCATCCTGCATAAGAATTGCCCCTAAACCATCTAAGGAAGCATCTGTGGAAACTACAAACTCTGTTGAAGGCTCTGGCACAGCAAGAATGGGTGCACTGGTCAATGCTCTCTTGAGCTCCTGGAAAGCTCAATCACACTTCTCAGTCCATTCAAACTTCTTTCCCTTTCGCTAAAGAGAAGTAATAGGATGTGCCACTTGAGAGAACCCTTCAACAAACCGTTTGTAGTAACCGGCTAAACCCATGAACCTTCTCACTTATGTCACTGAGGTAGGTGCTGGCCAATTCATGATGGCTTCAATCTTTGATGGGTCTACAAAGATCCCATCGCTAGATATTACATGGCTCAAATACTTGACCTTTGTTCTAAAGAAGGCACATTTCGACAAGCTACCATAAAGATGATTATCTCTAAGGCACTGCAATACTTGTCTCAGGTGCTCTTCATGCTCTCTCTCATTCTTCGAATAGATCAAGATATCGTCAAGGAATACCACCACAAAATTGTCAAGGAAAGTACAAAATACTCCATTTATAAGACTCATGTATACAACTGGAGTATTTGTAAGACCGAATGGAACCATGGTGAACTCATAGTGGCCATATTTGGTGTGAAATGCGGTCTTATGGATATCACTATCCACTATCCTTAACTAGTGATAACTTGACTTAAGGTCAATCTTAGAGAACACTCTAGCACCCTGAAGCTGATCAAACAGGTCATCGATCCTAGGAAGAGGATATCGATTCTTGATGGTTACCTTGTTCAATTGTCGGTAATCCATACAAAACCTAAGTTATCCATCCTTCTTCACGAAGTTCATAGGTGCACCCCAAGGAGAAACACTATGACAAATGTGTCCTTTCTCTAACAGTTCGTCAAGTTGTAACTTGAGCTCATTAGTGGTCATCCTGTAAGGTGCTCTAGAAACTAGTTCTGCTCCTGGAACAAGATCTATATGAAAGTCTACTACCCTATGAGGTGGCATACCAGGTAGCTCTGAGGGAAACACATCTGCATATTCTTGCAGAATGGGATGATCATCCAATGAGGTTTCATGTTCTGCCTCATCTTCCCTATCACTGATGGTGATAGCAAACATCTGGCATCCCTTCCGCATACTTCACCTAAGCTGCATAGTGGAGATCATACAAAGTGATACTGGCCTCTAGATTCCAGATATCATAGTAGTGTTGCCATCATCATCCAAAAATTTGACCATCTTCTTACGACAATCTAGCTTGGCCCTATGAGCATATAGTCAATCCATGCCAAGAACTAGTCCATAAGATCCAAGAGGTGTAACTCTGAGGTCTGCTGAGGTGGTCAAACCACCAATCTGAATTGGGCACTCCCTAACCAAAGAGGTAACCAATACTCTAGCTCTTGAAGCTAACTCAACCTCCCATCTAACATCTTGCCTAGCTGCCACTAGCCCACAATGCTCCATGACCAATGGAGAAACAAAGGAGTCAATAGCTCTAGTATCAAAAAGGATAGAAACTGCACTACATTCGATCATACCTGATGCCTCGATGACAGAGGCCCGGTGTTCTACCTAACGGTTGTCTACCACTGCAAACACTTTGAGGGACCAGCCCATGTCCCCAACTGTAGGCTCAAACATTGTTGCCCGCTGATTTCCCTTTTGAGGACATTCTCTGGATATGTGCCCCATGGCACCACAAGTATAACATAGCCCTCGATTCTACACTTGAATACCTTGAGGCATGGACTGATGTGAACCTCATGTCTAAGTGGACTCGCTATACCTACCCTTAAGGGGTTTCTGTGATTGTGCTGGGGGTGTGTAAGGGGCCTGTGACTTTGGTCCCTTCTTAGGACCCTATGAGTTCCACTGTTTGGGCTTTGAGCCCTGCTGTCCTTGCGATTGCTTTGGTGCTTAACTCTGCTGGGACTATTGCTGCTGAGGCTATGGGGCTTTGAAATTCCCCAAATTGTTCCTATGATTATCCTTCCGAGGGGGTTTCTGATAACCTGAAGACTGATATGAGGAGTTATAGTTCTGAGATCCACTGTTAATCTCCTCAGCTATGACTGCTCTCTCAACAATGTAGTGCAAGTCTCCGGGTGGTGTCATGCATACCATGCCGTATAAGGTGTGGTTAAATCCTTTGATAAAGAGATTGACCTAAAGTTTTTCATCCTTCATGTACTCTACATAAGGGAGGATCTCAAGGAATTTTCTCTCATATTGAGCCACTGAAAGTCCTCGCTACTGTAGATCATGAAATTCGTCTATACAACACTAACGGAACTGCTTTGACAAGTATCTAGCCCTAAACCTTTCCAAGAAGGTTTCCCAAGTGAGTGTGTTCATGTCAAAGTGCCCTTTGAACTCCTCTTGTCCCCACCATGTGGAGGCTATCCCTCGCAAAAGGTGAATGGCCATGCGTGCCTTAAGATTACTCCCATAAGGGTGTAATCCAGAAAACTGTCCAAGGCTTATAAGCCAAGCTTCAGTCTCTGTACCCTCAATAGATCCCGCAAAAGGTGGAGGGTTAAGTTGAATCAACTCTTTAATCTAATCACCTTTGTCAAGAGGTGGCCTCTCATATATACGAATCTCATCTCTAGGTGGAGGCTCTGGTCCCCTAATGGAACCAACCTCTGGCTTGACCTGAACCTCTACAACTCTAGAAGGACTCCTACTACGTTCCCTAGCCAAGGACCCACGTCCTTCCATACCCTGTTGCACATTTTGTGTTACAACTGGAGGCATACGATCTAGAATAAGTCCTGTAAGGTTCTGAAAGGCCTAAAGTAATTCTGCATTCGCATTAGGAGGTGGTTCGGGAGGTGGAACCTGGTTCTCCTCTCAAATCTCTACCTATGACCATACCTCTTCTCGGGATAAAGAGACATGCCTACATCCATGTCCACGTCTACGAGCTAATTGGGTGAGTGGACGCATCCTACAAACATAACAAAACAAAAGGTTTAGCAACTATGAAGCGTTTTAGGTTCCCAAGGTTAACTAAACCATGCTCTGATACCAAAATGTCATGCCCAAAAGTTGAGCAAAACACAACTATAAAATTTATCTAAAAACCTACTAACCATCTAAACTAAACACACTTACGCAACTAGGAAGTGAAGCACTACCGAGCACAAGACCCTATGTGCACACAAAATGGTGCAAGATAAAAATAGGCAACTAAAATTAAAGGAGAGTTTGACTATAGTTCAGAGGTCCATCAAAAGGGTTGACCAAGTTTGACCAAAAGACAAAGTTCATCAAACAACACTAAAATAAGCTATAAGGTTGCCCTTAAGCTACTAGCTTTGACTGACACGCAAATCAAGATAGTTGACTAAAAGTCAACTATGCTCTGAATTATGTGGAAGAGAGTTTCTAGGGCCTGCCAAGCTCTAAGGAAGGTGAATGCATGCTAATCGAGATAGTTGACCAAAAAGTCAACCATCATCGAATGGTGTGAAATTGAAAACCTAAGTTCTAGGGGGTGAAGGAAACACGTAGTTCAAAAATTGAGATGAACGAGGTTAGTTTGACCATCGTGACCAAAGGTCAACTATGCACGACGCTGGTCAAAGGTAGCGATAATACTCTTATTAGATATATATATCGTGAGGATAAGAGGTTGTTATGACCCCTTTATCAATAAAACGTTATCAAGATTATTAATCTAAAAACAACAATTTAATTGGATAAATAACGTTCTAATCCTTTATTTATATATTAATTAACAAAATAAATCTACACCCATCAACTTAATTTAATAAATCTAATACATAATTAGTTTTCTCTTTTTATTTCTCAATTAATATTAGATAAACTAATATATTTAATTTTAAAATTTCTAAACTGGTGCACAATAATAGAATTTAAACATACCTATTCCATCATTGTCATCTATTCAATTCATTAATTAAACACCTCAAGTCTAAGAAATGACAATCCTAATTTAACTAGCTAATATAGACTCTATATTTAAAATACGCCGAGATGCATCGAGGCGTTCAATTATTTCAGCTTTAATATTCTCTATATTAAAGGTGAATGATGATAAAATTGAACGCCTCGATGCATCTCGGTGTATTTTAAATATAGAGTCTATATTAGCTAGTAGCAGTCGCAGCGCGTCCAACACATTGAATAAATTAATAAATAATTATATAATATATTTATTTTTTAAAATAGAATTTAATATAATATTATTAATATAATATAATTACTTTTTCTAACCCTAATTGTATTACGCACCGATTAGTAATCCTAAGATATAGTTGAGTTATTGATAGGGTTAGAGTTTAGGTTGTTGTTATGGTTAGAGTTTGGATTATAGTTAGGGTTAGGTTTAGTGTTAGGGTTTATATTATGTTTAGGGTTAGTGTTTGGATTAGGTTTTAGTTAGGGTTCATATTAGGGTTTTGTTAGGGTTAAGGTTAGAGTGAGGGTTAAGACAAATATTACAGCTGAGGTTAGGGTTTGGTTTATGATTAGGGTTAGGATTAGGTTTTGGGTTGATGATATATAGTTAGATTTAGGGTCATTCTTAGGTTAGAGATATAGTTATAGTTAGGGATGAGGTTAGGTTCTAGAGTATGGTAAAAATTAAAGTTAAGATTAGGGTTACGATTTAGTGTTATGGTTAGAATTATGCTAAGTGTTAGAATTTGCATGATATTTAGGATTAGGGTTAGGGTTTGCATTAGGATTTAGATTAAGGTTAAGATTAAAATTATAGTTTTGGTTAGGAATATATTCAAAGGTTACCTTAGGGTTGAATTACGATTTAGGTTAGTGTTTAGATTAGGCTTTAGTTAGGGTTTGGTTAGGGTTAACACAAGAGTGAGGATTATAATAAAATTAGGGTTAGCGATAAGTTTTAAGTTATGGTTAGTGTTAAGAGTCAACATTATACTTAGGGTTATGGTTATTGTAGGGTTTATATGTAATTTAGGGTTAAGGTTAGAGTTAGGGATATAATTATGGTTATAGTTAGTGTTTATATTACGTTTTATTTAGGGTTTAGATAAGGGTTTGGTTAGAGATAGAATTTAGGGTTGCATTAGGGTTTGGTTAGGTTTACAGATATCATTATATTTAGGGTTAAATTATGGTTATGGTTCAAATGTGGATAGAGTTATAGTTCAATTGGTTTTATGGTTGAAGAACAATTAGGGCAATGCTTAAGGATATGTTAGTGTTTGGTTTCAATAAGAGGGAAATATTTAAGATATGGTTAGGGGTAAAGTTAATTATAGTTACGGTTTGATTATAGTTAGATTTTGATAGTAATTAGATTAGGTTTTGATAATATCAATTAGGATTAGTGCTATGGTTCATATGTATATCTCAAAATTAATAGCATAATTTAATATAATATTATTAATACAATATAATTACTTTTTCTAACCCTAATTGCATTACGCACCGATTAGTAATCCTAAGATATATTTCAATTATTGTTATGGTTAGAGTTTAGGTTGTGGCTATGGTTATGGTTATGGTTAGAGTTAGGATTATAGTTAGGGTTAGGGTTAGTGTTAGGGTTTATATTATGTTTAGGGTTAGGGTTCAGGTTAGTGTTTGGATTAGGTTTTGTTTAGGGTTTAGATGCGGGTTTGGTTAGGGATAGAATTTAGGGTTACATTAGGGTTTGTTTAGGTTTATAGATATCATTATATTTAGGGTTAAATTATGGTTATGGTTCAAATGTGGATAGAGTTATAGTTCAATTGGTTTTATGGTTGAAGAACAATTAGGGCAATGCTTAAGGATATGTTAGTGTTTGGTTTCAATAAGAGGGGAATATTTAAGATATGGTTAGGGTTAAAGTTAATTATAGTTAGGGTTTGATTATAGTTAGATTTTGATAGTTGTAAAGGTTTAGTTATACTCAGTGTTTGGATTATAGTTCAATTAGGGCTTATATTAGGATTGTATTTTTGCCTAGGATCCAAATAGCATTAAAGTTTAATTAAGGTAATGGTTAGGTGTAGGTTTAGATTAAATTATAATTAGATTAGGTTTTGATAATATCAATTAAGATTAGTGCTATGGTTCATATGTATATCTCAAAATTAATAGTATAATTTAATATAATATTATTAATACAATATAATTACTTTTTCTAACCCTAATTGCATTACACACCGATTAGTAATCCTAAGATGTATTTGAGTTATTGTTAGGGTTAGAGTTTAGGTTTTGGCTATGGTTATGGTTATGGTTAGAGTTAGGATTATAGTTAGGGTTAGGGTTAGTGTTAGGGTTTATATTATGATATAAATTAAGGTTTGGTTAAGATTCAAGGTTAATGTTATGGTTTGAATTATGCTCAGGGTGTGACCAAATATTTATAGGATATTAGAAATATATTTAGGGTCCATGTGATGGGTAGGGTTTTGGATAAGTGATCAAACTATAGTGATAATCCTAAACCATATTTTAATCTTATACATTATGTAAACCCTAATCCTATATGGTAAACCCTAATTCTAACCCTAACCCTAACCCTAATCATAATATTGACCTTATGTAAACTGATACCGTAATCCTAATCCTAACCATAACCCTAAATCCTACATTCTAAACCATAATCCCAAATGATAAAACCTAATCATAAATTCTAAACTCTAATCTTAACCCCAATCATAAATGCTAAACTATAATCCTTATTTCTCAAGTATAATCCTAAATGATAAACCCTAATTGTAACCTTAATCCTAAATGTTAAGCCCTCATTCTAACCCTGATTCCTAAATCCTAAATCCTAAGATAAAGCATGTTCTTAAATGATAAACCCTAATATTATATGCTAAACCCTAATCATAAATGCTACATCCTAAATTCTAAAACATGATTTTAACCCTAATCCTAAATGCCAAACCCAAATCATAATGTTAACTCAGTACTAACTATGATGTGAACCCATACCCTAACCCTAATCTTAATCATAGACCTAAATCCTATATTTTGAGTACTAATCGTTAACCATAAACCTTAATCCCTACCCTAATTGATAAATCATAACCCTATTCATAAATGCTAAACAATAATCCTAGATGCTAAACTATAAATCCTAAATCCTAACCTAAAGCATAATCCTAAATGCTGAACCCAAATTGTAAAGGATAAACTATAATAATAGAAGCTAAACCCTAATCATAAATGCTAATTCCTACTCCTAATTTTAATTGTAAATTTCAAGACCTAATGGTAGATACTAAATCCTAAATCATATACTAAACTATAATACTCAATAGTAAACCCTAATCATAAATTTTAAAACCTAATCTTAAATGTTAAGCACTAATTACAAATTATAGACCCTTATCCTAACCCTAATACTCAATACTAAACTCTAATTCTAAATACTAAACCTTAATACAAACCCTATCCCTAATCATAATAGCTACCATAAACCTTAATTCTAATCCTAATCCTAATCATAATATTGACCTTATGTAAACCCATACCCTAATCCTAATCCTAACCATAACCCTAAATCCTACATTCTAAACCATAATCCCAAATTCTAAAACCTAATCATAAATTCTAAACTCTAATCTTTACCCCAATCATAAATATTAAACTATAATCCTTATTGCTCAAGTATAATCCTAAATGATAAACCCTAATTGTAACCTTAATCCTAAATGTTAAACCATCATTCTAACCTTGATTCCTAAACCCTAAATCCTAAATCCTAAGATAAAGCATGTTCTTAAATGAGAAACCCTAATATTATATGCTAAACCCTAATCGTAAATGCTACATCCTAAATTCTAAAACCTAATCTTAACCCTAATCCTAAATGCCAAACCCAAATCATAATGTTAACTCAGTACTAACTATGATGTGAACCCATGCCCTAACCCTAATCTTAATCATAAACCTAAATCCTATATTTTGAACACTAATCCTTAATCATAAACCTTAATCCCTACCCTACTTGATAAATCATAACCCTATTCCTAAATTCTAAACAATAATCCTAGATGCTAAATTATAAATCCTAAATCCTAACCTAAAGCATAATCCTAAATGCTGAACCCAAATTGTAAAGGATAAACTATAATAATAAAAGCTAAACCATATTTCTAAATGCTAATTCCTACTCCTAATTGTAATTGTAAATGCCAAGACCTAATGGTAGATACTAAATCCTAAATCATAAACTAAACTATAATACTCAATAGTAAACCCTAATCATAAATTTTAAAACCTAATCTTAAATGGTAAGCACTAATTACAAATTCTAGACCCTTATCCTAACCCTAATACTCTAATCGTAAATACTAAACCTTAATACAAACCCTAGCCCTAGCCCTAACCCTAATCATAACGGCTACCATAAATCCTAATTCTAACCCTAACCCTAACCCTAATCATAATATTGACCTTATGTAAACCCATACCCTAATCCTAATCCTAACCATAACCCTAAATCCTACATTCTAAACCATAATCCCAAATTCTAAAACCTAATCATAAATTCTAAACTCTAATCTTAACCCCAATCATAAATGTTAAACCATAATCCTTATTGCTCAAGTGTAATCCTAAATGTTAAACCCTCATTCTAACCCTAATTCCTAAATCCTAAATCCTAAGATAAAGCATGTTCTTAAATGAGAAACCCTAATATTATATGCTAAACCCTAATCGTAAATGCTACATCCTAAATTCTAAAACCTGGTCTTAACCCTAATCCTAAATGCCAAACCCAAATCATAATGTTAACTCAGTACTAACTATGATGTGAACCCATACCATAACCCTAATCTTAATCATAAACCTAAATCCTATATTTTGAACACTAATCGTTAATCATAAACCTTAATCCCTACCCTAATTGATAAATCATAACCCTATTCCTAAATTCTAAACAATAATCCTAGATGCTAAATTATAAATCCTAAATCCTAACCTAAAGCATAATCCTAAATGTTGAACCCAAATTGTAAAGGATAAACTATAATAATAAAAGCTAAACCATATTTCTAAATGCTAAATCCTACTCCTAATTGTAATTGTAAATGCCAAGACCTAATGGTAGATACTAAATCCTAAATCATAAACTAAACTATAATACTCAATAGTAAACCCTAATCATAAATTTTAAAACCTAATCTTAAATGTTAAGCACTAATTACAAATTATAGACCCTTATCCTAACCCTAATACTCAATACTAAACTCTAATCCTAAATACTAAACCTTAATACAAACCCTAGCCCTAGCCCTAACCCTAATCATAATGGCTACCATAAATCCTAATTCTAACCCTAACCCTAACCCTAATCATAATATTGACCTTATGTAAACCCATACCCTAATCCTAATCCTAACCATAACCCTAAATCCTACATTCTAAACCATAATCCCAAATTCTAAAACCTAATCATAAATTCTAAACTCTAATCTTAACCCCAATCATAAATGTTAAACCATAATCCTTATTGCTCAAGTATAATCCTAAATGATAAACCCTAGTTGTAATCTTAATCCTAAATGTTAAACCCTCATTCTAACCCCGATTCCTAAATCCTAAATCCTAAGATAAAGCATGTTCTTAAATGACAAACCCTAATATTATATGCTAAACCCTAATTGTAAATGCTACATCCTAAATTCTAAAACCTGGTCTTAACCCTAATCCTAAATGCCAAACCCAAATCCTAATGTTAACTCAGTACTAACTATGATGTGAACCCATACCCTAACCCTAATCTTAATCATAAACCTAAATCCTATATTTTGAACAGTAATCATTAATCATAAACCTTAATCCCTACCCTAATTGATAAATCAAAATCCTATTCCTAAATGCTAAACAATAATCCTAGATGCTAAACTATAAATCCTAAATACTCTATATTTAAAATACACCGAGATTAGAGGTTACAATTTAATTTAGTGTTAGAGTTGATTCTCAATTTAGTTAGGTAAGTCTCAATTTAGTTGGGATCAACCTAATTTAGGGTAATGTTGTAATTTGAAACAATAATTTTTAGTGTTACAGTTAAGTCTCAATTTAGTTAGGTAAGTCTCAATTTAGGGTAATGTTGAGGGTAATGTTGTGATTTAAAACATTAATTTAAAAATTATCACATAATTAAATTAAAAATAAATATATAATAGATTATGAATTAATATTTTCAAAAAATTATGATTAATAATAGAAAAAAAGAAATATTTTTAAAATGATAATTTTGTTAATAAAAATAAATATTTAAAATAATAATTTTAGTATAATTATAAATATGGAAAACAAACTTTTTTGGTTATCTTAATTTATTTAAATTCTTATAAATTTTAGAAATATCTTACCTATTTTATACTTTTCTAATTTAGTTATTGAAGACATCTTTTATAGAGTTTCATTAAAAAAGATATTTAAAAATAATAATTTTGTTGTTATATTTATAAATATGCAAAGATTTTTTTCTAATATTAGCTAAGATGTTTCTATATTTTTTTAATACTTTTATGATATTATACATTTCAAGAGAGAATATTGATGTTTCTATTTAGAAAAAAAAAATTATTGTAAATTATATCATGGTTTTTATATACTCTATATAAAAACCATGATATCATATACCATTAAATATTTATTATGTAATCACATTAAATATTTATTATTTACTTATTTTAAATAACTTTCTATTTCTTGTTTATTCCATTACTATTTCATGAAGATATTATCTCACTTGTTGGATCTCACGGGCATGCTACATCCACGCAATGATAAAAAAATTTAAAGTCGAAATGCCTAATTTTTTAGATATGCATGCAAGATGTGGAATTATAGACATGGCTTTCATCTCATAAATACAATCAAACATTATAAAAATAAAGATCCATCATTAAACAACATATTCTCTTCTTAAGGAATGTTTAAAAGTAGTTCTCTTGTCCAGGTTAAAAATAGTCTAAAAACTCAGATATCTATGAAATGAAAATAGAATCTTTCCATTGGGTCTGTAAAAAACAGTTTCAAAAATTAGATATCTATGAACCCAAAATAGAATTTTCTATTAGATCTATTAAAAATAGTCTGAAAAAATAAACAAATCAATACAAATGATTTGGCTTCTCAAAAAATAAACAAATCAATACAAATGATTTAGCTTCTCAATACAAATGAATGACAACAAATTTTATGAATGAGTTTGAAATACAAATTAGGGATATTCATACACAAATCACTACACCCCACTGAAAGAACTGGTTTGAGAAATAGATGGTGGCGGTGAGCAAAAGGGGATCTTTGCCCGAGGTTTGAGCCTCTTCATCCACTGCAGCTTTCCATTCGGTGAACAGCTGGTCCCAGTTTTCCATGTCCGCCACAGTTTGTGGGTATTCCCAGTCGAGATCGATGCCGTGGAATGAGTACTGCCTGGCCAGAGATATGGCTGAGTCGATGAACATTTTGCGCAGTGAGGAATCGACAGCCATTGTGGAGAAGTCGTTCATGTTGGAATTTCCTCCACCGAAGGAAAGTATGTTTGGGGATCATATTATTACATTGCATCTGCTATAAAATGATAGTAACGTAGTGCAAGCTGAATCGCTTCATCTTCCACATAATACTTGAATCGCTTTACCTTTCACATTTGTCGAATGGTTTTGTAACGTGGACAGATAATTGATGGGTTGTCGCATTTGCAATATATTGTCCAAAATTGCACCTAAATAAAATAGAGAAAACAGTGAATGCTATGGTTTGTATTCCATGTTCATATTCATATTCCATTATTGTTGCGTCCGTTCGTATTCTATTATTAATGATGCATTTGTTGGTTTCATTATTTTCGGATTTTTCTTACACATAAATAGCAAATTGTGCGTTGGCATCGGAATTTGAAGAGTTTCTTTTTTCTTACACCGTTACTTTGGATGACCTCCTATAGAGAGGGGTGTGATGCCATTGTAGGGTTACGCCTCTCGGCGTAATTAAAATAATAAGGCTATAATTTACGATACTAGAATCTACGCTATAAATATAATATCAGATAATGATTTAAAATTTAAAACAATCTTAAATAAACCATTTAAGACTAGGAGAATTTAATCGCCATCTATCCCGCAAATTATATATATAGAAAAACAACTATAATAACTAAAGAACTAACCAAATGTAAACAAGTAAACATGATAATAATTTGGGAGAAAAAGATAATCATAAAATAATTATCGCTAAACCTATACTCTTAAAATCAAACTTATAAAAGTAATGTTTGATTTTTTAATATCTATAAAGCTAAACATAAATCGACATCTACGTTTGAACATATTAATCATCACTAAAATTTACCCCGAGGAAAATCAATAAATGCTGGTGTTTACGGTGGCAGAGAAGGCGGTGGCGGGGGAGATTGCTCGTCATGGCGGCGCGAACGACGGAGGTGAGGGGAGTGGAAACAGGCGGCGGTGGTAGAGGGAGCCGCGCTGCTCACGGCGTTGGGTGGAAGGGGTGGAGAGGAGCGGCGGAACGGAGGAGTGGCGGAGGTGGGAAACGGCGCCGGGTAGCGGCAACGGAAAAAGGGAGGACGAAGGGCAGAGCGGGCCCTAGGAAGCGGCGGTGGCGCGCAGGTCTGTCGAGCAGGGGGCGGCAGCCATGGGTGGCACCACCTCTGTTGGTGGTGACCGCCATGGTGGCACCCTCCGTGGCATCGCCACTTACGTGAGCGGCCGAAAACAGGGGGTTGGGTTAGGGCATTGGCCCGCCTGCCGAAACAAACCCCCTTTGCATAGCGCACAGCACACAAAAAAAAATAAAACCAACATTTTTTTTCATTTTTTTTTTTTATTATTATAATATTCACTCAGCGCTCGGCGCGTGAGCCACAGGGAATATTTTTTTTTCTTAAAGATTTTCATTGTATGATATATGTGTATTATAAGCATGTAAATAATAAAATGTAAACATGCTTATCTAATAATACAAGAAGTATAACCATGACAGTATAATAATAAAATTGTATTTTATTTACTGACAAGAGGGAAGAATCCCTGAAAACTAAAACAGGGAGCTTTAAGATAAAAAAATAATAATTTCTAAATAGATCAAAGCATTCTATAAAAGTAGCCTAACATTATGTAGGAATTACATTTTGATTTTGGGTTTTTTTTAATGAAAAATTCAGAAAATTTTCTAAGTATAAAAATGAAATAATTATTTTCATTTACAACTCAACTTTTTAATTTAATTTTATAATCATAAATTAAATACATTTATCAACTATATTATAGCATAAAGATTGCCATAAGTAAATTTAAAATGAATTCTTCTATCATTTGAGGGTTTCATTCATATACTTCAAAGGCCAAATTGAAAATTTAAAAAAAAGCACATTTTAAGTTACCGTTTATCTCAAATTTCTCCAAATGTTATATAACTCAAACATTATAACAATTCATGGATGATTGGAAATACATTTGCCATAGAGCCCATTTCACCAAATAGCTCTAATTTCCAATAACAATTTTCTTGTGATATATCCACAAACTCAATGTGTGATTTAACAAGAAATCTCTGATTTCAAACTTAGGCATAAACTTGCAAATTTAGATTTTACAACATATTTGGAAAGTAAATTACAACAAGTTTCAAACTGAGATTTTCTCAACTCCACAATTTCTACAAGCCTTGCGTCATCTAGGTCCCTGATATAAGCATGGTTGACCATGGAGGCTCACCTCCCAACCTAGGCCTTTTCAAGGCCACCCTCGAGCTAGGGGATCCAATATGAAACGAGGTACAAATAGACAACCATAGCAAGAAGGAAATAAGCAAGACACAAAGACAATCATATGATATACCCAACTGGGTTTTACAAGGGGAAGGCCTCCAAGAGACCTTCCTAAAAATGGGGTAGAGGTGGACTACCAGGTGGAGAAGCCAAAACAAGATACAAATATCTCAAGCCACACATGAACTTGGGAAGACCATCTCCAAGAGATACGATCTAACTCTCCTTATGCCCCCTAGGTGCCTGTAGGCCCTGTTTGGCATCATCGGTATTGTGGAACCCCATGTTTTATCCTTCCACACAATGAAGACTCTGCACATCCTGGATCTACATCCTATTACCCCCTTCAAGGTTACTCCACCTTCCCTAAGGTGAGTAAATCTTGAAGAAACCCATCCCAAAATGAAATCATAGATTAAAAACAACATTTTTACAAAACATAAAATTTACAACATGAATCATAAAAAGCCATGGGCTCCATTAATGGAGCTCCAAGCTCAAACATATGCAAGAAATAATAAAAATAGCACAAGGCCTACCTTGATCCAAGCAAATGTTGAAATTCTGAAAAACCTTGAAACTCCTTCCAACTAGTCTTCTTCCTAAGCTTTCTCCAACAAAGTGGTCTCCAAATCTAGAAAGTGGGTGATCAACTAAACCTTACTCCAAACTTCTTCTAAATAGGCAAACCTTCTAAAATCTAAGAGCCAATCAGAAGAGGGAAGGAAACTTCCATTCCCTTCTTCCCACTTGCCTTCCTTCACCATAAATGGAGTTGAATGCAAGCTTGGGAAGAAGAGAGAGGTTAACCGAAACCTCACAACTCTTCAATTTCGACCAAAATGAAAACCTTGACTTTAGAGGGGTCATAAATGAGTTTTAAGGCTCTTAATGGGTTGAAAATGACCTCTAACCCCTAAGGTATCAACCCAGGTAGCTAAAATTGACCCTAGTTAACGTATGGTAGCCCAAATGACCCTCCTAAACTCCACCTAAAGTTTATGCACGGATTTTTGGTCTTGGTTGACTTCTAGAAATTGGCCAACCCAAGGTTAGTTGATCCTACCTTAAGGTTACACCCTAGTCAAGCCCTTGACCCACACAATAATAAAATACTTAACCATGCCAACACTTAAGCCACAATTTGCCAAGTTTGACACATTAATTAAAACAATTGACATGGCTAAATCACATAGACATTAACTAATTTAAACACACACATGAAAACCACATTTATGAATAAAATACTATACAACAAGGTCCACATTTCTTTTACAAAGAGGATCTTGTAATTGCACGGTATAAAACATAAGTTCCAATACTAGACCCCCGCATTTAGATCCATGGTCAACTTATCCTGCACACTCATTGCACACATTAGTAGGTCCAATAAACATGATATAAACATATTACATCAATACTGCATGGTTTAAAACTACGTCTGTAAATCAATCAACTAAGCATAACTTCAGTTTCCTAAACCAACTTTTCATTGCAATAGTTTTAAAACATCATATAACATCATATGCAACATAATCATAACTGAAACTGAAACATAACATGTAGTATCTCGAGTGTACCCTGATTACATAATCAGGTAATGAACCTATAAAATAAGATTCTACAGATCCTCAAATACATAGGTGTCCAAGTAGTCTAGTATGTTTGTGAAATAAGTACTGAAAGCATGGAAAACATAATGGTAATAGTATGACTATCTAGTAGGTCTCATAGTTTTATCTTGTTTGATAGGTAGAATCCAAGTTAAACTTTCCTTCTAAAAAGGGGCTCTTATTATCCATGTTCAAAATATCCAAATACTTATTGCTTATATAAAATGTACCTCCATTTATGCTGTCTTTTTTCTATATGCCTATAATGTGAGTTAAGAAACTTGATACTATCAATAGAATGTTCATCTAGTCTAGTGTGGAAGGATAGAAGAGATTATCTCTTTTTGAGTAGGAGAAAATATGCACCCCCAAAGATAATGGGGATTTGAATGCTTGTAACTCACATAACTTAAATTAGTCCCTCCTCTCAAAATTTATCTAGAAGCTCATTAATGATTGTACAGAATTATCCAGCATTCTTCGTTCTAAATATCTTTAGATAATGGGGAGTTTTAAAATTCTTATAACTTCCACTACTCTCTAGATCCAAAATTTGGAATAATATTTCTAAAACTATCCCTATAATTACATAGGGTTGTTCTTGGAATATTGATCAAATGGGCATACTATCAATTTTTGGAAAGATCCTTGGATTTCTAGTACCCTGCTAGAAATTCATCCTTTGTTTCTTTCTATTGAGATTAACCTTTCTAGTATAATTGGTCTTTATTTTTGTGACTATTGGGATGATTCTTCTTATACTTCTACTTGGAATATTGATCCTCTTTGGTTTAAGGATCCTCTCAAGGTTGTGGCCATCTAACTACTCCAACTTCTCAACTCCCTCAGATTTTAAAAATTGAACCAATAGGATAATATTTTTTTGGGCTCAATATGGATGGGATTTAAGTGGTTAAATATGATTACAATCTACTTTCTTCGTAGTGGACTCAATTATTTTATTTGACAAAGGTGTGGAATTGTAAAGTGATATCTAATTCTCAATTTTTTCTAGTGGACAATTTTTCGTAGAGAAATCCTCACATTGGAAAATTTACAGAGGAAAGCAATATAGTTGGCCAAAAGATATTATTTATGTAAAAATAATGTTGAGTGTGTTGGAAACCTTTTATTTTCCTATCATTATTCTTGACAAATGAGACAGAAATTAATGGCACTATTTAATAGGAAATGTGTTTAGAGGTTTTAGAGCCTGAGATGGCTTCCTCTAGATGGATGTCTCCCACATCTCATCTTTTCACTCAGGAGTTGTCCTGTTAGTCTCTTCTTTATATTGGCTAGGCTTTATGTATTGTATGAAATAACTGAATTTTCATGGATAAAGAAGTTAGTTGGGAGATTATTTTCTTTTCATTTGTCAATAAAATTAAGGAGAATATGAATAACATTACTCATATTAATCATAAGTCTCCCAATTCCTCTTTAGACAGGGCTATTTCTAGGGTTTGGGTCCTTTCCTCATGTCTTAGTAACTATAAATCTCCTTGTCAGAGACTTAGAAGTAATATTACTTATCCCCTAAACCTAGATGTGTCAAGAATAGTTTTGATGGCTCAACGTTAGCTAACTCAAGTCAGGCTACCACGGGTGTTATCATTATAGACATGCTAGGTGAAATACTTTTAAACTTCAAGGTAAATTTTGGGACTCAAACAACCCACATGGAAGAGGTTGTGTCTATTTACCATGGCATTGAGTTGGTGGTCACACATGGTTTCAAAAAGGTTATCATTGAGGGTGATGCCCTCAATATAATTATGATGCTCACAAGTGCTAGTATCCTAGGATGGGAAACTAGTGACATCATAATGTAAGGTAAATGATTACTTAACATGATAGATAACTTTAGATTCTAACATAATTTTTGAGAAGACAATGAGGTAGTCGATAGGCTAGGTGTGATGGTTATTTTTATAAAATCTATCAAAACCTATTTGCAAACAAAAAATTTCTTAATATAGGTCTGATTATCAAGAGGGGAGGGGTGAGTTTAATTAGATAAAGAAAAAGAAAAGGTAGATACATCTTCATCACATGATGATCATTCATATCTACTCAAAGGAATGACAGATCCATTAAAGTATATGCAATTATCAGCAATTGTATTTTCAAAAGGAATTGAGGAAACAAAAAGAAAAATAGAAGTTGTAGATAAATGTGTAAATCTAGCACTTGATGGGATACATAAAACATTACCATACCAAATTCATTTTGCTGAGCATGAGAGGGAGAAGAAATTAGAAAAACTTATTGAATAATTTGATGCATAATTTTCTTCACTAAAAGAAACAACAAAGACAACAACACAAATAGAATATGAATCACAATTGTTCAATAAGCTAAATGCGAACATGAAGAAAGACCTAGAATATTTAGACAAATGCATAAAGCGCATAAGATTCATAATTTTAGAAGGAAAATATATCTTTGTTAAATGTGCAAGGGCACACAAAAATATTTTCAAAACAACAAAGACCATTGCAACCAAAGAAAAGGAAATAAATGATATGGCTAAGCATATAAAGAGCAATGAGGTAAGGCTAATTGATGTGAGATTCAGCCTATTTAGAGGCCAATTATCTAAAAAAATTTACCTATTGTAGAAAGAACTTGATGAATTGATGAATTATCTCATACAGAAACTTCTGGAGGTCATAACTTTTGACTCGAGTCTGGGTTTTTCTTGAAATTTTTCGGGTATGTGCCTTAGGTGGTGGCATTTGTTTTTCCAATGATCTCAAATTGATATGGGTCCATTTTAGTACACTTTCGGGAGCTGAAAGTTTCATCTAGGGCTTTGAAATCAGCTTTTAGTCTTTTTTCTGTAGTTTTTAGAAAGTTATGTTTTGTAATAAATCCGGAGATATGTTTTTAATCTTGGATATTTGTTGGAAATTCATTCTAACTTAGTCGAGGGCATCTTTTCACAAAAAATCAACTTTTTAGGTGTTATTTCAAAAATTACCAAAAATGGCAAAAAAAAATTATGAAAAAAAATTGTCAAAAAGGGTAATTTTCAGATTTCTTATTTTTTCTAATTTTTTAGTTACTTAAGAGTTTGCAGAGAATTGTAGAGATAGTCAGTGGTGAATGAACAATATTGAAGGTTTCAAATCTGTATTTT